>CM010613.1:8322354-8922354 GCA_003430845.1 Xanthoceras sorbifolium
GTTGTAAGCATTAAGCTTCTTTTAGCTAAGTTTCATTTTCTGTTGAATAATTAAGTCTGGAAATATATACATTTTGCTTCTCGATTAAAAACACAATGTGTGATGAAAATTTTGTGCGAGGTAGATACAGCCTCCCTTTACGTGAGTTATCCTGTATTTTGTATGTTTAAATTAAATACGTAATAAAGTTTTTTCTTGCAGTCTCTTGGCTGCTTTATTTGATTTTATAGGCTGTCTAATGGCCAGTCCCCATTCAGTGACCTAGTTACTGATTCAATTGAAATGTTCTTATAATGTGAGATGTCATTTGGCCTACATCAGTCAAACAATTGGGACTCAAATAGCCAAACATCTTCTACTTGTGGCTTAAGGTTGCATTTTCATATGATATTATTTATATCTCATAATGTACTTATTTACCCGTTTTCTGTTATTGTTTAACAACTTTTCTGTAATGTCACTGGCTTGCGGTTGGGTACATGTGTCTTATGCAATTAGAAGATGAAGATGATGAAAATAACTTTGACGTTCTACGTAAAGCTGTGAAGGAATTTTGGATTACAATGATAGAATACTATAAAGCTGTAAGTTCTTAATACCATAATCTTTTTGAAACAGGTTTTTAGGTATAGAAGGTATGTTCTGAATCTGTATAGACATGATGTGGCAAGGGCACTTTTGAACTTGATAAAATATTGGTGGCCTGTTGCTTTTAATTAATAAAAGAGTATCGGTAGCCATGTAATTACCTTAAATACAACTTTGTTTTGTGTACCATCACTCGGAACCTTTCGCTGTTGCAATTTATTTTCACTTGTTTCATTGGCAATGATAGCCCAGCAATCCTGATAAGTTGATCACTTATATTGCTGATGTTACATAGATGGTTAGTATTAACAGTTTTATTTGCTTTGCAGGCTTTTGATGCATTTGCTAAGGGTGATCATGCACGGGCAAACAAACTGCTGCAGCAAGTATAGTTTTTCTGTCTTTCATGTTCGTTTTAGCAATTGTTAGAGATGGAATGACTGTCAAAATGCACTCTCTTGACTTTAAAGTTATAAAAAGAAAATTATAATAAAAGAAATTTAAATGCCATTTTTTGCATCTGGTTCAGTTGTTGATCATTGCCTTTTAATCAATATACATGAAATGATAATCAAAATTTTGGTACTTGGATTTCAGCAACTGTTACTGTCATATTGATAAACTTATTGAAGTGACAAATATTCTTTAGCCTTTCTTTCTATGATGCACTGGAACTATCTATTACCATAAACAATCGATTTCCTGAGGTGGTTGTGTCTAAAGTTTAAGGGTACTTCTCCCAACTGTGTCCTCTATTGGAATGTGGAATACTATTCAATCTGCCTAAATGAATGATGGACTCTAGAAGCTTCTAGGGCTTATATTTTCTCCTAAGCAAGATTTACTAAAACCACCCTTTACTAAAAGTCTAAAACCACCCAGCCCAATCTTTTTACTGCATTTGAGTCAAGGCACTGGGCTTTAGATTGGAAATGCACTAGATAGTCATACAGGATGCCAAGCGCAAACAAATTAAATATGCTTTGAGGAGTATTCCACTTGAATGGCTTTTTTCTACCTTATTGTGTTATGATATCCACTGTGGTAAATGTCAGTGCTTATAGCTTTTGGTACTTATTGGAATGTACAGGGACATTTTTTTAACCAAAGGGCCCGAGAAGCTGATGAGAAATCTGCTCAAAAGCTTGTTGAAGTCAGGTATGTACAGGTTATAATTATTTTTGGGCCAATATGTCTACTGGTTTGTGAAGTGGCATAACAAGTGTGAACTCAATTGCAGAGATGACGATGTAGTGTCTCTTGACTGGTGTGAACTTGAACCAAAGGAAGCAATTCATCTTCTGAGGACTCATTTAACTTCCTATGGTGGCATCCCATGTGGGTCATTCTTCTCCATTTGCTTGTTAAATCAAATTTAATTTTATAATCGACATGATTACATCTTGCTTCTCATCAGCTATCAAGTATCTGAGGGTCATTGTGGGGACCAATGAGGAAGATACAACAAAAGGGGCTCGGAAACGAATGGTACGATCTGTAGTACTCTTTATATTATGTATACAAATTTGTAATACTCTTGATATTATGCAGTCTGCAGGGGGATACAATCCGTACAAAATTATCCTGCACAGTTTGTTGATTTTATTTTGTGTGATCTGCCATTACTTTTGGTTGAATATGTATGTTAACCTCAAGTGAAAACAAAACTGGAAGAAACTGACATTTTATCTGAATTTTCTTGAACAGATATTGAAGCAACTGGAGAAGGAATCCATTAAGTACGACGAGGAAGTGAATGGTAAGGCAATACTAATTCGAGTGGACGGGATTGATCCTAAGCGCTTGAGTTTTGCCAAAAAAAAGTGAAACAATGAAGATTACCTTAAAAGAGTATCTTGAATCATTTTGAAACTTAATTTGGGATCTCTGCAACCATCAGTGAAATAGATGAAAACTTGAAAGTGAAGAAACTCCATTGTAAATAATTTTACACAGAACTTGACATCACTTACGTTTAAAGTAACTCTGGACTTGAAAAGTTAATGCTCATCCTAATGAGCTTGAAAATGCTAACATAAACTCCTCAGTTATTTTTTGGTACTCAATTGACATTTCCTTTCCCTTATTATTCCTATTGTTTATTGTATATAATTCGTTTATAGTCCCCTTGATACATGCCTAATGCTTTACTCAAAACATAATAATAATTTTTAATTTTTCTTTTTCAATACAACAATACACTTTAAATATCTTGAAAGAATATATGTAATTCTGTGCCACCAGCCCACCAAGCATCAATTTGAAAAAAGAAAAAAAAAACTTACGATACTTTCAAGAATTGAGTCACAAGTTTGCCAATTTTCTTAACTATCTGTATAGAGGTAAGGATAATAATATAATTAGAGAAAAAAGGGGAATAAGAAACGCAGAAAAGAGCTGAAAATGGAGACATTGATGTAAATGCAAGAACCCAGCATAATATAAATAAATAAATACTCTTGAATTCCATTAAAATATGTAATAATATAATAGAGGCAAAATTATACATTGAGGTGTTTCAATGGAGTCATTGGGTGAGTCTCTGCATCTCATTTTGGTCATTGAGGGTTTCGATGAGAAGCGGAGGAGCATATTGAGCTGTTCCTTGGTGCTCCTCCGAGTCCTGGCAGAATGAAAGGATGATGGTATCAATGGACATCTCCACCACTGCGAAGAACAGAGTGGCGACCACGTAGCCAAGACCCCAGCAAACCTGCATTAACGACATTTCCAAGCACGAAACTATCAATCATTGGTATTAGTTTCAACATAGAAACATGTTCAAAACTAGCTAGCCTAGCACCCACATGCTTTTTTTTTTCATTGAATTTATGCAACACTAATTTAGAATTTATTTCATTTAGAATTAAGTTATAAAAGAACATACCAATACAGGAAACAGAGGGGAGGATATCTTGTTATGACCAGATCTGTATTTGTGCATGTCCAACATGAGGAAAGCGAAAACAGCGCTTGTGAGACTGACACACAATTTTCCAAGGAACAGAATAACATCACCAATCACATTCACCCGCCCTATCCTAAGGATGTTATTGATAATCAGTTCTGTTGCAATAGCAGAAGCCCTACAGAAGCTCTTTCCCGTTATAGCAATCTACAACAATTAAAAGCAAATGGTCAAAAACCAGACGAAAGTAGCATACAGCTGCCTGAAAACCACAACGAAAGAAATGACACTTGATTACCATTATATAGGCATTTCGGTTGAAGGATTTGATGGTCCACTCAATACACCTCAGAGTACCTTGAGACGTATAAAATGCCACCTTTCCATACCAGCTATCAGGTGTAGTATCAGCAACTTTAATTTTACGACGAATTGACTCGAGCATAAAGCGAACTGATTCCACAAATGATACGGTCAGTGAGCCAAGAGCCACAGAACCAAGACTGTATCGTAAAAGCCGCCTCATAGAGGAAAAAACTGGAAGAAATGGAATCTCTGGCTGCATTGGGGACCAAAAAAGCAATCAAGGACAGAACTCATGACGAAATTAATATTAAAACCCAAAACTTTGCAGTAAAAAAAAAAAGAAATAATCTTCCATTTATGTATTATCTGGTTAGTATACTGTTTAGCCAAACTGATAAAATAAAGGATAGGCCTCCTGTGGCAATGTGCAAACTCTGCTCTCTCTCTCTCTCATGATAAACAATACCACACAGAAAATTGCTTGATGCAAGGGACATGCAAATCTGCTAAGAGTTTGATGTTTTCTCACGAAATAATCTTAGCAGCAATCGTCTTAGCTTACCGACGTTTCGCCACGAGCCCAATAATAAGAGGCAACAGAACCTGCAATCACTGTTGAAGAGGATGCAATGAAAAACTGCGTTGCCCAGTAACATCCAAAAAGGTGGAAAAAGATGGCCACTGCAATATGAGGAGTGTAATGGATGCTATAACCACAGCAACTGTCACAGTTCACCCGTTTTGAGGCAAGATCATAAGCACAGCAGTTAGAATTGCATTTATCCTGAACTATCTGACCAGAGCTGAACAAATGAAGCGCAGCTGAAATCCAGATCATGTAGAAAATAGCAAGGAGTAAATATGGTATGACTGGAAAAATTATGAGTGCTTGAACTTCTCCTATGACCTTTGCAGCAACCTGCGTACGATCTAAGTGTAAGACTAAAATAAAATGACCATTAAAAAAAGTAAAGTAATTCGCACTCAACCTAATCCATGACCAAAAAGTCATGTAACATTATGGAAGCTTTTGTAGTCCATCAAAGGAAAATGTACAGTCCAAATGAGATTTTTGTCATGATTGCTCTGATGCAAAATTGGCAATATCAGTATTCAGTACCCTTCTGAAAATATCTTTATAGTGTTATTCACTTGAACATAATGCTTTATCTCATCAAAATTGCACTAACAGTCTAAAAGTGTTCAAGTAACATATTTAGGGAAGAAATATAATGATAATTGGAAATTTCTAGTGCAGGTGAGCAGGCTCTATCCTGCTTTTCACAGGGTTTTTGACTACCTGTTCTTTGTTTAATCAATCGTGAGGACGTGACTTAAAAAAAGATCTAGGCAGAGGAAAGACATTCCTTATGCTCACTTTAAGGGGATAGTCATCATCTTTGGAAAAACAGCTGTATCTGAAAAGATCCATACATTCTAGTTCTACAATCCTTTTTGAATTAATGTTATCACTGTTTAACTTGTTACATTAGATAAATCCTCTCACAGAATGAATTCACAGACAGTTTCGCCAAACCATATAATCTCCTTTTATTTTAGCATACAAATATCTAAACATAGTACTTGCCTTAAGGACAGATGTTGCCATAAGGATGCGGCGGACAATGGCAATTGATGTAAGGACAGCAACAATCATTATAAAAGTCATAAGAACAGTGACAGCACGGAGATGATTTAGCTCCTGAAAGATACAAAAGCATTACATCAGTATCGGATATTCACAAAGAGCTTCAAAACAAAGAATTTGGTAAGAGATGAACCCACCCGTGCAGATACATTATAGTATGGATCGTGCACACCAATGATGGGAGAGACGGCATCATTCCCAATCCATCCAGCTAAGAACACGAAAGAAAAAATAATTTCAGTATGTGATTTCAATGACGATTATCCTCACTCTTCAATAAACAAGAAAATGAAGTAGAGAACTCAATACTACAAACTAAATCATTCGAGTCATCAACAAGTAAAGGAAATCGAGAATTGAGATCTCTATCATTAAGATGCCATCATTGAAATCTCAAATTCAGCACTAGGGGATTACTTATTAATAATATCAATTAGCATCAAGCAAGACTTGAAACAACCTCAGATTGAGGATGCCCATATACTCTTGAGAAACTTTCTTTCACGAAGAGTAGTCCTATGTCAGTGTAACTGACAGAACCTACAATCCCATATGGTTTCTAAATCTGCTCTCACTATGACACCTTCCTTGTGATTGCAACATACTCCTCAACTAGCTTTTTCAGCATTTAAAAATAGCATATTTATCTAATCAATTAAAAGTAGAAGCATACAGAATGGAAGGAATGGTATTATACAAATATAGCAGAGGCTTGCTATAGTCTTTTTAATACTGGCAAGTGGCAACAAATTCCTTTGGACTTCAAGTACCACTTGTTTCAGGAATAAGCCAGATTAAAGTAGCACTACTGCACTTGTTGACAATCATTAAAAGTAAGAACTCCCAAGACATATAAGCTACATGCACCATTACCCCAGTAGGTCAGTACAGCTGTTTTGTATATCCACAAATCAGAATTGAGAAGTACTAGAGTTGCAGTGTTCTTATAATTATTTTAGCTGCTGCCCTTATAAGTTATAGTAATTCTGTTACATTTATAAACCCTACAGTTTCTATAATCATCCATTTATTAAAACATGCAAACTGTATTCCCGATATCTAATAATGGAAAGTTGGAAATCATGCTGTTACGGCAATGGCAGAGACTCAACATGATATGTTACTATATAATCAATGCCATTTGAGAAATCAGAACAGGAACAAGTTTTTAACTGCTTGCAGATATGGAGTGGAATATGCTGTTATGCTTAACAGCATATTTTTGATGGTCATGTATATCCAGCACATTCCTTATAACATTAAAAATTAAGTTTTGCTTCAACAGGCAGGGAAAGGAACGTAAAATATCTGCTTCATACCTTTCAAGTAGTAATACATAGTAACTGATATAATGAGGATATTAAAAAGAACAACTGTTATCCATGGCATTGCAGCAACAAAATGCCGAATCATCAGCAGCCAAATCACTGACAGAAACAGTGGCAAGAGTCCTCCACAAACAATCAATACTGGCCAAGACTTTCCAATATCAGCCATATATCTCTGCAATAACACATGTATATTATGATTTCAAGTTCCAGTAAACATCTATAAATTTTATAAAGGAGACGAATAATTAGTTAATTTAAGAATATATTTTAGTATAAAGTTTTGACAGCGTAAAGTACAAACTACTTTAAGGAACTCTTTGCTTAATAGCTGACCAATTGATTTAAGTACCAGCATCGATTCATTCATTAAGCCTTTATGTCAGGGAGTTCTCTCAAGAATTCTTTTTCTGGAAAGATTAGTTGAGTAGCAGAGAAGGCCTATGAATGGAGTCAATCTTAGGCCAAAACTATAAACAATCGTGTAATATCCCATCAATGGCCATTGCCCAAGGTTGTCTTGCCATGTAGAGATCTCAGGAGTAGATTCCAGAACATGGTTCTAACCTTTCAAAATGTGTCCTATAGTAGTTTAGAAAGATTTTTCTATGGTGACCTTTCCTTATCTCATGGACACCATGTTCACGCATAAACCTAAGCCATCAGGTTGCAGGGCAACTTGTGCAGGTAATTCCTTTACATTCATGTTATTTATTTAATGCTGGACACAAAAGTATAAAAGTGCAATTCAACATAATTTCTTTACATTCGCGTTATCTATCTAATGCAGTACACCAAGTATAAAAGTGTGCTTCAACATAATATCGTATGAAGCTATCTGTTAACAGAGATGCGCATGATTAACATTAATAACTCAAATTTCTTGATTTTTTTTTCTTTAAAAATAAATAAATAAATAACATCACCAATACAACATAGAAGTTGATGTAGGCAAGAGTCAGTTATGTATTTTGGTGAAATTCCACAATAACAAGTGATAGAGAAAAACTTGTCAACCTTTAAGACAGATGACCGGGAATTGATGGACCTGTGAATTGATTTATCAATTACAAGGTCCTGATTGATATTCACTCCACCCATCTGTTGCCAATGCCGCAAAGACATATTTGATGCACGGGCTATGAATTGACAGCTCCAATAAACTGAAAAAGTTAATACAATATAATAATTAATTGAAAAATCAAGCATCAATACATTAAAGAACGGAAGCCTTTTTTAAAAAAAAATAAAGGAAATAAAAAAGAAGAAGAAAAGCTTTTATATGACAGATAGACCACAGATACCATATACAAATAGCATATAAAATGCATACATATAAACGTGCAGTTCCATAATTCCAACAACATAAAATATTAAGTAAGCTACTGGCCACAAAAGTTGGATTAACAAAATCCACTTTGCTTACCGTTTACACTTGGAAATACTACAGGATAACAAGGACCCAGAAGTTGAAGAGAGCTGTTTCGCATTTCTGCTGAAAGGAATTCAAAATAATCATAGTTCCTATTAATCCAATCATCCATTGAGATACGAATATCACCCTCTGGATAATCACAGACCCAACTTAGAGAATCTTCTGTTGGTATTGGACAATCTAGCAAGCATATACTCCGGGCATTGGACAACTTGAATTGGCTATCCTTTAAACCAGTTTGATAAACCTGATTAGGATTCAACCAATATTTGAGTTCCAGTTCACGGAGGTTGGGATGTGCATGCCTGTCACCGCATACATTGCCTTTGTAGTCCAGCCCATAAGTAAGCCTGATAAGGTACAGCAAGATTAATCACAAAAAATGAAAATAAAAAAAATGAAAAGCAAACAAACATAACATATCCTTTATAGAAACTGAGAGCAAGCAAAAAAAGAAAAAGAAAACCAAATGTATAGCAAAAGAAACCATAAACATAGCTATTGTGTGAATCTGAACCAGCAAGTCAGCAACCAATCCCCTTTATAAGCTCACAACTAAATAATATAGAGAAAAAAAAAAGTTTCTCTAATTTATTAATGAATTAAATACATCTAGAGTAAAGATGTGCCAGTGAATTGAAGCTATGACACTAGAATAGAATCATTATGAGGTAATTATAAATTCCTGATATGACCAAATATTATGTCAGACAACTATTATGTGATTTCGAGTTACTTTACAACTTTGGTCCCAATGCATATTTGATAAGAGAAAATGTACAACACCACACTTGCAGTCATAACATATAATTGATAAAACTTTAAGGTCATAATAGGCATTCTTAATTCTATTAAATTTGTAATTTCCCTTGATTCTTCAGCAACTGAACCAAGTAAAACATGACTAGAACAAACATGAAAACCCGATTTTAACACTAAATATTGCCCAAGTAATACTACTGCAAAGCCTATACATGAAAAAGAGAACACAAATGCCCTTTGAATGTATAAATATAATGTACTAAAACATGGAAGAAAACCAAATTAAAGAAAAGAATGAAAGGCATTACAGTACAAAGACCCAAAAAGGAACCCAATTAAGAGAAACTAAAACAAATCACAAAAAAATAAAAACAAATAATTAAAAGGAACCTATTTGGGGAATAAACAAGTCGGTGAAGAGGGTTGGTGCTAAATTTGTTACCTTAGAGGGTTTCCTTGGTTGAATCCAAAGCTGGAGTTGACAATCATGGCAATCCAAAACACTATAAAGACAACAAGAAATGTAACATCTCTACACTTCCTGTTGTGTCTAATGATCCCACCATCAATTGGGACACTCCCATCACTTGATGGGTACCTCCCTATCACTGCCCCCAAAGGTCCCCTCATCTCTCCACACACACAGAGTACACTATAAAAGATATCTCTCTCTTAAGTAAATGTGTGTGAGTTATATGGGTTTTATCTGTATCTCTCTCTCTCTATCTGTGAGAGCTATCTGTAACTAGAGAGAGAAAGTGAAAAAAGAAAGTGCTTTTTTTTCTAGAGAGAGAGAGCAGAGAAGAGAAAAGAGTGGTGGAGTATAGCAAGTAGGAGCGGAGATGGAGTGTGTGAAAAGTGAGGGAGGGGATTTAGATTTGGAATACTTTTTAATAATTTTCTTTTTTTGATTTTTAAGACAAAGATATTAACAAAAGCATTTTTGTTTAAGTAAATTACAAATCTAATGCTATTACAACTGCGGCCGGTCCTTTGTCAGAAAACACTTTCGGAGAATCCTTGTCTGCTGTGCTGGCTTCGATTTAGACCTTTTTTTTTCAATTGGCTCGGCTTGTTTTGTTGGTAGCTTGTTCTTTAAATTATTATTTAATAAAAAAATATTTAAATAAATATTTTTTTTCTATGAACTTCTTTGTTAATTACATTACATATGTTCTGTACTATATAATCAGAGCGGAATTAAAAATTTTATATTGGGTGAACTAACTTTGAAATTTTTATGGATTAATATGTATTATTAAACTTATTTTTTAAAAAAAAATATAAAACTGCACATCCACTTGTAGTAAAGTGGTAAGTGCACCTCCCTCCCACCTATGTGGTGAGGGGTTCGATTCCTGCATGTGTTGGTAGTTTTCTTCTCTTATATGGGGATAGTATTCTCCCGTTATGGGAGTAGGGCCGCACGTTTAGTGATTAATTTCGGCAGTTGTTGACATTGTAATTGTACCCCTTTAAAATATATATATATATATATATATATAAAAAAAAAACTTATTAGGTTAGGTTAAACTGCAGCCCATATATGACTTCACCTCTAGATATAATAGCTACTGCTAAAATGTATCCTAAATCTTAAATATCGATTTTTAAACTAATTTGACAACAGTAACGTGATAAGTTATTTATTTATTTCTTTTCTTTCTAGATTTGATATTTTACGGGTCAGAGAACTACGGAATTTATGGAGATTAAAACCGTACTAGTACGGTCCGGACATCTACTTTGATAGTGAAAGCCATCTACTGTCAATACGGAAAATGTGTACCCATATTAATTGTATTTTTATACACAATGATAAGACAAATATATACATATTTAGATTTTGAACTTTTATAACTTGAAGAAACATGTGAGTCTCCTCCATTCATCAAGACAAGTGATCCTTGGTACATAATGCGTTATTTACATTTTAAAATTTGTTTAATTATAAAAATGGAATTTTTTAAATTTTTTAAATCTTTTTACTATTTTATAATTATATTATATAAAATATAAAGATAAAATAGAGTGAGTTGTATATGGAGCTGGCTAGAGCCGAGCAATTAAACCAGCTATAAAATAAATTAAACAAGCCAAATAATTCATTGTGGAAGTATCAATAAAATAATATCTTTTTTTTGAAAAAAAAAATATTTTAATTTTATTTAGTTATTTATTGGTCGCTGAGCCTGATAAGGACACTGCGACGGAAAGTGCGGGTGGTCCTCTGAGCGGTACATATTCCCTACCTTTACAACCGTTGATAGTCTGGGGAAAAGTTTGATGATCACCTCGAGACCAATCCAACGGTAGAGATTTGTGGATGTCTTGAAAAGCGCAACTTTCTTTTGTTATTTCGATTTTGGGGTTATTAGGGTTTTGTTCAGAGTAAAACTCGTTTATTTATTAATTAAAATTTGGATTCTTTTCTAACCACGTGTTTTTTTTTTTATGTAATTACGTAATAAAATTAATCTTTATTTATTAAAGTGATATTCCTATTTTTCATCTGATGATTCGGTTAACGATATTTTACCCCTTATGTTTTAGAAATAGTCATTTCCCCCCTAGAATTAACTTTTCATCCAAAAAGCAATATGATAACAAATAAGTAAATAAAAAAACTTAATTACCCTTAAATCATATTTACTTGTCCTTTAATGCTTCAAGGATAATTAAGTCATTTTACTTACTTTTTTTATCATCATATTGCTTTTTGAATGTAAAGTTAACTCCAAGGGAAAAAAAATGACTATTTCTGAAATGTGAAGGGGTAAAGTATCGTTAATCAAATCGTCATGGGAGAAAATAAGAATATCTCTTTATTAAATACCCATGACAATTCACAAAGAACATTCACTCACGTTCACTTTTGTTTCGAGAGTTCAAGTTTTAATATGCAAATTTAACAGTATATGTGATTAGTTTTTTTTTCTGTTATTATACTATAATTATATCCTAAAAAAAATTAGACATATATGAAGTATTTAAAACAATTAAATACTAAATAAAATCCAACATTTATAATTTATTTCGTAATTATGGATAGACTTTACTAAAAAATACAAATTCATTTTGGTAATGGCAGCGCAAATGCAGGTATTGGAAACTTAGAATACTTGTAGTCTGTTTTTGACTTAGGTAAAAATGGGAATTTAAATTCTGGATCTCAATTTCATTGAGAGATATAATTAGTATAATGCTGTAATAATACAAACTTGTGTTCTACAATATTCTGATAATGATGTTAGCAACTTTAGATTCTTTTAAATAATTGCTAAGCTCCTAATGATGGCAAGAAATCTGTGGTTTGATATGAAATATCTCAACAAAATTTGATGATTAATGTGTAGGTCCTTTAATCATATATTTTAGGTCATTATTTTTTATTTCATTAATTAAAAAAAAAAAGGTTACTTCTTAACAATTTGATCGTGAATTCAATTTTCTATTCGTTCTCGTTTCGTCAAAATCTAATAAGACATTACAGTTTATTTGTCAGGATTTTTTTTTCCAAAGTCAGGACAAGGAAGTATTAAGAACAAAACATCAATTACAACAACGTCATGAAGATTTTTATGTAGAAAGCTTCCGTATGAGCATATAAAATCAGAAGTGGCTTGAAAACTCCTGAGCTTAACCACACATTCATTGTGTGAAAGCATTGAAATTTTTTGAACATATCAAGTTGTGTAAAATTACAATAAATCTTGTTAGCATGACCAAAATTTTCTCAATTTCATAATCACATAACCCAAAAAAAAAAAAAAAAAAAAAACAGGGAGCAGTTGGGTTTATTGAATCAAGTCTTTCTATTCTCTGGGAATCAATCATATGACTCCAATGTTACAAATTCTTTTAGATAGAACACAAGGTACAAAATAATTATGAAAATTTTTGTGATTTAATAAGTTGTTTTATATGTTTATCGAATTTTTTTTAATTGATAAAAGGAATCTATATATTTTAAATATTATTTCATTGTTTTATTAACAATAATTATACAATTTGTATTGACATTTATGTTTATGAATATTTAGGTTATGTGGAAATTTTGTTGTCAAAGTTTCAAAAGTAAAGATTTTACTCAAGTTATGTCAAACATTTAATAATTATTTAAAACTCATGAAGTTATTTTTTTTACTAAAATCTTCAAAAATTAGAATTTTTTTTATTATTAATCATTAAACCTAAAAGTTTAAAACTTATAAGAAATGATACAACTATAATATTTAAGTTATAAGTTGATAGAATCTATAATACGTTAACACGTCCCCCTCACGTCTAACACACATTAGAAGTCCTCTATCGTATAATATGGACATAAATAAAAAATCAAGAGAAAAATGGAGAGATGGTTTGGGTTTGAACCCCATGACTATAGTATTTAAGTCATAAATTAATGAAATTTATAATATGTTAACATCTTAAATAGTACAAATTTATTCAGACTTAACCTGAGGACAAATACAAAAAGTTGTAACAGTAATTATATTGTAATACCCCCTGACCCAATCCGCTCAGACCAAATCAGGGAGCACTACCATATATTGAAATCTCTACTTCACTTTTATAAAAGCACAACTAAAAAATTTATTAAACCTTTTGAAAATGGTTTTATCATATCACTTTTGCGCACTCTTCCAAATTCAGTGCGACTTTCCAAACATTTCATACAAACTATTTAATCAAAATCAATTCAAAAGTGATAAAATTCATAGTTCCGCAAAACATGAACAATTATAGAAAATATGTAAAAACAACACAACTTTTACAAATATTTACAAAATTCTTCAGTATATGCATGCTAATAAAAAAAATATATAAATGGAACATAAAAATTACCCAAAATCTCAGGAATAATGTGATGTTGGTCTCTGTTTCTGAGATTCACCTCTTCACTTATTTTTCAACCCTGGAATCTTCTTTACCTACGTGCGATAAAAATCAACGCACTAAGCATATTACTTAGTGGGTGTACACAAAACTTGACAAATATACTATAATAACATTATTAATCGAATAATTAGAGTTATAGATAACAATTAAATGTTCAAATATAGGGCTCAAATCACTTAAATAACATATCAATTTCATAACTTCACTAATAATCTCAATCACTTTTCAAATTAAATCACGTTTCAATTCAAATCACATTTCTATTTTCATATCGGGCTCCTGACATACATAACATAATTTCAGGACTGGATTACTGGTTGTTCAGCACTGGAACCCAATGGGGGCTGCTCGCTGAATTATATACAGTCGGGTTTCCCATTTTAACATGAAATGGTATCCTTATACAGGTACCATTTCCGACATCGGACCCTATGGGGACTGCCTGATGGAAATGTCTTCACTTTAGGACCGTCCACAACGGTGGCTACACATAATCCAAATAGTGGTATTATGATCATCAAAATCTCAGAAATCTCAATGCAGTACTGCTAAGTGCACCCAATTAACATGTCAATCTCCTATATTTATATCTATGTTCATATATATCAGAGCCATTTCATAATATGATTTCTCAAATTTAATATCAACTTTCAATTAATCCAAATCGATATACATATTTACGAAATCCAAATTTCATTAATATTTATATATACAAAATCATATTCAAATATATTTCTGAAACCACTAATTGCATCAAATCAATTCAAAATCGTATTCGAGTATATTTCGGAAATCCATATTAAATCTCATATCAATTCAAAATCGTATTCGAATATATTTCATAAATTCATATTAAATCTCAAATCAATTCAAAATCGCAATTCAAATTGTATTTGAATATATTTTGTAAATCCATATTAAATCAAAATGCCCCAAAATTATTTTTTGATATATTTCACAAACATTATATAATCAAAATCACCTTCAACTATATTTCTCATAACAATATTAAAATCAAAACGTATTAAAATCATCTCATAATATTTTTCAAAATCAATATTTCAGATATAAACTATATGTTAAGAATACGTAAGTCAAATCATTTCAAAATCAATTTCAAACTATAAACTATGATCAATATAATTCAAATAATTCAACATTAATAAAATTCATTCAATCCGAAATATTCTAGAAAACTGAAAATTCGAAAACTAGTGTACACCGAACCTGAATAATTTTCCAATAATTTTTTTCCTATTCTTCTTCTCTTTCCTTCTTCTTCTTCTTCTCCTTCTTCTTCTTCCTTTTTTTTCTTTTCTTTTCTTTTCTTTCTCTCTTACTCTCTCACGCCAACCTTTCTGGTTTGTATTTGCAAGTTTGTTTTGATTTTGCTCTCTTGTGTTTGTTTTGATTTGTTGTGCCACTTGACTTTCCATTTAGCTTTTGTGTTGTTTGGACAAGTGGAATGCCACATTCCACTTGTCATGTTTTATATATATATTATATGTAGCACCCTCCGACCCGACCCGGCCGGACCGACCCGGGGAGCGTTACACGCACTTTCCAAAACGTTCTTTTTATATTTCAAAATCAGTGTGAGCCCATAAAAATAATTAAACTTTTTACGAAAATTCGACAGAGTACCGTTTGTTTTTCGGACTTTCCAAAACCTGTTTTTTTTTTTTTTTCACAAAACAATTCCAATACAATTTCCAACAACACTTCTATACAATTTCAAACAGTTATGCACTCTGCCGTTTAGTGCGACTTATCAAAATAGTTTATAAAATAAAACAAAACAGACTTTAATGGTTACAAACATTTTTAATAATAAAAGACATAAATCATAAACTAATTAATTGCAAACCATTTTACAAAACGTATTTACAATTTCCCTGTATATGCATGCTTTCAAAATATATATACACATAACAAAAATATAGCTACCCAACTGTACAATCTCTGTGACTCGGTCTGCAACTCGTTCTTCCTTCAGTCCTTAGGCTCTTCTGGATTCCTGATACCTACGCGTTAGAAACAAAACTAACGCGCTAAGCATATAGCTTAGTGGGTGTACTATAAACTATAAACTCAATTAAATGAACCACAAATAAATATCTGTTAAGAAGAAATAAACCACAATATATATTCCATTCCATTTCAAAACGATTAAATTTCTAAATCATAGCATTAAACAATTTCCATCACTTTAATTTCAATAATGAGGTCAACAATGAATACTATCATTAAAATCATTCGGTTCACTTTTCAATTTCTAATCAATTCTGGCCCGCTAGAATACTAAACATATACGGACTGGAATATGGGTCAAGCTCCCAACCCCCAGAACGAATTCTGAGGAGGTACGTGTCTCCCAACTCTAGGACCGTGGGTACGGAACCTAGAGAGGTACATAGCTCCCTATCCCAGGAACGAATCCTTGGGAAGGTACATTAACTCCCAACCCCCAGGACGAATCCTGAGGAGGTACGTATCTCCCAGCCTCTGGACGAATCCAAGAGGAGGTACATCAGTATCATCAATATCAATCAATCAGTATCGGCGCAGTACTGCTCAGTAAAACCCAGCTGGTATACCAACCTCCTATATCCATTTCTATGTCTACGTATCCTAGGGCCGTTTCCGATAAACCAAATTCACAATAAATATCGCAATAATTACTCAATAACAATAATTACTCAATAAACATACAAATCACATAATATTCTTCAAGAAACATATTCAATAAGTTTACGAAAATCAAAATCAAGTATTTTAACAAAATCGAAATGTTCGAAATTACAATCGAAATATAATCTATCATAAAATCGGTCCGAAATCAACCATAGATCTACAAATCATCAATTTTACATATAAAATAAACACTTTTCATACGAATAATCGAAATCGAAAACTTTTAACGAAATCGAAAACGAAACGAAAACGAGAAACGAAGACGAAAACAAAACGATGACGAAAGACTTTTCGTAATGGTTCCGAAAACAAAAGTACACCAACCTCGGTACCGTTTTTCGTTCGAGAAATCGCGGTTCCACGATCTCTTTTTCCTTTCCTTTTCCTTTCTCCTTCTTCCTCTTCTTCCTCTTTCTTCTTCTTTCTCTCCTCTCTTTTCTCTCCTTTTCTCTCTTTTTCTCGGCTCTTTCTCTCTCTTTCTCTTGCTGTTCTGTTTTCTCGCTTCTGCGAGAAACTTCTTCTTTTTTTTATATTTTTTTCGCTACTGCGACCGCCGTCGCGACCTGTGGTCGCGCCACCAGGTCGCGATGCTCACTGGAGTGCGCGCACCGCCTTCATCGCGAGCGCGCCTTGGTCGCGCGAGTGGTCGCGCTGCTCTCTGCCCATTTTGGAAATTTCATCGCGAGCAGTCCATCGCGACCTGTGGTCGCGGTGGCTGGTCGCGATACTCACTGCCTGATTTTGCCATTTTCATTGCGAGCGAGCTGTCGCGACCTATGGTCGCGGTGACCAGGTCGCGATACTCACTGGTCCAGTTTTCAATTTTTTTTCATTTTTTCACTATTCAATCCGGTCCGCTGGAAATCATAAAATAAACATACATTTAATTACATTTACACCCCCTCAAATAGTAAAAATTCATTTTCACATATATAAAATTAATTACCCGAAATCCGGGATGTTACATTATAAATATCTCCTTAATTACAAATTGCTCCTTTAAGCTTCTTAAAATTCTACAATGGCACAAATTCACAATTAATCACATGTGATTTACCAATCATCCTTGAATTATCAAACTGACCCACTAATCACATTCCATCTCAATAATATTTCAAAAATATTTCACACTTATCCAATCATCAGATTGACTTCACCAATATTCAATTGGATCCATTATGATCCAAATGCACCATGAAAATAATATCTCTAATGGAAGTTAAATCAGTTAAAAATCACCATTCGTTTATACACCATTTACCAAATATATATACTTTCCAACAAGTTAAATCATATACTTGTTGTATGCTTAATAATAATTACTAATAATACTTTTTGTAATTATGAAAAATTAGGGGCGTTACATATATATTAAGCTTTGTCTTAAGCACAATCTTCAGGATTAAATGCAAGGTAATTTGAATCAAGATCATAAGTAAACTGAGTGTTATGTTGTGGATAATGTACCCAACTCAACAAATTGTTCCAAAATTCTATACAATTACCACATTTTTCTCATTTAGTAACTGTCACATTATTGCCACGTCGGATTGTAGAATTTTGGGACAATTTATTAGGATGGGTAGTATTACCTTATTGAAATGCACCTAATATTGAAATTCTTGCTAATGGAGCAATTGCAAGGAAGAAAACCTTTTCTTTAGGATAAGAAGCAAAAGCATGTTCTGGTGCTACTGCAAGGTTTACTCCTTCAAAATGGAATGTCATGGAGGGAAACAAGGAAAAACCCATTGGCGCGTAATAGCAAAGCTTGGTTGGACGGGGGCAATCTTGACGTCTTTGAAGCTGCTTCAAAGCTGAAAAATATCTCGTTAATTCGACTTCCAGGATTGGGTAGGCATTATCAACAATAAAGGAGAGTAACCTTGAATCAATAATGAAACTTCCATCTCCACCAGATTTGGCTTTAAAGGTGTCAGGTGCAAAATTCAATCGCTTGTTATTAACACTAATGTCTAAGAAGTTTAAACCATATGAATAAGAATTTGGAAGCTTCACAAATGGAGTCTTTTTAATTAGTAGCACCCCCTGTGTACCCCATGTCCAGTCCAAACTTCAGGTAGCTCACGTGTGGAGTCCCTTGTAAAATAGGATCGACGAGGCAGTAGGAGAATCGCTCATAATGAAAAACTTTTCATTTGCGTTATAAAAGATTTTGGATTCCGGTCTAGTCCCATGATCCCATCAACAAATCCATCGTGACCAAATTTAAAACATTGGTCCGAATTCCAGCAACCAAAAAGAACTTCGCTAATGTGAGTGTAATCACCATGCTCATCCTTGACGTGGAGTGTTTCCCAGGTCATGTACCCTTGGGTTGAGGGCTCGATCTAAGAAGTTGAATAGTGTACGAGCATTGTTGGTTGGTGCAATTGAAGTACTGTCAAAGAGGATATAAAATTTGGAATATAATTTGTAATATGTACAGAATACTGTTTGACAAATTTGTATTAATAGAAAAAAATAGACATTTTAAGATGAAAGGATGCTCAATTATTAATGAGGTTTATTTCTTGAATGCTAAATCTTTATTCAGACATAAATTGAGGACAAAACAAAAGGTTGTAACACTATATCTAGATTAAGCATTTTCTTTAGAACAATCTTCACGAACAAATGCAAGTACATTTGAATCGATATCATAAGTAAAATGAGTGTTATGTTGTTGATATGATCCTAATATCGACCTTCCTTCAAAGGGAGCAATTGCTAGGGCGAAGAAGTTTTCTTCACGGTAAGCAATCAAAACATTTTCTGGCGATATTGCGAGGTTTGCTCCTTGAAAATGATATGTCATTGAAGGAAACAACGGAAAACCCATCGGTGCGTCGTAGCAAAGCTTGATTGAAGCGGGGCATGTTTGACGTCTTTCAAGCTGCTTGAAAGCTGAAAAATATCTTACAAATTCGGCTTCTAGGATCGAGTAAGCTTTATCATCAATATAGGTGAGTATAGACCCGGAATCAATAATGAAACCACCTTCTCCACCGGGCTTGATTTTAAATGTGTCAGGTGGAAAATGTAAGGGCTTGTTGTTGATGCTAATGTCTAATAAGTTTAAACCATATGCATAAGAATTGGGATGCTTCACAAATGGAGTTGTTTGAACAGCACCCCCTATATACCCCATATCGAGTCCAAATTTCAGGTAGCTCACCCAAGAAGTCCCCGGTGAAAAAGGATCGATTAGACAGTAGGAAAATCGCCTCATAATGAAACCTCCCATTTGAGTTATAAAAGAAATTGGATTTGTGTCAAGTCCCATGATCCCAGCAAGCATACCATCTTTAAAACCTTGATTAAAATTTGAGCAACCAAACAAAACATTGCTCATATGAGTATAGTCACCATGTTCATCTTTCAAGTGAAAAGTTTCCCAGGCTGCATACCCTTGGGTAAAGGATGTGTCCAAGTAATCGATAGTATACAAGCATTGTTGGTTGGTGCATTTGAAGTAGTACTGACAAAGAGGATTATCGCAAGGAACTTTCTGAAACGTTTGGGACTCTTTCGGGTCATAAATAGGGTTCTTCTGTTGAAAACACTTCTGACAAGGTTGACATTGAATCCATGTAAAGCCTGAACCTGTGTCCAAAACCAAGTAGAAAGTTTTGAGAGGAGTACCAATCTCTATTACCATAAGGTACATGAAACCGTCGCTGCCTACAAGCGCACGCATCATGTTGGGTTGCATTGTGCTGTTTTGCATGCTGGTTGACTTCCAATACGAAACCCGAGACTCAGAAATTTTCATGTACCTGTCTGCTCTTTCTCGGAAAGTCATAGCTCCAGGATACAAGGGGGATTCAGGTGAGTCACGATGGATAAGTTTTACTCTAAAACTAGCAGTTTTGTTTGAAGATGTGATCAATTGCGAATTAGGAAGAAGAATGAGAAAAATAAGGGAGACAAGAGCTACAAGAGATTGGAGCAAAGCCATGATAACTGATTCACAAGTGAAGGATGGAACTGAGTAAGCAGCTGCAGTGTACATCATGATAATGTTGATTATATATAGCTAAAAAAAAAAAAATATTATTAATTGTCTATTAATGATGTTACTAAACATAGGCAAATAAGTAATTACCAGTTCTGGTAGCTAAGGTGTTAAAAACTGCTCTATTAACCCAAAAAATGTCACTTGGGGTAAAAAATTGAATAAATATTATTCTTTGTTCACTTTTGAGAGTCTATAATTGGTATAATTAGATGCTATTTATATGTAATGTTTTCAGAAGTTTTATGAAATAAATTTATATTAATTGTCTTCCAGTTAATGATATTCAAAGTTCTATTTCTGTTCTCTATAAATAGTATAAATTGAAATAATAATAATAATTTTGAGCCTCTAAAATTTACAAATATAATTTAATAAACTTGAATGCAATTTAGGAAAAAGCAAAAATCCAAATAAATGAAGGAATTTTTTTTTGAATAATTTGAGTTTGTATGTGTAAGTTATATTAGGTGAGGGGCCTATGTTTGTTTTGCTATTAATATCCTATTTGCAACACCATTAATTTGGATTAAGAGTGGGTTTGGTATTGATATACCTTATAAAATAATAATTTATTTTATAATTTAGTATGCAAAAAGTGTCTGGAAAATATTATATTAGAGAAGTAATATAAAAAATAATTAACTTTAATTAATTTACAAATACTTTTTGAATCATAAACTACATTTTGTAAACTACATCAAATACCAAACCCTTAGATCTTATAGATATTATTTTATGTTACAACATTAATCTTTTGTGTTTCAAAATATATAATATGTATTAAATACGATTTTACAGCATTAATATTTTTAAATATGTATATTTTATTTCACTGGAAATCTCTTCTAGCAGTAAGACTAAATTTCATAGTTCTTTTGTAAGAGCAAAATAAGTTTGGATTTTCTCTTGATCTTACTTTTTATTGGGCTTTTTTCTAGTTCTTTTGTAAGAGCAAAGGGGTATGAATTCTTTCTTCGGGGTAGTTTTTTTTTTTTACGTAATATTTAATGAATTTGAATGAAATAAATTATGTTATTTTTATTTATTTTAAATATTCAAACAACTTAAAAATACTTAAAATAAAAAGCAAAAAAGTTAAAATAAAAAGTTACAATATTTTTCTTCCATTCCATTCAATGGCAGAGGAGCCCTGGGCTTGGCTAGGCTAAGCTTTTTTGTTTTTAAAGAAAACATTTATAATTTTTTTTTTGAGACACTAATTGCTTTTTCTTGTTCGCTAACACACAATTTTTTTTTCTTATTCAGCCAACACACACGGACACACATAGAGTTACCACCGAAAATTTTATAAATTTTTTTTTTGTCGTTGCTTTTTCTTGTTCAAGCCAACATGCAAATTTTTTTTTTTTGTTCTCATTGATTTTTCTTATTCCAGCCACGCGCATACACACACACAATGACTTTTTTTTTTTTTTTTTTTCACTTTCCTAAATTTCAAATCCTAACTTTTAACTCATTTCATTTCTTGAGACTTTAAATATTACTTTGCTATATTTGAAGTTTGAAACGTAATTACTTTTAATTTTAATTTTATTTATTTAATTGTCGATAATGGATTTAGTTTTAGGTTTTGTATTTTGTGATTAAAACTTCAATTTCTATATTATATGTATTGAAAAATCTTATTGTGTGGTCCTCTAATGGTTCACTCTACTATCTAAAAATGTAGCTTTTTTTTTATTTTATTGATTAAAATATTAGATGCATTGTAAATTATAACATGTTGATAATTATGTATTTTTAAATTATAGAAGTTGAAATTAAAATAATTAATTTTCCTAAGACTTACACTTGTATCTACTATATAACCCAGTATAATAATAAGTTATATTTTAGAAATAAAAATATTATTACATTACATAAAACAAGTGTAACACCCCCCGACCCGACCCGGCCGGACCGACCCAGGGAGCGCTACACGGTTTTCAATACTTTCTAATTTCATATACATTTTCGGGATGTTACAACAAGTATTTAATATTATGAAATTTTGTGAACAATTATTGCTTTGGTGATTTGGTTTCACAACTTGTGGTAGTTTGCGGCAGGAGAAAGTTGTAAGTTTTTATTTTAATTATTGAATTTATAAATTGTGAAATAATTATATGGACTTTTTATTTTTATTTTATTTTGATGAAGTTTATTCAATTTGGCGATTTATAAGTTTTGCTTTTTAATGTCAATTTGTGATATCTTTTATTGCACTATATCAAATTTTTATAATAAGATTTGAAACTTATTCTTTCTTTTTAATTTTTTATTTATTTCATGTATTTTTATTGTATGCATATTGTTTTTACTTCTTATTTTGGGTGTTTTTCTTGCATATGGTAGGTACTTAAGGGTAAGGCTCATTATATCCCTCTACCGTTGAGATTTGACTATTATAAAAAAAAAAAAATTGTTCAGTATAAAATAGTAAGACTTTATATTCTAAATTTATCTTTATTCAGATGTTTCTATTTAAAAAAATCAATAAGAAAAAAAAAACCATGTCATTTAGGTTTTAGGTTTCAATCCCTTTTTAATCCTTAGAAAAATTCAGACCTATTCAATCTTCAGATAAAAGAACAAACAACCCCTTAACCCTACTCTTTGTTGGGTCAATCCTAATATAGTGAAATATCAAGAAAAAAAAACATATATATTACATGGTCAAGATTTGTTAGTGTTTCATTATCTCAACTACTATTAAACCTGAGGATACAGTATTCGGTAGTTTGGGAAATGGGAAGTCCTATATCCAGGGAGCTAACCGATCAGCTATGGGAGGTTCTATGGTAGACTCTTCACAACATGATTTACGGCTGGATTCAAGGAAGAAGATGCTGGATGCTGGGAAGGAAACTAATTCGAAACCGTTGGTGGCTGAGAAACAGGTTGAATTGAGTGCAAAAATCGGGAACGTGGAATCCGATAGTTTAAAAAAAAAGTGGCGGTTACTGCGAATGATATGAAAATTGATTTTTTTGGGCAATTTGTGCGACAAGGTTCCTACTGTTGATGGTGGGAATGTCATTAGATGCAATACTTCTGTTGACATTCCCATTGCCAAATCAGCAGCTGCAACTCCAGATGGTTTGGAGAGCCTATTTCTGAAGTTTCTAGTGGGTTGGGTTCTGATCCCTCTGCGGTTGCTATTGGCCCTATAAGACAAGAAGCTGCTACTATGGATTCTAAAAAGGGAGGTTCCTGGAAACGGTTTAAACGAAAACTTTCTGAAGAGGCTGACAATCACATTAATTCTAGTTTATCTCAGCTTGGAAAGCGTTCCCTTTGGATGGTACAGAGTCTAAAGCAGGAGGATTGAGGGTAAAATTACGTAAGAATAATAATCACACACGTTAATGCAGTGGCGGGTCGTGGAATCCAATCCTGCCGTGATCAATGAATGATTTAGTTTGGAACGTTCGGAGTTGGGAACATATCAAGTTGTGTAAAATTACAATAAATCTTGTTAGCATGACCAAATTTCCTCAATTTCATAATCACAGAACAAAAAAAAAAAAAAAAAAAAAAGGAGCAGTTGGGTTGATTAAATCAAGTCTTTCTTGTAAAATCTCATTTTTCATATTTTATTTTAAATTATTATGAAGGGTGTATTTGAAATCTTTTGAAAATTTTTGAAGAATGTGTGAGGATGTAAAAGATATATTTTGAAAGTTGGCAATTAAAATTGTAATTTTTAAAAGTTGAGGGACAAAACGGAAATTATCCAGTCCTATATATAGTCGACTTCATCTTCTACCTCATCACGCGACTCCATTGATGCTCTCTATTTCTTCATTTTTCCTCCAACTTTGACCGTGATTTCCGATCACATCCGACCTCCGTTTCGCTCGTTCTTGGTACCAATAGAAAGCTCTTGCGACATAGAATCTATTGGTACCAACTTTGGAGATTTTCATGGCCGTTTGAGTCTCCGATTTGGTGGAGAAAGTTAGGGATTTTCCAATTCGGAAAACCTCCGATTCCGGCGATTCTAGCCATTTCCCACTCCGGCCACAGTTATAAACATTGACGAGGGAGACGAGGCGAACGAAACCCGACCATTTTTGGAGGTCGCCAGAAAGTTTTCAGAAAGTCGCCGCCGGCCGCCACGCACGGCGGGGGTAAGTTTCCGACCTCCCGAACTTAGAATTTGATTCCGAACCCGTTTATGTATTCGCTTTAAGTGTAGGATATTATTTTGAGGTTAATTGGATTACATGGCCGCCGTATATAAATTAAATAATTATATTCTCGTGTAAATTTTACCGATCGGGATAATTAGGCTTGAAATCGAGGCCGCTGCGAGTAACGAGTAGCTTACACGAGGTAGGGGTTTCAAACTTAAATTTTTAGAATATTTTCCCTAAATGGTTTGGATATAAATTGATTGTGAAAATTTGAGGAAATGTTTATTTGAATTGTGGAATTGATTTGAGAAATAAATTGGAATGTATTGTGTGGAAAATATGATTTTTATGCAGGTTTTGTATTTTGGGATTTTGATAAAAACAGCTGTTATGCTGCCGAAATTTTATTAAAAATGATGAGTTTACATATGGGATGCATGACGGATTTATTTAAATGGTTTGATGATTTTGAAAAGGTAACCGTCCTAGTCATTATATTAATATTATTATACGACTTTATGTCGGGGACTGTGCATGGGTATTTTCTGGTACGTACACTGTAACATCCCGGATTTCGGATAATTAAATTTATATATGTGAAAATAAATGTTGTAATTGGAGGGGGTGTAAATGTAATTAAATGTATTTTTATGATTTCCAGCGGACCAGATTGAATGGTTGAAAATTGATGTATGAAAAATCGAAAATGGAGACAAAGAGCATCGCGACCTGGTCACCGCGACCACAGGTCGCGATGGCTCGCTCGCGGTGAAAAACGCGATTTCTGGCAGTGAGCATCGCGACCAGTCACCGCGACCACAGGTCGCGATGAGCTGCTGGCGATGAAAATGTCAAAATCTGGCAGTGAGCAACGCGACCACCAGCGCGACCAAGGGACCGCGAGGTGTGCTCGCGACGAAGGCGGTGCGAATGCTCCAGTGAGCACCGCGACTTGGTGGCGCAACCACAGGTCGCGACGACGGTCGCGGTAGCGAAAAAAATATAAAAAAAAGAAGAGGCTTCTCGCAGAAGCCAGAAAAACAGAAACAGCAAGAAGAGAGAGAAGAGACCGAGAAAAGAAAAGAAAAAGAAGAAAGAAAGAAGAAGAAGAAGAAGAAAAAGAAGAAGAGAGAAAGAAGAAGAAAGAGAAGGAAGAAGAAGAGGAAGGAAAGAGAGCAAAAGAAAAGTGTAGGAGAAAGGAAAAGGAAAAAGAAGTCGTAGAACCGTGGTTTGCCGAAAAGGAAACGGATTCCAGGTTGGTGTACTTTCGTTTTCGAAATCGTTACGAGAAGTATTTCGTTTATGTTTTCGTTTTCGTTTCGTTTTTGTTTCTTGTTTTCGTTTTCGTTTTCGATTTCGTTGAAAGTTCACGTTTTCGATTTTCGTAAGAAACTTGTTTATTTATATTAAAAATCGATGATTTCTATATATCTATTGTTGATTTGGAATGATTTTATGATAGATCGTATTTGGATCGTGTTTTCGAATATTTCGATTGTTACGATTTGTGAGAAATACTTGATTTAGTTACTTGCATGACTATTGTTTATGATTTGTAACTTATTGCGAATACTTGAAAATCGTTTATTGTAACGGCCCTAGGATACGTAGACATAGAAATGGATATAGGAGGTTGGTATACCAGCTGGGTTTTACTGAGCAGTACTGCGCCGTTATTGATTGCTATTGATGATATTTATGTACCTCCTCTTGGATTCGTCCAGAGGCTGGGAGACACGTACCTTCTCAGGATTCGTCCTGGGGGTTGGGAGCCACGTACCTTCCTAAGGATTCGTTCCTGGGATAGGGAGTTATGTACCTCTCTAGGTTCCGTACCCACGGTCCTAAAGTAGGGAGATACGTACCACTCTTAGGATTCATCCTAGGGTGGGAGTTTGACCCATATTCCAGTCCTAGTATGTTGGGTATTCTAGCGGGCCAGATTTGAAGTGAATTGGAAAGTGAACTGAATGATTTTATGAATCGATTTTATATGTTGTTCTTATTGTGGAACTTAAAGTGATGGAAACTGTTTTACGTTTTGATTTTAAAGGTAAATGGATTTATAAATGATAGAGTTGAAATATATATATATATATTGTGATATGTTTTCCATTTAAAAGTTATATATGATTTTTATTATTGAGTTTAGTACACCCACTAAGCTATATGCTTAGCGCGTTAGTTTTGTTTCTAACGCGTAGGTACCAGGGATTCCGAAGAAGCTAAGGACTGAAGAGAGAGAGATTGCTGACAGAGTCTCAGAGTCGTTACAGTTGGGTAGCTACATTTGTTGTTGTACATATATATGTTTATTTTGTAAACATGCATATATAGAGAGTTTTGTGACTATGTTTTGTCATTAAGTACTGTAATTAATTAATTGTTTTATTTTACGATTTCTGTTTTTCATTTTGGAATATTGTAAATGCTAACTTTGAAATTATTTTATTTTATAAACTGTTTTGATAAGTCGCACTAAACGGCAGAGTGCGCAAGTGTTTGAAAATGAGATACTGAAGTGTTGTTAAGATTTGTTTTTGAATTGATTTGTTGAAAAACAGGTTTTGGGAAATCCGAAAAACAAACGAAACTCTGCCGAATTTTTGTAAAAAGTTTATTTAATGGGCTCACTCGAAAACGATTTTTAAAATAATAAACTCTATGGTTTCCAATGATTTGACAATTTGTTTTATGGGCTCACAACGATTTTGAAATGTATATGACTTTAGAAAGTATTGAAAACCGTGTAGCGCTCCCTGGGTCGGTCCAGGCCGGGCCGGGTCAGGGGGTGTTACATATACCTTGTATATGAGGGTAGTACCAGGGTCACGGTGAGCAAAATGTTTTATTTAAAATGATAGGCCACCGGGTATGACTAGTGGACGTGTTGATATTACTTTCTGAAGGAAACTGTTACTGTTTATTTAAAATTTTGTGAAAGTATTTAACCATGCAGGATTATCCCATGACTTTATAAAAATGATGTTTTCCACATACATTATCGGGGATTATACCCTACTGAGCTTTTAGCTCACCCCTTTTTATTTTCTTTTCCCCCCAGGGAGCGCCCACGCGGATTAGAAGATCGTTAGTTGATGTGGGTGAAGGCTTGTGAGATCTAAGGATTAGATTTCTGATATTAGTTATTAAATTTATGTTATTTGAGATTTGTATTGATTAAAGGATTTGTATTTGTTATGGACCTATAACAAATGTTGAGATAACTCAGTTTATGAGTTAGGTTTGTTGATGTGCAAATCTTGTAGTTGTGGATGATTAAGACTTCAGGATTTATGCATGTTTCAGTATAAATATTATCTTGGAAATTGAATCCATGAATTCTAATGGGTGATCACATATCTGTGGGGTTATTTGGTGTTGACTTTTGAAAAATGGAAATATTTTTGTTTGTAAACAGATTTCCGTTTTGTTTGATACTCCGGAGTATCCAAAGAAATTTATTGTGGTTTTTTTATGAAATTTTAATAAAATCAATTAGAAATTTTATGGAAATATAGTTGCTTTTCTTTTTTTGTCTCATATGAAATTGATGCTAATAGATACAAAATATCCTCTTATAATGTAAAATACTTATAAATTATTTCTGTAATATTGAGAATATCTTCATTTTTCTACCTCTCGGATATATCTTCCTGGAAGTTGAATCTCCTCGACAAATGCTTAAATCCTTAAACCAAATTTTCTATTAACAGTTATGATCATCTTCCCGCTTAATTTAGAAGTTGAAGTTTAGTTAGACCAGTGTAGTAGCCAAAATATGCCTGGCCCAAGGTATGGCCCAAAGACAAAGCCCATAGCCTAAAAGTGGGACTAAACTCATGAAGTATGACTGAGTCTCGGCATAGAAACCAAGTCGCACGACATGAAGAACCCTCATATAGATGTCAGTTCATGGACCATGTCGCACGACATGAAGCAGTCATACGACGACGTATCAGCATGAAGACCATGTCGCACGACATGAAGCAGTCATACGACGACATGTACCCTTATGTAGTGCGACCGTGCTACATCACCCAATCATGGCCCAGATTGACAAAGAAAAACTACATGTCGTACGACATAGCATCTCCGTCGCCCCGAGGGAGAATAAATTGAGATCTACTTTAAAACGGGTCCTACAAAGTTATAATGACACTCGATGGCAGCCCGATCAAAAGAAGCACCCAGATGCTTTCTTGGTGAAAAAGAGAGAATGATAAGATCCCTCAAAAGGGAGATGCATTAGTCTCCTATAAAAAGAAGGATAATCCCTCATAAGAAAAGGAGAAAAAACCAAGATCCAAAAGGCTAGCAATACTAAAACCACACCCTCCGGCCATTGTTCATCTTCTCCGATTACCCTCCGACCTCACACCTCCTCTGATCGAGGAGGCCTCAATCACAAACAATACAGGAAGCATATTTCACTCATCATTATTTACCAGCATACATATTCATTAGCACTTGCTAACTTGACCGTCGGAGTGACTTTGGCCGGCACCACCCCGGTGTCCCAGACGTCCTGCGGGTCACGTGCGTTCTGTCTTTGCAGGTTGTAGTGCCCTGTGTCCCCGAGCGATTTTTGAGGCAATTACAGAGTGAGAGCACCCCCACCAACAAAGACGAACCTGATATGGAAGAACTCGACGAAGTGTCCATACATCCTGATTTTCCGGACCATAAAGTTAGTATCGGATCCCGCCTTCCACAAAATATCCGAGCAAGACTACTCAGCTTCTTGACGGCACGGCACGATAGCTTCGCATGGTCGCACGCAGATATGATCGGAATTAGCCCAGAAGTCCTAGTACATAGGCTGCAAGTCGACCCGGATCATCCACCTGTAAAGCAAAAAAGAAGGAAGTTCGCACCCGAGCGTAACAAGGTTATAAATGAAGAAATCCAAAAGTTAATTGACATTGGCTCGGTGAGAGAAGTAAACTACCCAGACTGGCTCGCGAACGTAGTAGTAGTGAAGAAAAAGAATGGGAAGTGGCGAGTTTGCATCGACTTCACGGACCTCAACAAAGCTTGTCCGAAGGATTCCTTCCCTCTCCCACACATCGACATGATGGTAGATGCTACGGCAGGCCACGAACTATTGAGCTTCATGGATGCATTCTCCGGTTACAACCAAATCCTTATGCATCCGGATGACCAAGAGAAGACTTCTTTCATCACGGAGCGCGGCATTTTTTGCTACAAGGTGATGCCGTTCGGCCTCAAGAACGCTGGGGCAACCTACCAAAGATTAGTCAACAAAATGTTCGCAACCATGCTTGGACAGACTATGGAGGTCTATATCGACGACATGCTAGTAAAATCATTAGTAGCCGACCAACACCTCGACCACCTCCAGCAGTCGTTCGACATCATCGACAAGTATGGGATGAAGCTTAATCCAACCAAATGTTCCTTCGGCGTTTCCTCAGGGAAGTTCCTTGGCTATTTAGTAACCAAGAGAGGCGTCGAGGCCAACCCAGATCAACTCCGGTCCGTCATGGATTTAAGGTCCCCCAAGAGCATCAAAGACGTACAAAAGCTAACTGGACGGCTCGCGGCCCTCAACCGATTCATTTCAAAGTCTTCCGAAAAATGTAAGCCTTTCTTCGATGCTCTAAAAAATAGCAAGTCATTTGATTGGAATCAAACAAACGAGGACGCCTTCCAAAATATAAAAAGGTATCTAGCAAGCCCGCCTCTACTGTCCAAACCTAAGGAAGGAGAGACACTCCTGCTCTACCTCGCTGTATCCGAGACAGCCGTTAGCACGGTACTGATAAGGGAGGATGATGGCAAACAACTCCCCGTATACTATATCAGCAAGACTCTACTCGACGCAGAGACAAGGTACGCCCAACTTGAAAAATTAGCCCTCGCACTAGTCACGGCCGCAAGGAAATTACGGCCGTACTTCCAATGCCACACTATTAGTGTACTCACTACATTCCCTTTGAAGAGTGTCCTACATAAACCTGAACTATCCGGCCGTATAGTGAAATGGGCCGTAGAGTTGAGCGAGTACGACGTCAACTACCAACCTCGCACGGCGATCAAGTCACAAGTACTGGCGGATTTTATAGCAGACTTCACACCAGGGATTCTACAACGAGCAGAGGAAGAACTTTGCACCATGTCATGCGACACGCCAAGGGAGGAGTGGAGTTTAGCAGTTGACGGATCAAGTAACGCTAGAGGCAGCGGGCTACGAATAGTACTTACCTCCCCTACGGAGCAGGTCAACGAGAGGTCCATCAGATGTGGATTCAAGACCACCAACAACGAAGCCGAATACGAAGCCCTCATAGCCGGGCTCACCTTGGCAAAAGACTTACACGTCGGGCGAATCAAGGTACACAGTGACTCCCAATTAATTGTAAGACAATTGCAAGGGTCCTATCAAGCTAGGGACTTGAAGATGTCGGCCTACTTGACCTTGGTAAAAGAGTTACAAGCTTCATTCGAGTCATTCGACATCGAGCAAATACCCAGATCCGAAAACACGTATGCCGACGCACTCGCCAATCTCGGGTCCGCACTGGATACCACAATTGAGCGAACCATTCCCATGGTGTTTGTCCAATGGCCAGCTGTGTGGAAACCAACAAAACTCGAAGTCAAGCCAATTTCGGACGAGCCCACTTGGATTACCCCAATCTACGACTACTTGAGGAACGACACCCTCCCAACTGACAAAGTAGAAGCGCGAAGAGTTAAAATCAAGGCCGCACGGTTTTCTATAATAGAAGGTCAACTTTACAAGCGATCCTACTCCGGGCCCTACCTTAAATGTGTCGACCCAGTAGAAGCTCAACAAGTACTCAAGGACTTACACGAGGGGCAATGTGGGAATCACTCGGCCGGGAGAAGCCTAGCAAATAGAGCAATCACGGCCGGGTATTATTGGCCAACGATGCGGTCCGAGTCGCACGACCTCGTCAAAAGGTGCGACCCCTGTCAGCGCTTCGCCCATGTTTCACATCAACACCCGGAAAGACTCCACCCCATCTCAACACCATGGCCCTTCATGAAGTGGGGCATGGACATAGTAGGGAAATTGCCCGTCGCTACCGGAAAAAAAGTCTACATGCTGGCCGTAACCGACTACTTCACAAAGTGGGTCGAAGCCGAATCATATGTGAGAATCAAAGACTCCGAGGTAAAAAGCTTCATTTGGAAGAATGTCATATGCCGCTACGGAGTTCCAAAGGAAATAGTCACCGACAATGGCTCACAATTCATTTCATATGATTTCCAAGACTTTTGCGACAAGTGGAGCATTAAACTAAGCTACTCAAGCCCAAGATACCCTCAAGCTAACGGACAAGCCGAGTCCACTAACAAGACAATCATGTCCACCCTCAAGAAGCGACTCGACCAGTGCAAAGGGAAGTGGGCCGACGAGCTACCAGGTGTGCTATGGTCTTACCGTACGACGGTCAGGACGTCAACAAGCGAAACACCATTCTCTTTATCTTACGGCTCAGAGGCCGTCATAGCAACAGAGGTTGACTACCCTTCTTATAGGATACGACATGCCACAGAAGAAGCAACCGACAGAGAATTGCTGCGAGAACTCGACACAGTCGACGAGCGCCGCGACAAGGCCGCAATCAGGTTGGCCGTATACCAACAACGAGTCGCCCGCCATTATAACAGAAGCGTTCGTCTCAAGTCATTTCGTATTGGAGATTGGGTTCTTCGCCGCGTCTTCCAAAACACAAAGGAAAAAGGAGCAGGCAAATTCGGTCCTACGTGGGAAGGACCATATCAAATCACCAATGTATTTGGAAATGGAGCCTATAAACTACGATGTACAGATGGCATGGAGATCGGCAACAGCTGGAACGCGTGCCATCTAAAACAGTATCAGTTTTAGATTATATATTTGGAATTTTATCACTCTACAATATGTTTACGCAGGTCAGCATTGCACAGTCTATCTTAAACTACATCAAAAGTTGTAGTATGCAACTGAGCAGTTACACACTCCAACTGGGGCAATTCAATATCATAAAAGTCTACGATGAAACTCGACCATGACCCGCACTCAAGGTCATGGACTCTCCATCTTCACACGATCACATGACCCGCATTCAAGGTCATGGACTCTCCATCTCCACACGATCACATGACCCGCATTCAAGGTCATGGACTCTCCATCTCCACACGATCACATGACCCGCATTCAAGGTCATGGACTCTCCATCTCCACACGATCACATGACCCGCATTCAAGGTCATGGACTCTCCATCTCCACACGATCACATGACCCGCATTCAAGGTCATGGACTCTCCATCTCTACACGGTAACCCGACCCGCATTCAAGGTCACGGTCCGCGACCTACATTCACGGTCTCCATCTTCACACGATCACATGACCAACATTCTAGGTCATGGACTTTCCATCTCCAACGGATCACACAAATCATAAATAGAAATTTATATCATAAAAAGCTTACGACATAAAGGAAAATTCAACATACTTCATATATTGAGAAAAATTGTTGTTCAAAACGGAGCATACAATAACATAAAAATAAAACGTTCGACAACATTTTACAACCCCTTATGGGGCAAGGTCATGATGTTCTCCAGTCTGCTGGGCAGCCAAGGCTACAACGGTCGAACCTTCTGGAGGAGGAACAGGCTCTTCACTAGGCCTGTCATCGACTTCATCCTCATCATAGCGCGACAACTCCTCGTGGTCGGCGATCCAGCTATCAACCTTCCACTCGGTCGCACGACCGTCCCTGTACTCCCTCATCAAATCTGCGCGAGTCTTAATGACTGCGTTGAGGACGTTATCCTCTGCCTTGTCGTACAGGGAGTCGTAGTCCGCCTCTTTAGCCTTCAGTGTGGCCTCCAGTTTGTCGACGCTCGACTTCAGCCTATTCAATTCGAGAGTGGCCTCCACCGCTCGACTCGAGGCCTCAAGAGCAGTCTTCTTGGCCTCGACATTCGAAGCCTTCAGCTTGTCATTATCAGCCTTTAGGCTCTGGTTGCTCACCTTCAGGTCCCTCACCTTCTTGAGGGCGACGTCCAGCTCTTCCTTCAGATGGACGTGCGATTGAAGAGCCTACACAAAGTAAACATATAAGTAAAAAAAAAATTATAAAAAAGTTAAAACAAAATATACAAATATATAGGTCGTACGACCATACCTAGAAGAGGTGACCAAGGCCCCAGTCAGCAGCCTGGGAAAGATCCATTTCCCTTAGGCGACTCTTGTCTTCGGGCAGCAGCAGCCGCTCGACCAGTGGAAGGATTGACCCTACATTGGAGTATGCAGAGGCATCCTGTGGGAAGACCAGGTCGACCGATGAGTCGACACCCGATGTCGAATCCTCCCTTCTTCTTTTCTTCCCAGCAGAAGAAACATCTTGGGAGGTCTTGTTTCGACTAGAAGGAGGAGGTGGAGGAGTGGAGGCCGCCTGGTCGCTCGACTCAGCCTTCTTCTTGCCCTTTCTCTTCTCTCTCAGCCTTTTCATTGCGTCATCAGCAGCAGGTGCAGCGATCTCTCCAGCCATAATGTCAACTGCAAAGCGTCGCTCGACGTATGAGATGGGAGTCAGGAATCGTGTGCCGTACAATCGCTCGACACAATGCCTGACCCTGACAAACTCCACTAAATTTTTGAAGGCAGGGTAGGGGGTACCTGGCTCGTTTATAACGCTAAATCTCCAGAGATGACTCGGCCGCAAGTTCTCCTCCGATAGTATACTCCTCCAACTCCTCTCCTTGACGTCGTACGACAGCACCTTTTCTGTACGCGTCACACACGTCAATCCAACAACTGATTGAGGTGCTCCTGTGTTCACTACAAAACAAACACAAAAAGAGTTAGTAAATATATATAGCAAAAATAGTGGTACGACGCTCCTAAATAAAGACCTACCAGCCTTAGACCAGGTCGCATGGACGACGGTATCCCCGAGAGGCCAATCAACAAGCAGGCCCGTCGCAAAGAAATACCTGTCCTTCCACAGCCTGTCATTCGTCGTCAGCTCCGTGATCAGGTGAGTTCTATTGGGTCGGAGGTTCAAGTTGTAACGACCCTTTTCTGTGTCGTGCTCCCGCACGGTGTACGAGTAGAAAAGGTCAGGGAGCTCGAAGACTATCCCTTCCCTCGTACACAATAGATCCAGCGCCAGCAGGATCCTCCAGCTGTTGGGCATCAGCTGCCCTGGGGCGAGCTCGAAATGGTCGAGCACTTTCCTCAGCAGCCCAACTACGGGCAACCTGAATCCCACCCGCTGGAACGGGAACTCGTACAGGCAGGTCCATCCTGGGACGTCCCAGTCTGGCCTCTCCTCCTTATGAGGTGCCCTCAGCGCGACACCATCTGGAATACCATAGGTAAAACGTAGGCGCATGACGTCGTCCTCAGTCAACACGCTAGCCGGGTTATTCAGTAGCAACCCTAGCGGCCTACTAGGTCCCATTGGACACGGGCCAGCTGCGTCGCCCGGCTGATCGACTAAAGGCACTCCCATTGTCACGTCGTCCGCCACACGCGATGTACCCGCAAGAGAAACGGTCACGGTGTCGTACGACGAGGAAGCTATGGTTACTTCAGCACTCGCTGCCTCTGACTCTCCCCATGAGTCGTACGACAGATCTATGGGATCGTCGTATCCACGCCCAGAGGTACTGGGAGCACTCTTATCTCCTCGACTCGACATCAGACCTACAAGTCGAACGACAGTAGCCAATGGTTAGTATTTATAACCTAGATCAAAGACTTGGCACGACCTAATATCAGCTCCCAAGACTGTTAATAAGGTCGTGCGACCTATACGTCTTGGCTACTGTCGTGCGACCTAAACTCTACAAACAGTTTGTGCATAAAATTGAGTCTAAATCTTCGATCTAAAAAATAAAAAATATATTTTTTCTCAAAGACTATTCGAAGAACACAGAGGAACCTAGAAACAGAAAATGCAAAAATAAAAAACAAAAAAGCAAAAGAACCAAGAAAACTTACCAAAAGAGCAAGACAATCTCTTCCTCGCCGGAATAAACACGGATATGGCAAAAGTGAGCAGCAAAAACGCCGGAATGACAAGGAAATGGCAAAAAACGGCGACTGGTTTTTGAGAGAAAACGAAAGAGAGAAAGTGCAAAAAAAATTGAAAATGACAGGGAAAGGGAAAGGGCGGCAACTAAAAAGAAACACATGCTGACGTGTCAGCTTCTCATTGGACACGTACTCCCATAACCTATCATTTGCCATGCATGCACACTACCCATAAAGACCGCATTTATTTCGGCACAGATATCGAGTAGTCGTTTGGAAACCAACCACTCTTTCCCTAAGTGACAATGTCGTACGACTATGACAGAACTTACGCATTGGCATCAACTCACCAACACTCATACACTCTCTCAGAAGGACAGAGTCGTGCGACAATGTCGGCCCAACCTTGGAGTTCACATATACATATCCATGTCTACATGTCGTACGACGCAAACTCCTTGGCTTTTTAGATCCAATGAGTTTGGGGGCAAACTGTAGTAGCCAAAATATGCCTGGCCCAAGGTATGGCCCAAAGACAAAGCCCATAGCCTAAAAGTGGGACTAAACTCATGAAGTATGACTGAGTCTCGGCATAGAAACCAAGTCGCACGACATGAAGAACCCTCATATAGATGTCAGTTCATAGACCATGTCGCACGACATGAAGCAGTCATACGACGACGTATCAGCATGAAGACCATGTCGCACGACATGAAGCAGTCATACGACGACATGTACCCTCATGTAGTGCGACTGTGCTACATCACCCAATCATGGCCCAGATTGACAAAGAAAGACTACATGTCGTACGACATAGCATCTCCGTCGCCCCGAGGGAGAATAAATTGAGATCTACTTTAAAACGGGTCCTACAAAGTTATAATGACACTCGATGGCAGCCCGATCAAAAGAAGCACCCAGATGCTTTCTTGGTGAAAAAGAGAGAATGATAGATCCCTCAAAAGGGAGAGGCATCAGTCTCCTATAAAAGAAGGATAATCCCTCATAAGAAAAGGAGAAAAAACCAAGATCCAAAAGGCTAGCAATACTAAAACCACACCCTCCGGCCATTGTTCATCTTCTCCGATTACCCTCCGACCTCACACCTCCTCTGATCGAGGAGGCCTCAATCACAAACAATACAGGAAGCATATTTCACTCATCATTATTTACCAGCATACATATTCATTAGCACTTGCTAACTTGACCGTCGGAGTGACTTTGGCCGGCACCACCCCGGTGTCCCAGACGTCCTGCGGGTCACGTGCGTTCTGTCTTTGCAGGTTGTAGTGCCCCGTGTCCCCGAGCGATTTTTGAGGACTACAACCAGCTTTTAGTTGTACCTTTTGGACAGATTCTGCAATAAGTTGCTTTCATGAGGTACACCAAACAGCTTTTGGACCACATCTTATTGAATAAGCTAAGATCGCCTTATAATAAGCTCCCTCAAATTTGCCCTTAATACATTGTTTTTTATGTTTATCGAAAAAAAATTATTTGATAAAAGGAATCTATATATTTTAAATATTATTTTTCATTGTTTTATTAATAATAATTATACAATTGGTATTGATAGTCTATTTATGTTTATGAATATTTACGTTTATGCGGAAATTTTGTTGTTAAAGTCTTAAAAGTAAAGATTTTACATATGTCAAACATTTAAATTTTTTTTTCCACTAAAATCTTCAAAAATTAGAACAAAACTAATTAGCATGTCATACATTTGTTTAGATTTTAAATCACAAATATTTATTCATGAGATTCATTTCTAAAAATGCTAATTGATTGGCTTCCAATACGAAACCGGAGATTCGGACATTTTCATGTACCTTTCTCCTCTTTCTCGGAAAGTTATAGCTCCGGGATACAAGGGTGATTCAGGTGAGTCGCAATGAATAAGCTTTATGCTTTCGTTTGAAGATATGAATCGCAATTCAGGAAGGAGAATGAGTAAAAGAAGTGAAACAACAACTACAAAAGATTGGAGAGAATCCATTACAACAAGTAGTGAAGGATATGGAACTGATTAAGCAGCTGCACTACCTCTTATCATAATGTTTATTCTGACATAACATAGGGATGTAACACTATCTAGATTAATAATCTTTAGAACAATCTGCACCAACGAATGCAAGTACATTTGAACCAATATCATAAGTAAATATAGTGTTATGTTGTTGATATGATCCTAGTATCGACTTTCCTCCAAAGGGAGCAATTGCTAGGCCGAAGTATTTTTCTTTATGGAAAGGAACGAAAACATTTTCTGGTGCTATTGTGAGGTTTGCTCCTTGAAAATGGTATGTCATTGAAGGAAACAACGGAAAACCCATTGGCGCGTCGTAGCAAAGCTTCATTGGTTCAGGGCATTTTTTAGTTCTTTCAAGTTGCTTGAAAGGTTTAAAATATCTTATAAACTCTGCTTCCAGGGTGGTGTAAGCTATAGTATCAATATAGCTAAGGATAGACCCCGAATCAATAATGTAACCGCCAAATCCACTGGGTTTGAGTTTAAATGTGTCAGGTGGAAAATGTAAGCGCTTGTTGTTAATACTAATGTCCAATAAGTTTAAACCATATGCATCAATTCTGGGAATCTTCACAAATGGGGTTGTTTGAACAGCACCCCCTATATACCCCATATCGAGTCCAAACTTCAGATAGCTCACCTTAGCACTCCCCGGTGATAAAGGATTGATCAGGCAGTAGGAAAATCGCCTCATAATTAAACTTCCCATTTGTGATATAAAAGAAATGGGATTTATGTTGAGTCCCATGATCCCAGCATAAACACCGCCACTTCTAAAACCTTGGTTAAGATTTGAGCAACCAAACAGAACATCGCTCATATGAGTATAGACACCATGTTCATCTTTCAAGTGAAAAGTTTCCCGGGCTGCATACCCTTGGGTGAGGGAATCGTCCAGGTAACCCATAGTATACGAGCACTGTTGGTTTTTGCATGTGAAGCGGTTCTGAGTCTTCTCACAAAGAGGATTATCGCAAGGAACTTTCTGAAACGTTTTCGATTCTATCGGATCATAAATAGGCGTCCACTGTTCAAAACACTCCTGGCAGGGTTTACACTGAATCCATGTAAGGCTTGAACCTGTGTCCAAAACTAAGTAGAAACTTTTGCGAGGAGTACCAATCTCTATTAGGATAAGGTATTGGAAAGCATTACTGCCTACAGGCCCACGCATCATGTTGGGTTGCATTGTGCTGTTTTGCATGCTGATTGATTTCCAATACGAAACCCGAGACTGAGAAATTTTCATGTACCTGTCTACTCTTTCTCGGAAAGTCATAGCTCCAGGATACAAGGGGGATTCAGGTGAGTCACGATGGATAAGCTTTACTCTAAAACTAGCAGTTTTGTTTGAGGATGTGATCAATTGCAAATTGAGAACAAGAATGAGAAAAATAAGAGAAACAAGACTTAGAAAATATTGGTGAGAATCCATGATCACAAGTGAAGGTTAAACTGATTAAGCAGCTGCACTGTACCTCGTCTGATAATGTTAATTATATATAGCTAAAATAACATTAATTGATATATAAATGATACCAATTATGTAGATATGAATTTTCTTTTTGAATCGTATAATTAATAGAGGAATTATAAATCTGTCAGGACCTGTCGAGATCAATCACTAAGCGCGCGGTCCGAATATTTACTTCTATAACTGAAAATGTCTACCATTAGGAGAGAAAACTATTGACAGGTGTTAGTAAGTGCGAATGGTGATGTAGATAAGGTTTTAAAAACTGGTATAGTAATGATGTTACCCAACAATTTTGTATGGTTACAAACCGTAATTCACCGAAGATCAATTTTTTTTTTCTGTTCAATTTGAAGATTTTTTTTTTTGACGTACCACCTTCGATGGTGGCAACTCGAACCTAAGATATTGTCAAGCTGAATGAACGTCCTTAGCATCGAGTCACATTGGACGGTAGTCAATTTGACGAGTCCTAGATGGTAATATTAATGATATTACTAAACATAGGCATAAATCGTAACAACTATGTAGGTAAGGTTTCAAAAAATGATCTAGCAATAATGTTACCAAACAATTTTATATAGTAAGTTACTACCAATAATTCCCTATAGGTCAAAAAAATATTTTTTTATGTTCAATTTGAAGAGTCCTATATGGTAATAGTAATGATTATTACTAAACATAGGCATAAATCGTACCAATTATGTAGGTAAGGTTTTAAAAACGGCTCTAGTAATGATGTTACTAAACAATTTTGTATAGTAAGTTACGACCAATAATTTTCTGGAGGTTAAAAATTATTTTTTTTTTCTTTTCAATTTAAAGAGTCCTAGATGGTAATATTAATGATTATTACTAAACATATGTGGATGTAGTAGTGGTTAAAGTGAAAACTTCAATCCCACATCTAAAGAATAAACACATCAAAAACAAATAAGGTGATAAAGGGTCAGCTTGATGCAAGCCCCGAGTAGGTTGAAGAAACCCCACAGACTCTTCATTCACCAGGAAATTGTAGCAGACTGTCGTCACACAATACTTAATTTTACCAATCAAGCATCCGAGAACCCTATAGTGGCATCATACCCTCCAAAAATACCCATTCCACCCGAGCATAGGCCTTAGACATGTCTAATTTTAGACCTAGAAAACCCTTTCTTCCAAGTTTCTTCCTTTTCAAGGCATGCATAGACTCGAATCCAATGATGGCATATCGGTGATCAATCGTTTGGGAATGAAGGCACTTTGAGATTAAGAAATTACCTCCTACAACACTGATCTGAATTTGTTAGCTAAGACCTTTGCAATAATTTAATTTGCAAAGCACTGCAAAGGGTAATGGGTTTGAAATCACTCATTCCCTGAGCATTTTGAATCTTCGGAATTAAAGCGACAAGAGTATTATTCACTTCAGCAATAAACCCATTATTATTAAGACAATCCAGAAAAGCATTAATTTGTCACACTAGGCCCCATCATATCCCAATATTTCTGGAAGAAAACCGTTGGCATTCCATCTGGACTCGGAGCCTTCGAAGGCCTCCTCTAAAAACTGCCCTCTTTATACCATCCACAGATGGTAATATTAATGATATTGCTAAACATAGGCATAAATCATACCAATTATGTAGATAACGTTTTAAAACCTGCTCTAGTAATAATGTTACCAAATAATTTTGTATGGTAAGTTATGACCAATAATTTCCTGGAAGTTAAAAAAATATTATTTTTTTTTATTCAATTTGAAGAGTCATAGATGGTAATAGTAATGATATTGCTAAACATAGTAATAAATCATATCAATTATGTAAATAAGGTTTTAAAAACTGCTCTAGTAATTATGTTACAAAATTAAATGGTAAATTACGACCAATAAATCCCTGGAGGTCAACAAAATATTATTATTATTTTTTTCTATTCAATTTGAAGAGTCCTAGATAGTAATATTAATGATATTACTAAACATAGGCATAAATTGTATCAATTATGTAGGTACGGTTTCAAGAACTTATCTAGTAATGATATTACTAAACAATTTTGTATGGTAAGTTACGACCAATAATTCCCTGGAGGTCAAAAAAATATTATTATTTTTTTATTCAATTTGAAGTCTTACATGGTAATATTAATGATATTGCTAATCATAGGCATAAATCATACTAATTATGTAGATAAGGTATTAAAAAAATGTTATAATAATGATGTTACCAAATAATTTTGTATGGTAAGATACGGCTAATAATTCCCTGAAGGTCAAAAAATTATTATTTTTTATGTTTAAATTTTTTTTTTTTTGAAATATGATAACTTGCGGATCAGAGGACTACCGGGACCAACCGAGATTAAATTATATAAGGACGTCCCGAACAACTACTTCCAACAATGAGAATGGTCTACTCCCAACACGGGGGAGATGTCTACTCACATAATTGTATTTTTTATGGATAATGGTGGGAGTACATATTTACATACACAACATGTTGAACCTTAGTGGCTTGGAGGAGTTTGGCCTCCAACCACCAAGGTAAGGGACCTTGTGTATTTTTTATGTTCAATTTGAAGAGTCATAAATGGTAATATTAATGATATTGCTAAACATACGCATAAATCATATCAATTATTTAGATAAAGTTTTAAAACGGTTGTAGTAATTATGTTACCAAATATATTTTTCTGTTCAATTTGGAGTCTTAGATGGTAATGTGAATAATATTACCAAACGTATGCATATATCGTACCAATTATGTACGCAAGGTTTCAAAAACTGATCAAGTAATAATGTTACCAAACAATTTTGTATTGTAAGTTACGACCAATAATTCCCTAGAGGTCAAAACAATATTATTTTTATGTTCAATTTGAAGAGTCCTAGATGGTAATATTAATGATATTACTAAACATAAGCATAAATCATACTAATTATGTAGATAACATTTTAAAAATTGTTCTAGTAATGATGTTACCAAATAATTTTATATGGTAAGTTACGACCAATAATTCCTTGGAGGTAAAAAAAAAATTATTTTTTTATGTTCAATTTGAAGAATACTAGATGGTAATATTAATGATATTACTAAACATAGGCATAAATCATATCAATTATGTAAATAAGGTTTTAAAAACTGCTCTAGTAATTATATTACGAAATTGTATGGTAACTTACAACCAGTAAATCCCTGGAGGTCAAGAAAATATATATATATTTTTTTGCTGTTCAATTTGAAGAGTCCTAGATGGTAATATTAATGATATTACTAAACATAGGCATAAATCGTACCAATTATATAGGTAAGGTTTCAAAAACTGATCTAGTAATGATATTATCAAACAATTTTGTATGGTAAGTTACGACCAATAATTCTCTGGAAGTAAAAAAAAATTATTTTTTATGTTCAATTTGAAGAGTCCTAGATGGTAATATTAATGATATTGCTAAACATAGGCATAAATCATACCAATTATGTAGATAACGTTTTAAAAACTCTCTAGTAATAATGTTACCAAACAATTTTATATGGTAAGTTTTGACCAATAGTTCCCTGGAGGTCAAAAAATATTATCTTTTATGCTCAATTTGAGGAGTCTTTAATAGTAATATTAATGATATTGCTAAACATAGGCATAAATTATACTAATTATGTAGATAACGTTTTAAAAACTGCTCTAGTAATGATGTTACCAAACATCTTTGTATGGTAAGTTATGACCAATAAAGGTAAAAAAAATATTATTTTTATGTTCAATTTATTATTTTTATTTTTTTAAATCTAACACTTTACCAGTCAAAGGATTAGAGGGATCAACCGAGGATTTATCATACAAGTATGGTTCGGACAACTACTTCCCAACAATGAAAAATAAGAACTACAGGTATCAACGACCAGAACAACTACTCCCAGCAACGGGAGGAGTCTATCCCTAATACGGGAGAGATGTCTACCCACAAAATTGAATTTTATGGGCAATGGTGAGAATATATATTACGTACACAAGGTGTTGAACATTTGTGGTTTGGAGGGGTTTGGGCGTCCAACCAACCCCTTCAAGCACGAAGGCAAGGGATCTTATGTATTTTTTATGTTCAATTTGAAGAGTCCTAGATAATAATATTAATGATATTGCTAAACATAGGTATAAATCATATCAATTATGTAGATAAGGTTTTAAAAACTGCTCTAGTAATTATGTTACCAAATTGTATTGTAAGTTACGACCAATAAATCCCTGGAGGTCAAAAAATATTATTTTTTTTTCAGTTCAATTTGAAGAGTCATAGATCGTAAAATTAATGATATACTGAACATTGGTAAATCGTACCAATTATGTAGGTTAGGTTTCAAAAACTAATGTAGTAATGATGTTACCAAACAATTTTATATGATAAGTTACGACCAATAATTCCCTGGAGGTCAAACAAATATTATTTTTTTCTGTTCAACTTGAAGAGTCTTAGATGGTAATATTAATGATATTGCTAAACATAGGTATAAATCTTACCAATTATGTAAATAACGTTTTAAAAACTGCTCTAGTAATAACGTTACCAAACAATTTTGTATGGTAAGTTATGACCAATAATTTTCTAGAGGTCAAAAAAATATTATTATTTTTTCTATTCAATATGAAGAGTCCTATATGGTAATATTAATGATATTACTAAACATAGGCATAAATCGCACCAATTATGTTAAGGTTTCAAAAATTTGTCTAGGAATGATGTTACCAAACAATTTTGTATGTTAAGTTACGACCAATAATTCCCTGGAGATCAAAAAAATATTATTTTTATGTTTAATTTGAAGAGTCCTAGATGGTAATATTAATGATATTACTAAATATATGTATAAATCGTATCAATTATGTAGGTAATGTTTTAAAAATTGCCTTAGTAATGATGTTACCAAACAATTTTGTATTGTAATTTTCGCTCAATAATTCCTGGAGGTAAATTTTTTTTTTTTTATGTTCATTTTGAAGAGTCCTAAATGGTAATATTAATGATATTGCTAAACGCTAGTTTAAACATATTAGTTATGTAGATAAGGTTTTAACAACTGCTCTAATATTTATGTTACCAAATTGTATATATGGTAAGTTACGACCAATAAATTCCTGGAGGTCAAAAAGATACTATTATTTTTTTCTGTTCAATTTGAAGATTCCTAGATGGTAATATTAATGATATTACTAAACATAGGTATAAATCGTACAAATTATGTAGGTAAGGTTTTAAAAACTGCCTTAGTAATGATGTTACCAAATAATTTTGTATTGTAAGTAGACATGGCCCCGGTTCGGTTCGAAGCGGGCGGTTCGAACTGAACCGGCGGTTTTGAACCGGAACCTTATGTTCCGGTTCAAAACCGGTTCCGGAATCAGGCACCGGAACCTGGACAGCCGATCCCGGTTCCGGTTGCCCTTAAAAAAAATCGAAATCGCTGGTTAGGAACCGGCGGTTCCGGTTTTTTTTTTTTTTTTTTTAAAAAAAATTTAACTTTTTTTTAAAATTTTGGCCGTTGGCCACACTGTGGCCAACGGCCTTCTGCTGCCAGCTGGCAGCAATCAGAACGTTAAGAAGGAGCCGTTGTTCAACGTCTCCTTCCTGAAAAATTACCAAAAGGTCCCCTAAAAATTACAATTTAACCCCCTAAATTTGTAAAAATATTAAATTTTTCTCAATCCAAAAAACTATATAAACCCCATCAATTCTCCAATTCATTCACACAAATTCTCTCATTCTCTCAATATTTCTCTCATCTCTAATTCTCTCAATCTTTTTCTAATTCTCTCATTCTCTCAATCTTGCTATTGTTTTTCACTACTGTAATTGTTTTCATTATTTGTTTAAACACTTTATTTTATAAATTTATAATGGCATCACTCTCAAGACCATCTATTTTCGGAGGTTTAAAATCTATTTTCGGAGATCGAAAGTCCGTTTCCAACAGAAACACTGAGCAAAATGAGCAGGTACCGGATTTAAATGTTCAAAAAGTGCAAAGTCGCCCTTTTCCAGAATACAACAACAATCGAAATTTTGCTGAATACCTGCAAGAAAGAGAATTTGAGGAGGTAATTTTTTGTAATGAAACTTCTTTTAATTTTAATCCTGATTATTTTCATCCCTCTTCTGGCGGTGGTCCCTCTGCTCCAACCCTCCCAATCCCAAGTGAAATCGTACAAATGCTGCAGGCGCAACCAGATTTGTCAAAGTACAAATCTGAACTTTTTAAAGTTCATATGAAGAGGGTGGAGAAGAATGGGTTAGTTATAATGGTTTGCAACTATTGTTCTAAAGATTTTAAATGGAACAAATTCGGAGGGTACGGGACGTATTGAAAGCATATCAACAGCAAGCATCCAGCCGAAGCTCACCATCAGCGAGGACAACACCAAATTGCAAGGTACACATCCCCTAACCATCCTTTATTTAAATATACTGATCAAAATAATAGGGACCAATTAGCAAGAATGGTAGCGACCGAACATCTCCCCTTTAGTTTTGGGGAAAAAACTGATTTTTTAAAATATTGTCATAATGTTTTAAATCCCTCTGCATGTAGAGTACCTAGGACTACATTAAAACGTACTATGTGTGATATTTATAAAAAAGAAAAAAAAGATTTAGTAAAATATTTTCAAAATTATATGGGTCGCGTGTCTGTTTGTGCCGATATCTGAAGTGATCATTGACAAAAGTATTCATACTTAGGACTCACTTGCCATTTCGTTGACCAATCATGAGATTTGCAAAAACAAATATTGGCATTTAGAGTTTTTGACGACACCCATAATGCTGACAATATTTATAAATTAATTAAAATTATTTTTAAAGAATATTGTATTGAGAGTAAAACTTTTGCAATTGGTTTTGATAATGCTGCAAATAATACTGTCGCCGTTCCACAATTAATTCAATTGTGTCAACCCTATTTTGGCGGCAGATTTTTTCATCAAAGATGTGTTTGCCATGTTTTAAATATATGTGTACAACATGGCTTGCAAACACTACATGAGTGGATTACACCAATTAGGGATACTCTATACTATTTGTGAAAACATCCTAGCACTATGAAACAATGGGCTAGGTATTGTAAAGCTAACGGGAAACATCCAATTAGGTTTTCCCGTGATATTCTAACTCGTTAGAACTCCACATATAAGTTGCTTTGTGAAATCTACGAGTCTAGAGAATTATTAGTTAAATTTATGCAGCATAATGTTAATACCATTAATTTATATGAACATCATTGGGATGTTTGTACAAAAATTTGTATGCTTTTAAAAGTTTTTCATGATGCAACACATTCTTTATCCGGTATATATTATCCAACTTCACATTTATTTTTATTTGAAGTCCTTAATATTGTAGGTGCACTTAATAAATGTACACAAATAAATGAATTAGTTCCGTGTGTTTATGCAATGCGAGAAAGATGGATAAACTATTATAGGGACATTCCTGTAATTTATACTGTTGCATCAGTTTTTGACCCTAGAAATAAATTAAATAGTTTATATGAATTTTTTACACTTTATTACCAATCTCTAGGGATAATGGACATAGATATTAGTTGTTTATATAATAATGTTAGGAATTTATTTTATTTAATGTATGACGAATATCGTTTTGTTTACGGTCCCTCGCTGAACATTATTGTTCAACAACCGGAACCAAGCGGAAGTGGTAGTACTAGTCATTTGCGCTTTCCCTCCACATTAAGGAAGTTAGGGGCAAGCGTGTTTACCAAAAAAGCAAAGACGTCGGGGAGTTTATCTTCATCAACCTATGTTTTAGAGGTTGATGTTTACATAAACACCTCCTTTGAGTTTTTGGACACCCCAGACTTTAACGTCCTACAGTGGTGGAGGGAGCACGAAACTAACTTTCCAATTTTGGCCATCATTGCCAAACAAATTTTTGCAATGTTCTGGACGAGAGACGAGCATTGTTCAGTCCTGACTCAATACAGATCTAGGTATATGTTGACGACTGGACCAAGCCCATATACCGGCAACAGGAATTGGATCTGGTGTCCGACGACAATGACTTCTTCGATACCAATAACGATACAACGGCAACCGAAGGAACAAGCGACGATTGATCACATCCGAAACATAACAGGTGTAGTCCTCAAAAATCATTCGGGGATACGGGGCACTACAACCTGCAAAGACAGAACGCACGTGACCCGCAGAACGTTTGGGACACCGGGGTGGTGCCGGCCAAAGTCACTCCGACGGTCAAGTTAGCAAGTGCTAATAAATATGTATGCTTGTAAATAGTGATGAGTGAAGGATGCTTCCTGTATTGTTTGTGATCGAGGCCTCTTCGGTCAGAGGAGGTGCGAGGTCGAAGGGTAATCGGAGAAGATGAACAATGGCCGGAGGGTGTGGTTTTTGTATTGGTAGCTTTCGGATCTTAGTTTCTCGGTCCTCTTCCTATGAGGGATTATCCTTCCTTTTATAGGGGACTAATGCTTCTACCTTTTGAGGGATTTCATCATTCCCTCCTTGCTGTTTTCCACCAAGAAAGCATCTGGATGCTTCTTTTGATCGGGCCGTTATCAAGTGTCATTATGGTTTTGTAGGACTTGCTTTAAAGTAGATCATGATTTGGTCTCCCTCGGAACGAAAGAGATTCTATGTCGTACGACATGTAGGTTTGTCAATTCGGACAATCATGATTACATGTTGTATGATGTGTTGGTTGGATGTCGACACGAGGTCACTATGTCGTGCTACATAGGAGCTCTTCCAAGCGTGGACAATGAATTATCTCCCTTGATGCTACTTGGATGTGTAGGACATGGAGCGCATGTCGTACTACACGGATGTATCACGTCGAGCGTATGTCGTACTACTTGGATGTGTGGGACATGGAGCGCATGTCGTACTACACGGATGTATCACGTCGACCGTATGTCGTACTACTTGGATGTGTGGGACATGGAGCGCATGTCGTACTACACGGATGTATCACGTCGAGCGTATGTCGTACTACATGAGAGTGCTTCATGTCGAGTGTATGTCGTACTATATGAAGGTTTTTGTACTGGTCCAGCGTCGTACTACATGAAGATGTAGTCCCACTTTTGGCTCTGGGCTTTGTCTTTGGGACATACTTTGGGCCAGACATATTTTGGCTACTACAGTTTGCCCCTAAACGCATTGGATTAGAAAAGCCAAGGGGTTTGCGTCGTACGACATGTAGACAAGGATATGTATGTGTGAACTCTAATGCTGGTTGTAACACCCCCCGACCCGACCCGGCTGGACCGACCCGGGGAGCGCTACCGGTTTTCAGAACTTTCAAAATCAGTTTTATACGTTTCAAAAATCATTGTGAGCCCAATCAATAAAACTTTTTACAAAAATTCGGCAGAGTACCGTTTGTTTTTCGGACTTTCCAAAACCTGTTATTACACAATTCAATTCAAACACAATTCTCAATTTCAACACTTCTATAACATTTTCAAACGGTTGCGCACTCTGCCGTTTAGTGCAACTTACCATCACAATTTATAAAATAAAAACAAATCAGACTTTAATATTTACAAACATTTTAATAATAAAATACAGGAATCATAAATAATTAATTACAGAACATATTTACAGACTCACTGAATATGCATGCATATTACTCATATTACACATGAACATAAATATCTACCCAAAATGTGACTCTCCGCCTCTATCTGCAGGGAACGTCTCTTCAATCCTTAGCTTCTTCGGGATTCCTGGTACCTACGCATTAGAAACAAAACTAACGCGCTAAGCATAAAGCTTAGTGGGTGTACTATAAACTCAATTAAATAAACAACAAAATAAATATCTTTTAAGAAGAAATAAACCACAATATATATATATATATATATATATATATATATATATATATATATATATATTCCATTTCTAATCCATTTCAAAACAATTAAATTTCAAAATCAAAGCATTAGACAATTTCAATCACTTTAATTTCAATAATGAGGTCAACAATGAATGCTATCAATAAAATCATTCGGTTCACTTTTCAATTCCAATCAATTCTGGCCCGCTAGAATACTAAACATAATAGGACTGGAATATGGGTCAAGCTCCCAACCCCCAGGACGAATCCTAAGGAGGTACGTGTCTCCCAACTCTAGGACCGTGGGTACGGAACCTAGAGAGGTACATAACTCCCTATCCCAGGAACGAATCTTTGGGAAGGTACATGGCTCCCAACCCCCAGGACAAATCCTGAGGAGGTACGTATCTCCCAGCCTCTGGACGAATCCAAGAGGAGGTACATAATAATCAATCATCAATATCAATCAGTATCAGCGCAGTACTGCTCAGTAAAAACCCAGCTGGTATACCAACCTCCTATATCCATTTCTATGTTTCCGTATCCTAGGGCCGTTTCCGATAAACGATATTCGCAATAAATTTCACAATAGTTACTCAGTTACTCAGTAACAATAGTTGCTCAATAACATATGAGTCACATAGTATTCTTCAAGAATCATACTCAATAATTTTTCGAAAATCTCCATCAATTATATATATATATTTTTTCTTTAACGAAATCGAAATGTTCGAAAACAAAATCGAAATACGATCTATCACAAAATCAGTCCAAAATCAACAATAAAGACAACAAACATCTATTTTTCACATACAATAAACAATTTTCATACTAATAATCAAAAACGAAATCTTTCAACGAAATCAAAAACGAAAACGAAAACAAAACAATAACGAAAGACTTTTCGTAACGATTTCGAAAACAAACGTACACCAACCTGGAATCCTTGTTTTCGTTCGACAATCCACGGTTCTACGATTTCGTTTCCTTCCCTTTCCTTTTTCTCTTCACTTTTCCTTTCCACTTTCTTCTTCCTTTTCTTTCTTCTTCTTTTTCTTCTTCTTCTTCTTCTTCTTCTTCTTCTCTCTTTTTCCTCGGCTCTTTCTCTCTCTTCTTGCTGTGTCTATTTTTCTCGCTTCTGCGAGAAGCTTCTATTTTTTTTTATATTTTTTTTTCGCTACCGCGACCGTCGTCGCGACCTGTGGTCGCGCCACCAGGTCGCGATGCTCACTGGAGCATTCGCACCGCCTTCATCGCGAGCGCGCCTTGGTCGCGCTGGAGCTCGCGTTGCTCACTGCCCGAATTCGACGTTTTCATCGCGACCTGTGGTCGCGGTGACTGGTCGCGATGCTCACTGCCAGAAATCTCGTTTTTCACCGCGAGCGAGCCATCGCGACCTGTGGTCGCGGTGACCAGGTCGCGATACTCTCTGGTTCAATTTTCAATTTTTCATACATCAATTTTTCATACATCAATTTTTCATACATTTAATTACATTTTCACCCCCTCAAATAGTAAAATTTATTTTCACATATATAACATTAATTACCCGAAATCCGGGATGTTACAATTCTCCCCCTCTTAAGAAATTTCGTCCTCGAAATTTACCTCAATGAAATAGTTGGGGATATTGCTGTCGCATCGTTTCTTCACTCTCCCAGGTAGCCTCTTCAACATTACGATTCCTCCAAAGGACTTTCACCAGTGGCACTCTTTTATTTCTTAGTTCTTTGATCTCCCGATCAAGAATCTGCACTGGTTCCTCTTCATATGTCAGGTCTGGTTGGATTTCAATACTTTCGGCCTGAACTCTGTGGGAAGGATCATATCTGTATCTCGTCAGCATCGATACATGGAACACATTATGAATCTTTTCTAATTCTGGAGGTAAAGCTAGTCTGTAGGCTACTGGTCCCACACGTTCAATGATTTCGTATGGCCCAATAAACCTAGGACTCAACTTATCTTTTCTGCCAAATCGAAGCACTTTCTTCCACGGAGATACTTTTAGAAACACTTTCTCACCGACTTTATATTCTATCTCTTTTCTTTTCAAGTCTGCATAGGATTTCTGTCGGTCAGAAGCAACTTTCAGTCTATCCTTGATAATCTTCACCTTCTCCTCAGTCTGTCTGATTAAGTCTGGGCCTACTAACCTGTCCTCTCCTAACTCTGTCCAGCATACTGGAGTCCTGCATTTCCTTCCATACAGTGCCTCATACGGTGCCATAGCTATGCTCGACTGATAACTGTTGTTGTAGGCGAATTCAATCAATGGAAGATGATCCGCCCAACTTCCTTCAAAGTCAATTACACAACTCCTAAGCATATCTTCAAGCACCTGAATCACCCTTTCTGATTGTCCGTCTGTCTGCGGATGGAAGGCTGTACTAAAACTCAGTCGAGTACCCAAGGCTTCTTGAAACTTCTTCCAGAATCTGGATGTAAACCTCGGATCTCTATCTGAGATAATGGATACAGGCACTCCATGCAATCTGACTATCTCTCTGATATACAATTCTGCCAGTCGATCCAGGGAGTAGTCAGTTCTGACAGGTAGAAAGTGTGCTGACTTCGTCAACCGGTCCACTATAACCCATACTGCATCGTGTTTACTCCGGGTGAGTGGCAATCCAGTGACAAAGTCCATAGTGATGCGATCCCATTTCCACTCAGGTATTGCTATTGGCTGTAACAATCCCGATGGAACCTGGTGTTCAGCTTTCACCTGCTTACAAGTCAAGCATTTATTTACAAATTCCACCACATCCTTTTTCATACCAGACCACCAGTACTGAGTTTTCAAGTCTCTATACATTTTTGTGCTACCTGGGTGCATAGCATACGAACTGCTGTGTACCTCTGTCAGGATTATCTTTCTCAATTCTTCATCATCTGGAATGCAAATCCTGTCTCTGAAACACACAATACCATCAGTTCTGATTGAGAAGTCTGGATGCTTCCCTTCTGGGATCTGTTCACATATCTTCTGAATTCTAGCATCCTGCTTCTGTTTCTCTACAATCTGCTGAATCAGACTGGGTCTGCATACCAATTCAGCTACCAATGCACTATCTGAATTCAGCTGCAATTGCACATTCATAGCCTTCAGAGCAAACAATGCTTTTCTGCTCAGAGCATCTGCGACTACATTCGCCTTTCCTGGATGGTAGTCAATTATGCAATCATAGTCTTTTATTAACTCCATCCACCGTCTTTGTCTCAGATTAAGCTCTTTCTGGGTATGTAGATATTTCAGACTCTTGTGATCTGTGTATATGTAACATTTCTCACCATATAAGTAATGCCTCCAGATTTTCAAAGCGAAGACTATGGCTGCAAGTTCCAGATCATGAATCGGATAGTTCAACTCATGCGTTTTCAACTGTCTGGACGCATATGCAACCACCTTACCTTCCTGCATCAATACACATCCCAAACCATGGTGTGAGGCATCACTATAAATCACATAGTCTTTACCTGAAACAGGCTGAATCAGGACTGGAGCCTCAACAAGCATTGCCTTCAATCTCTCAAAAGCTGCCTGGCATCTGTCAGTCCACTCAAATCTGACATTCTTATGCAGTAGCTTGGTCAACGGACTTGCTATGGAGGAAAACCCCTTCACAAACCGTCGGTAATAACCTGCCAAGCCTAGAAAACTTCTGACTTCTGACATTTCTGGGAGGCTTCCATTCTACTATTGCTTCAATATTTTTCGGATCTGCCTTAATACCCTCTGCTGACACAATGTGACCCAGAAATGCAATCTCAGACAACCAAAACTCACACTTGCTCAGTTTACCATACAGCTGTTTCTCCCTCAGAGTCGGCAGTACTACTCTGAGGTGCCTGTCATGGTCCTCTGCCGTCCGTGAGTACACCAGGATATCATCGATAAAGACTACCACAAACTGATCCAAGTATGGTCGGAATATTCTATTCATCATATCCATATTACATTTTCACCCCCTCAAATAGTAAAATTTATTTTCACATATATAACATTAATTACCCAAAATCCGGGATGTTACACTGGTTCCATAGTGTCGCACGATTCTGTCCTTCTGAGAGAACGTTTAAGTGTTCATGAGTAGATAACAATCCATGGGTTTTGCCACTATCGTGCGACAATATCGTGTATAGGCGGTGCAATTGATCTCTAACGGCTCCTCGATAGCTGTGTCAGAGTAAATGTGTGATTTTATGGGGAATGCGCACGCCTGATTAATGATGACGGTTATGGGGGTGCGTGTCCAATAAGAAGCTGACACGTCATCACATGCTTTCTTTTAATTGCCGCCCTTCCCTTTTCTTCTTCATTTTCAATTTCTAGCTTTCTCTCTCATTTTCTTTCTCTATCTAGGAACCAGTCGCCTGTGCAAGCTCCTCCGGTGTTTTTTGATCGTTTTTTCAACATTTTCACGCGTATTCCGGCGAAGCAGTGGTTACTTTGCTTCATTTGGTAAGTCTTCTTTGTTCTCATAAATATTTTGGTCTTATTTTTGCATTTTTTTGGTTTCTGGGGTTTTTTTTTTGTGTTCTTCGAATGGTTTTGGGAAGATTTTTGAAAGAATCTTGTTTTTGATCTAAACATTCAGCTTCGGTTTATATAAAATTTGTTTGTAGCGTCTGAGTTGCACGACAGTAGCCAAGACACTTAGGTCGCACCACCTTCTTAACAGTATTGGGAACTGATATTAGGTCGTGCAAGGTCTTTGATTTAGGTTTTAACTGCTAACCGTGGCTACTGTTGTTCGACTTATAGGTTTTGATGTCGAGTCGAGGTGACGAGAGTCCTCCCAGTACCTCTGGGCGTGGATACGATGATCCAATAGATCTGTCGTACGACTCATGGGGAGAGTCGGAGGCAGCAAATGCTGAGGTGACAGTGGCGTCCTCGTCGTACGACACTGTGACTGTCTCTCTCGCTGGTACATCGCGCGTAACAGACAACATTCCTATGGGGATTCCCCTAGTCGAGCTACCGGGCGACGCGGCTTGCCCATGTCCAATGGGACCTAGTAGACCGCTAGGCTTGCTTTTGAGCAATCCAGCCAAAGTGCTAACGGAGGACGACATCATGCGCATACGATTCAGTTATGGCATACCCGATGGTGTCGCATTGAGGGCGCCGCATAAGAAGGAGAGGCCAGACTGGGACATCCCAGGATGGACCTGCTTCTATGAGTTCCCGTTTCAGCGGGTTGGATTCAGGTTACCAGTAGTCGGACTACTGAGGAAGGTGTTCGACCATTTCCAGCTTGCCCCAGGGCAGCTGATGCCTAATAGTTAGAGGATCTTACTGGGGCTAGAGCTGTTGTGTACGAGGGAGGGCATAGTCTTCGAGCTGCCTGACTTATTCTACACATACTTTGTGCGGGAGCACGACACAGAGAAGGGTCGCTACAATTTGAACCTTCGTCCAAACAGAATACATCTTATCACGGAACTGACGACAAATGATAGGTTGTGGAAGGATTGGTATTTTTTCGTGAGGGGTCTTCTTGTCGATTGGCCTCTTGGGGATACGGTTGTTCGTACGACCTGGTCCAAGGCTAGTGGGTCTTTAATTCCGTCGCGTCGTTCGACTTTGTCTTTTCATTTTTACTTTTACTAACTCTTATCTTTATTTGTATCGCAGTGAACACAGGAGCACCTCAAGCAGTCGTTGGCTTAACGTGTGTGACACGTACAGCAAAGGTACTGTCGTACGATGTTAAAGAGAGGAGTTGGAGGAATATCTTGACGGAGGAAAATCTGCGGCCCAGTCATCTCTGGAAGTTCAATGTGATCAACGAGCCAGGTACTCCCTACCCTGCCTTCAAAAACTTAGTAGAGTTTGTCAGGGTCAGACATTGTGTCGAGCGACTGTACGGCACCAGGTTTCTGACTCCAATCTCATACGTCGAGCGACGCTTTGTAGCTGACATCATGGCTGGAGAGATTGCCGTTCCTGGTGCTGATGATGCGATGAAGAGGCTCAGGGAGAAAAGGAAGAGGAAGAAGAAGGCTCAGTCGAGCGACCAAGTGGATTCCACTCCTCCACCTCCTCCATCAAGTTGAGCCAAGGCCTCCCTTGACATTTCTTCAACTGGAAAAAAGCGAAGGAGGGAGGATTCAGCTTCTGGGGTCGACGCGTCGGTCGACCTTGGCTTCTCGCAGGATGCCTCCACGTATTTTGACGTCGGGTCGATCCTTCCCCAGGTCGAGCGACTGCTGCTGCTCGAAGATAAGAATTGCTTAAAGGAGATGGGCCTCTCCCAAGCTGCTGATTGGGGTCTTGGCCACCTTTTTCAGGTATGGTCGTACGACCGATACATTTATATATATATTTCTTTATTGAGTACTTTGAATTTCTCTAAGTGTTTTTGTTTGTTATACATTTTTTGTAGGCTCTTCAGTCTCATGTTCATCTGAAGGAGGAGCTGGGCCTTGCCCTTAAGAAGGTGAGGGAGCTGAAGGCAAGCAATCAGAGCCTCAGGGCTGATAATGACAAGCTAAAAGCTTCGAACATTGAGGCCAAGAAGACAGCGCTTGAGGCGTCTAGTCTCGCGGTAGAGGCGACTCTGGAGTTGAATAGGCTGAAGTCGAGCGTCGACTTACTCGAAGCCAAGCTGAAGGCTAAGGAGGCAGACTACGACTCTCTGTACGACAAGGCGGAGGATAACGTCCTCAACGCGGTTATTAAGACCCGTGCAGATTTGATGAGGGAGTATAGGGACGGTCGTGCGACCGAGTGGAAGGTCGACAGTTGGATCGCTAACCATGAGGAGCTGTCGCGTTCTGATGGTGAAGACGAAGCCGATGAGCACGTCGATGTGACTGATAACAAAGCTGTTGGCGAAGAGTCTGTCCTTCCTCCTCCAGAAGGCTCGACCGTCGTGGCTTTGGCTGCTCAGCTGACTGGAGAGCCTGATGACCTTGCCCCATAAGGGGTTGTATTTTTGTAACTATTGGATTTCAAATTTTTATTGCATTTTTCCTTGCCTATGGAGGCTTTTGTCGAACGATTTTTCTTTAATATATGATGCATTTTTATTTTCTCTTATAGACATTTGTTATAGAATGGTTGTTTTAATATGGAGTTTTACCTTGAATGTAAATCGTTCCTCTTGGAATTGCATGATGGCCGTGTGACCGTAAGTTGTGTTTGCGACCTTGAGTGATGGTCGTGCGACCACTGGAGATGGTGACCTTGAAAGCAGGTCATGGTCCGTGACCTTGAATGCGGGTCATGTGACCATTTGGAGATGGAGACCTTGAATACAGGTCGTGGTCCGTGACCTTGAATGCGGGTCATGTGACCATTTGGAGATGGTGACCTTGAAAGCAGGTCATGGTCCGTGACCTTGAATGCGGGTCATGTGACCATTTGGAGATGGAGACCTTGAATGCAAGTCGTGGTCCGTGACCTTGAATGCGGGTCATGTGACCATTTGGAGATAGTGACCTTGAAAGCAGGTCGTGGTCCGTGACCTTGATTGCGGGTCATGCGACAATTTGGAGATGGAGACCTTGAATGCAAGTCGTAGTCCGTGACCTTGAATACGAGTCATGTGACCATTTGGAGATGGAGACCTTGAATGCGAGTCTCGTCATAGACTTTGCTTTTTATGATATTGAATTGCCCCAGTTGGAGTGTGTAACTTCATAGTTTCATGCTGCAACTTTTATTAAGTGCGTAACTTCTAGTTGTGTGGTATGAAAAGAGATACTTTCAACTTGAGTGCATCCAGCAATGCTGACCTACATAAAAAGAGTTAGGGTTGGCCGTTGGGTTTACTAACGACCCTCCGATGACTAAGTGAGTTCCATGTTGTAGAGTGAAATTTTTTTTTTTTTTTAAAAACTGATATTGTTTTAGATGGCATGCGTTCCAGCTGTTGCCGATATCCATGCCATCTGTACATCGTAGTTTGTAGGCTCCATGTCCAACTACTTTGGTGATTTGGTATGGTCCCTCCCACGTAGGACCGAGTTTACCTGCTCCTTTTTCCTTTGTATTTTGGAAGACGCGCGAGAGACCCAATCTCCAATATGGAATGACTTGAGACGAATGTTTCTGTTATAATGGCGGGCGACTCTTTGTTGGTATACGACCAATCTGATTGCGGCCTTGTCGCGACGCTCGTCGATTGTGTCGAGTTCGTTTAGCAACTCTCTGTTGTTTGTTTCTTCTGTCGCGTGTCGTATCCTATAAGAAGGGTAGTCAGCCTCTGTTGCTATGACGGCCTCTGAGCCGTATGATAGGGAGAATGGTGTCTCCCTTGTTGATGTTCTGACCGTCGTACGGTAAGACCACAGCACACCTTGTAGCTCGTCGGCCCACTTTCCTTTGTATTGGTCGAGTCGCTTCTTGAGGGTGGACATGATTGTCTTGTTGGTGGATTCTGCTTGTCCATTAGCTTGAGGGTATCTTGGGCTCGAATAGCTTAGTTTGATGTTCCACTTGTCGCAAAAGTCTTGGAAGTCGTATGATATGAATTGTGAGCCATTGTCAGTGACTATCTCTTTTAGAACTCCGTAGCGGCATATGACATTTTTCCAAATAAAGCTTTTTACTTCGGAATCTTTGATTCTCACATATGACTCGGCTTCAACCCATTTTGTGAAGTAATCTGTCACGGCTAGCATGTAGACATTACCTCCGGTAGCGACCGGCATTTTTCCTACTATGTTCATTCCTCACTTCATGAAGGGCCATGGTGCTGAGATGGGGTGGAGTCTTTCTGGGTGTTGATGCGAAACGTGGGCGAAGCGCTGACACGGGTCACATCTTTTAACGAGGTCGTGCGACTCGGACCGCATTGTGGGCCAGTAATACCCAGCCGTGATTGCTCTGTTGGCTAGGTTTCTCCTGGCCGAGTGGTTCCCGCATTGCCCCTCGTGCAAGTCCTTGAGTACCTGCTGAGCTTCGATTGGGTCGATGCATTTGAGGTAGGGCCCGGAGTAGGATCGCCTGTAAAGTTGACCCTCTATTATGAAAAATCGGGCAGCCTTGACCTTAATTCTTCGTGCTTCTACCTTGTCAGATGGGAGGGCGTCGTCCCTCAGGTAGTCATAGATCGAGGTGATCCAAGTTGGCTCGTCCGAAATTGGCTCGACTTCGAGCTTTGTTGGCTTCCACACAGCTGGCCATTGGACAAACACCATGGGAATGGTTCGTTCAATCGTGGTATCTAGTGCGGAACCGAGATTGGCGAGCGCGTCAGCATGTGTGTTTTCAGATCTTGGTATTTGTTCGATGTCGAATGACTCGAATGAAGCTTGTAGCCCTTTTACCAAGGTTAAGTAGGCCGACTTTTTCAAGTCTCGAGCTTGGTAGGACCCTTGCAATTGTCTTACAATTAATTGGGAGTCACTACGCACCTTTATTCGCTCGACGCGTAAGTCCTTTGCCAAGGTGAGCCCGGCTATGAGGGCTTCGTACTCGGCTTCGTTGTTGGTGGTCCTGAATCCACATCGGATGGACCTCTCGATGATGTGTCCCGCCGGTGAGGCAAATACTATCCCCAGCCCACTGCCCCTAGCGTTACTTGATCCGTCAACTGCCAAACTCCATTCCTCCTTTGGTGTGTTGCACGACATGGTGCAAAGTTCTTCCTCCGCTCGCTGTAGAATCCCGGGTGTGAAGTCTGCTATGAAGTCCGCCAACACTTGTGACTTGATCGCCGTGCGAGGTTGGTAATTGACGTCGTACTCGCTTAGCTATACGGCCCACTTCACTAGATGGCCGGATAGTTCGGGCTTATGTAGGATGCTCTTTAAGGGGAAGGCAGTAAATACACTGATAGTGTGGCATTGGAAGTACGGCCTCCATTTCCTTGCGGCCGTAACTAGTGCGAGGGCCAATTTCTCAAGTTGAGTGTACCTTGTTTCTGCGTCGAGTAGGGTCTTGCTGATGTAGTATATGGGGAGTTGTTTGCCATCCTCCTCCCTTATTAGTACCGCGCTAACGGCCGTCTCGGATACAACGAGGTAGAGTAGGAGGGTCTCTCCTTCCTTAGGTTTGGATAGGAGAGGAGGGTCTGCTAGGTACCTTTTATGTTTTGGAATGCGTCCTCGCTTGTTTGGTTCCAATCAAATGATTTGCTCTTTCTTAGAGCGTCGAAAAAAGGCTTACATTTTTCGGATGACTTTGAGATGAATCGGTTGAGGGCCGCGAGCCGTCCGGATCAGCTTTTGTACGTCTTTGATGCTTTTGGGGGACCTCAGATCCATGACGGATCGGAGTTGATCCGGGTTGGCCTCGACGCCCCTCTTGATTACTAAATAGCCAAGGAACTTTCCTGATGACACTCCGAAGGAACATTTGGTTGGATTAAGCTTCATCCCATACTTGTCGATGATGTCGAACGACTGCCGGAGGTGGTCGAGGTGTTGATCTGCTACTAATGATTTCACTAGCATGTCGTCGATGTAGACCTCCATAGTCTGTCCGAGCATGCTTGCGAACATTTTGTTGACTAATCTTTGGTAGGTTGCCCCAGCGTTTTTGAGGCCGATGGGCATCACCTTGTAGCAAAAAATGCCGCGCTCCGTGATGAAAGAAGTCTTCTCCTGGTTGTCCGGATGCATGAGGATTTGGTTGTAACCAGAGAATGCATCCATGAAGCTCAATAGTTCGTGGCCTGCTGTAGAGTCCACCATCATGTCGATGTGCGGGAGAGGGAAGGAATCCTTCTGACAAGCCTTGTTGAGGTCTGTGAAGTCGATGCAAACTCGCCACTTCCCATTCTTTTTCTTCACTACTACTACGTTTGCGAGCCAGTCCGGGTAATTTACTTCTCTCACTGAGCCAATGTCAATTAGCTTTTGGATTTCTTCATTGATAACTTTGTTGCGCTCGGACACGAACTTCCTTCTTTTTTGCTTCACAGGCGGATGATTTGGGTCGACTTGCAACCTATGCACTAGGACTTCTGGGTTAATGCCGGTCATGTCTGCTTGTGATCATGCGAAGCTGTCGTGCCGCGCCGTCAAGAAGCTGAGTAACTTTGCTCGGATATTTTGTGGAAGGCGGGATCCGATACTAACTTTGTGGTCTGGAAAATTTGGATGTATGGACACTTCGTCGAGTTCTTCCATATCCGGTCCGTCTTTGTTGGTGATGGTGCTCTCGCTCTGTAATTGCTATAAGTCGGACGGCCTGCTTTTCAGAGTGTTCTGGTAGCAGTCACGTAAGGTCTTTTGTTGCCCTCGGATCTCGTGGACTCCCCACCTGGTAGGAAAACGGATGACCTGATGATATGTCGAGGGGACTGCCCTCATCTCATGAATCCACGGGCGACCCATGATTATGTTGTAGGACGACGGACAGTCTAGGATGAGGAAGCGAGTGTTCAAGTTGATACCTTCCGCGTAGACAGGAAGGATGATTTCTCCTATAGTGTTCTTGCGTTCTCTACTAAATCCTACAAGGATTGTGGAGCGACGTACGATGTTACACTCATCAATATGCATCTCTTTCAGTGCGCCGAGGAAGAGTACGTTTGTTGAGCTTCCATTGTCCACTAGGATTCGCCTGATCAAACAATTGGCTACTGTCAGTGAGATGACTAGCGCGTCGTGGTGGGGATTGAACAAGTCCATATGCTCGTCGCTGCTAAAACTGATTGGATAGTTATAAGTGGGGGTCCACCGTATGGGTTCGTTGGACGTCCGTACGACCGGCTTGCCGCGAGTGGCGCTTTGCCTCCAAGTAAGTTACTCCATTCACTTCTGATCCGCCAGAGATGACATTCACAGTTCTCTCGTGTTTGGGAGGTTCTGGTGGCGGGATTAAAACAATGTCGCGCGACCTATCCTTGTTCAGAAAAGTCTGCTTACCTTTGTCAGTCAGGAATTCTTTAAGGTGACCTTTCTTGAGTAGTTTGGCCACTTCCAACCGTAGCGCCACACAATACTCAGTTCGATGGCCGTGGTCGCCATGAAATTCGTACCATTTGGAGTTGTCTCTTTGATCCGGCGGGCTCATCATCTTGTCTGGCCACCGAACTAATCTACCCATTCCTTTGAGTATAGCGACTACCTCTGTTGGTCTGATGTTCAAATTGTATTCTGGTGTTACATTTTTTGGCAGGACGAACGGCCTTGGTGGTCTATCGTCGCGCCGGCGCTCGTACCTTATATGGCCGTCCCTTCAGCGTATTGTTGGGTATGGCCCGCTACGTCGGTTGTTAATTCGTTGTTCGACCATCCTCTCCGACTTATCTTTCTTGTAGTTCGCTTTACTAGGTTTATAGTTTACTTCGTCTTCTTCACATTTTATCTGTGCCCATGCCTTGGCTAGGACGTCTTCCATGGTTTTACAAGGGTATTTAGTGAGCTCCTTGTATAGGTCGGAATCATAGAGTAGACCCTTGCGAAAGGCTGATATGGCTGTCACCTGGTTGCAATGAGGGATGGACACTTTTTCATGGTTGAACCGGCCAACAAAGTCACGTAGGCGTTCACCCCTCCTTTGGCTGATTGTATAGAGGTCGTCGGATTGCTTTTCTAGCTTCCGGCTACTAGCGAACTGCTCTACGAAGGTGTCAGTGAGTTGAGCAAAAGAGTTGATGGAAACATTGGGAAGGTTGGTGTACCATTGTAGGGCAGGTCCTACGAGGCTTGAACCGAAACCTTTGCACATGCATGCTTCCCTAAGGTCACGCGGGATGGCGGCGGTGAACATCCGTTGTCGATACTGCGCAATGTAGTCGTCGGGGTCTGTCGTACCGTCGTACTACTTCATACCTGGAAAGTTGAACTTCCTTGGCATCTCCACCAATGCTATTGTGTCGACAAAAGGAGAGTCGGCAAAACTATTGGCCGCGCTTTTCTTTATAGGAGCGGGCATTCCCGGAATGCATTGGATGAGTGCTTCCATCTCTACGAACCTTCGTGCCAAGTCACGGTTAGCCAAGGTTGGTTCGATACTTACCTGGTTCGGGTTCGACGGCGCCGAATGCGAAGGGCCAGATGGTGTTCCTTGTAGCGGGATGGTTGGTTGGGTTGAGCCAACGTTGCCATTGGGGGTGGATATAGGCGGCACCCCTTGTGTAGCTCTGGCCATATCGTCTGATCGATATCCTCCCATCCCGTTCGGTGTGTTATCCGCCGTATGTTGTGCGACGATGTGCGGTCCATTCGAGACTCGAATGTTAGGCTCCGAGCCTACGTGGGTTGGATCGAGGTCTCTCGCCGTAGTACCTTGTTCGTCTGGGTGGACTGGCGCGTAGTAAGTAGTGTGGGCGGCTTGCTCGAATGGCAAGGGTTGGGACGTTGAAGCGTCTCCAAACGGTCGTATGATAGTGAGCGAATTGATCCTATTTTGTAATTCTTGGTTCTCTGCCAACACTCGTTGATTCTCTTATTCGAGTGCTTGGAGCCTTTGGGTATTCTCTTGCATCTAGGATATGAGGAGTTGTACCCTAACCTCCATCGCATCGTGATGAAAATCGTCAGATGACATGGTCGGAGTTGCCATGTTCTACCTTTGCTTGCTTAGAGATTGTCGGGCCCCACGGTGGGCGCCAAATTGTAGTCCTCAAAAATCGCTCGGGGACACGGGGCACTACAACCTGCAAAGACAGAACGCACGTGACCCGCAGGACGTCTGGGACACCGGGGTGGTGCCGGCCAAAGTCACTCCGACGGTCAAGTTAGCAAGTGCTAATAAATATGTATGCTTGTAAATAGTGATGAGTGAAGGATGCTTCCTGTATTGTTTGTGATCGAGGCCTCCTCGGTCAAAGGAGGTGCGAGGTCGAAGGGTAATCGGAGAAGATGAACAATGGCCGGAGGGTGTGGTTTTTGTATTGGTAGCTTTCAGATCTTAGTTTCTCGGTCCTCTTCCTATGAGGGATTATCCTTCCTTTTATAGGGGACTGATGCTTTTACCTTTTGAGGGATTTCATCATTCCCTCATTGCTGTTTTCCACCAAGAAAGCATCTGGATGCTTCTTTTGATCGGGCCGTTATCAAGTGTCATTATGGTTTTGTAGGACCTGCTTTAAAGTAGATCATGATTTGGTCTCCCTCGGAACGAAAGAGATTCTATGTCGTACGACATGTAGGTTTGTCAATTCGGACAATCATGATTACGTGTCGTATGATGTGTTGGTTGGATGTCGACATGAGGTCACTATGTCGTGCTACATAGGAGCTCTTCCAAGCGTGGACACTGAGTTATCTCCCTTGATGCTACTTGGATGTGTGGGACATGGAGCGCATGTCGTACTACACGGATGTATCACGTCGAGCGTATGTCGTACTACTTGGATGTGTGGGACATGGAACACATGTCGTAATACACGGATGTATCACGTCGACCGTATGTCGTACTATTTGGATGTGTGGGACATGGAGCGCATGTCGTACTACACGGATGTATCACGTCGAGCGTATGTCGTACTACATGAGAGTGCTTCATGTCGAGTGTATGTCGTACTATATGAAGGTCTTTGTACTGGTCCAGCGTCGTACTACATGAAGATGTAGTCCCACTTTTGGCTCTGGGCTTTGTCTTTGGGACATACTTTGGGCCAAACATATTTTGGCTACTACAACAGGTAAAAGAACTACGTGGGCTTTGATTCCTCCTAGAGGATATGTAGGCAGTTTAATTAAGGTAAAATTAAGTGCAAGACCTAATTTTTTTATTTATTTATTTAATTTTATAGTTTTATGATATTATTATAATTTTATTTCAATTTTGTCGTTATTTTTTTGCAATCGAGTACCCAGTGTATTTATATATATTATTATCGTTATTTATATATTTAATTTTTTTATTAATTTTTTTTAATTTTTTAATTTTTTTATTTTTACCGGTTTCGGCCGGTTTGGAACCGGCGGTTGAACCGCCGGTTCCAAAAAAACCGGGGAGGAACCGAAACCGTCGGTTCCCCCCCGGTTCCAATCGGAACCGGGACCGGGGTTCCGATTGGAGAAAAATTTGAACCGGAACCGGAACCGTTGGTTCAGTTCCAATGGCCATCCCTAATTGTAAGTTACGACCAATAATTCCCTAAGGTCAAAAAATATATTTTTTTATTCAATTTGAGAAGTCCTAGATAGTAATATTAATGATTATTACTAAAAATAAGGCATACATAATACCAATTATAGGTAAGGTTTTAAAAACTGCTCTCGTAATGATGTTACCAAACAATTTGTATGGTAAGTTACGATAATAATTTCCTGAAGGTTAAAAAAATATTATTTTTTATGTTCAATTTGAAGAGTCTTAGATGATAATATTAATAATATTGCTAGATATAGGCATAGATCATACCAATTATGTAGATAACGTTTAAAAAAATGCTCTAGTAGTGATGTTACGCAATTGTATGGTAAGTTACGACCAATAATTCCCTGGAGGTCAAAAAAGTATTATTTTTTCTCAATTCAATTTGAAGAGTCTTTAGATGGTAATATTATGCAGATAAATCATACAGATTATGCAGATAAGATTGTAAAAGCTGCTCTAGCAATTATGTCACCATATTGGGGCGGTCGATTTCATTTTGAAAGCTCTTGGATCTATCACACTAACTGCCTAGAAATCATTCGGAACAATTGGGGCAATCACAACACTGGCAGCCATGTTCAAAGGGTCCTAGAAAATTTGAAAAAACGTGAGATTTCCTTAGATCATTGGAATCGGTCAAACCTTAAAGAGCTTCAAAGAGATCTTGCTTGGACAAGGGAGAATATTTCTTTAGTGAACCGGCACCTAAAATCGGGTAGTTGGAAGTGGCTCAGAGAGTTGGAAAATCATCTAGATGTTTTGCTCGCAAAAGAAGAAAAATTCTAGCAGCAAAGAGCAAGGCTGTCTTAATTAAAACATGGTGACAAGAATACTCATTTCTTTCACCATAAAGCTAGTCAACGTAGGAAGAAAAATGACATCAAAGAGCTGTTAGATGCTGCCGAGGTTTGGCGGTCTGATGAAGAAGAGGTTGAAGGGATTGTGCAAAACTATTTTCAAAACATCTTTAATTCGGATAGGCCTTCCTAGGAGACTAGGGAGGCGTGCTTCAAGCAACTAGCCCAAAGTGTCTCATGCTATGAATGATCAGTTGAGCTAGCTGTTTAGTTAAGAAGAAATCAAGGTGGCAGTGAATCAAATGCAACCTACCAAAGCACCAAGATTAGATGGAATGCCTACACTCTTCTACCAAAAATTCTGGAATGTGGCAGGGAAAGATGTTACCTCGGCTTGCTTAGAGTGTCGCAATGGTAGCAAAAATATGGAAGAGTTTAACTTCACAGCTATTGCTCTGATTTCGGAAGTGAAGGATGTGAAGAGAATGAAGGATTTTTGACCCATCAGTCTTTGTAACGTCTTCTACAAGATTATCTCAAAGGTTCTTGCCAATCGTCTCCGGTTGATTTTGAGTGATGTTATCTCAGAGAACCAAAGCACTTTCCTTACCGGAAGACTCATAACGGACAGTGCGATCATTGATTATAAGTCGTGCTTGTTTTGAAGAAGAAAGTTCGGAAGAATAATGGTTTTATGGGGCTAAAGCTCGATATGTCTAAGGCTTACGATCGAGTCGAATGGCCTTTTATCCAAGGAATGATGAGGAAGCTTGGGTTCTTAGATGCTTGGGTTAGAAAAATTATAATGTGTATATCCTCAGTTTCGTATTCTTTCTTGATTAATGGCAAGGCGAAGGGCTTTCCAAAACCTTCTCGGGGTCTTAGGCAAGATGACCCATTATCCCCGTACCTCTTTCTCCTTTGTGCAGAGGGTTTATCACGCCTGCTACGGCCAAGCAAAACTGATGGTAAGATTCAAGGCATTCGATGTGGGAGAGTAGGTCCGTTAGTGTCGTACCTCTTCTTTGCAGATGATAGTCTCCTCTTCCTTAGAGCTAATGTGGCTGAGTGCAGTGAGGTTCATAATATCCTTGGTATTTATGAGGCAGTATCTGGCTAAAGTATCAATATTGAGAAGTCGGTAGTTTGCTTCAATGATAGAATGTTGAATTCCAATAACGAGGAGTTGAGGAGCATACTTAGGGTTTGTTTATCTCGATCTCCCTAGTTTTGCTGGCAAATCGAAGAGGGGTCTCTTCAATACAATCAAAGACAAAGTGTGGTGGAAATTGAAATATTGAAAGTGTAAGTTTTTCTCTATTGCAGGCAAAGAGATCCTCCTTAAAGCTATCATTCAATCGATCCTGGCTTACTTCATGAACCTCTTTAAGCTGCCTATGTCTTTGATTAGAGATCTTCATCGGATGATGGCTCGATTTTGGTGGGGTAGCTCAAATTCGAAGAAGAAGATTCATTGGTGCTTTTGGGCTAAACTCTGTAAGAATAAATTGGAAGAAGATTCATTGGTGCTTTTAGGGATTTATCCAACTTTAATAAAGCTTTGATCGCAAAGCAGGGGTGGAGACTGATTGATAACCCCGACTCCTTGGTGGCTTCAGTGCTAACAAATCTTTATTATCCTAACTCTTCTTTTTTGCAGACTAAATCCAGTGCTTCCTCTTCTTTCATATGGCAAAGCATTCTCTGGGGCAAATCTCTCCTTAAAAATGGAGTCCGTTGAAGGGTCGGTAATGGAACTTCCCTGAGTGTTTATCGAGACAAATAGATTCCGAGACCTCTGTCATTCCAGACCTTCTCTCCGCAGATGCTGCCTCTCGATGCCTGTCGATTCCCTCAAGCATGCCACGGGATCCTAGAATGATTGTTTGATCAAGGAATTATTTCATGAGCAAGAGGCTGACACAATCCTTAACATCCCTCCCTCTAGCCCCTCCACAGCAGATTCCTTATGCTAGCACTATGAAAAAAAAAAAAGGTGCTTACAATGTTAAGAGGGGCTATTGGTTATCTATACAAAGCAAAGACACGCCTAGTAAACTTCTTCTCCTTCATCTTATTTCGCTGTGGTAGAAGAAGTTGTGGAAGTTTCAAATCCCTAATTTTCATTTGGAAGACCTACCTAGGTTGGCTCCCAACTTCGGTTACGCTTGCTGCTCGAAAGGTTCCTACCTCTATTGCTTATGTTCTTTGCAACCCTGGGCCTGAGACTCATATGCATGCTCTTTAGGGCTGCTGCAAGTTGAAGACCATTAGGAAACTTTTCCTGCCTCTTTCTGGTCTGGTGCTGAATCATGATGGTTCATTTCTTGACTTTGCTTTTGCTTTCTTTCCATTCTTCTTTGTTGCTTAAAACCGATGATGTGTGCCTTGGTCTAAATCTTTTCTTACATATTACCGTGCATTTACTGTGTTTGAGAAGGTTTCCAGGCCTTTGAGTGTGTTGAGATAGGAGGCGCCTTTCCCGAGTTGGTTCAAACTCAATTCGGATGCTATCCTGGATGTTAAGAAGAAGAAGATTGATATTGGTGTAGTCATTAGAGATTGGAATGGGCAGGTGGTTGCTGCCTTGGCTAAGAGCTGCAACTTGATGCTATTTGTTGAGTGTGCTGAAGTTCTGGCAATTCTTGAAGGCCTTAATTTCGCTACGGAGGTGGGACTTGGTCCAGTTGGTGTAGGGTCTGATGCAGCCTCTGTGGTTTCTTCTATCCAGGCTAAGACTCCTCCGCTTTCTGAACTCAACCTCATTATCTCAGATATTTTGCTTCTTTTACAAACTTTTTCTATTAGAAGTTTTGCTTTTCGGCCCTGTCAATGTAATATGGTAGCACATGACTTAGGCATAAATCATAACAATTATGTTGGTAAAGTTATAAAAACTGCTCTTGTAATGATGTCACCAAACAATTTTGTATGATAAGTAATGACCAATAATTTTCTGGTGGTAAAAAATATATATATATATATATATTTTTTTTTTTTTTCTGTTCAATTTGAAGAGTACTAGATGGTAATATTCATGATTATCACTAAACATAAGCATACATCACATTAATTTATGTAGGTAAGATTTTAAAAACTACTCTAGTAATGATGTTACCAAACAATTTTGTTGGTAAGTTACAACCGATAATTCTTTGAAGGTCAAAAAAATATTATTCTTTTACTATTCAATTTATAATAGTCTTAGATAGTAATATTGATAATATTGCTAAATCTAGGCATAAATCATGCCAATTAAGTAGATTATAAGGTTTTATAAACTGATGTAGTAATGATGTTATCAAACAATTTTGTATAGTAAGTTACAATCAGCAAATTTCTGGAGGTCAAAAAAAAAATTTTTTTTTTTTTTTTTGTTCAATTTGAAGGAGTTTTAAATGGTAATATTAATGATATTACTAAACATAAGCATAAATTACGTCAATTATATAGATGTTGTTTAAAAAATACTGTAGTAATAATGTTATCAAACAATTTTTACGGTAAGTTACCTATTTTATACAAATACGATGATACGGCACGATATTAATACGGGGATACAACAGATCTCTAAAAACTAAGATACTAATACGGCATGATATGTAAATTATATATATATATATATATATACATTTAAAACATAATATCTTCATTCATAATTAAATATATAAATCCATAAAACATTATTTTAACCAGAAAAAAAACTCATAAAACCTGTTTTTTTTCTCTTTCTATTCTCTTGTTCCTCTCCTCTTATTCTTCTCTCTTTTTCTTTTCTAGAACAGCAAGGGGACGGGGCAATAGCAAGTGAGCTTTGAAACAAATACAAAACAAAACTTAGATCTACATGTGAAGAGATAAAAACCCATTTTTAAAATCACTTTTTGACCCTAAAACTTTTCAATATCTGAAATTGACCACTTTTTTGAAATAATTGTAAAAAAATCTTAAACATATCCTCAGTTGTATCTCGCTATATCCGTCGCGTATTTCAACCGTATTTGTAAGTCAAACTTGTAGATGATCAACAAATACATCATATGGCATAGGATACATGTATACTCGCATATCTCACGCATGTTTACGTATCTGATACGGATATGTGTGGAATACGCGAGGATTTGAAGAATCCATATTTCATAGAAAGTTACAAGTTACAACCAATAAAATCCCTAGAGGTCAAATTTTTTTTTTTTTTTTTTTGCTCTGTTCAATTGGAAGAGTCTTAAATGTTAATTAAAGATGTTCTTTACATAGACATTTCAAAAGTTTCTATGAACTAAATTTTTATTAATGTTTAGTGTCGTTTAAAGTTAAAATTCATATTTATGTTCTCTATAAATAGTATAAATAGAAAACGTATGTGCAATTTTAAACTTGTAAGATTTATAAATAAAAGTAATTAGCTTGAAAATATATTTTTAACTTAATCGGTAAATCTCAAGTTGAATATCTCTAACATGTTGTAGAAGAAATTTGGGAACAGATGCTAAAGAATTCTTGTCGAGAAGTGATTTTAGTGAATTTTGTTTATTGTCTCTTCAGTTCATTCTTGTAGTTATCATGCTTCCCCCTGTACCTACCAAAAAGACTGCTATAATAATAAGCTGATTGCACTGTGCTCATTTTCAAAGCTCAATTTATGTTATCAATGGCGAATATTACTACCTCATTTTCAAAGCTCAATTTATGTTATCAAAGGCGAATATTACTACCTATTAACCCCAAATTTCATAAAGAATTCAAAGCTAACTAGTAAATGAATCAATACATTAAACCATCTTGTGGAAGAAATGTCCAGGATATATCTCCAAGTAACAGAATTTTCACAAAAGTTCAAGGAATGGTAAAATAAGCTTTTCAACAAATAATGCTGAAAAAGAATGTCTTCTAATGCTTAACAAACAATGTAAGTAAGATCGGAATCCATTAAAATAAATCTATTCGTGAGTGTTTATGCTACTTCTCTTGATCAGACTCCTGGAGGGTTCTCCTGGAAGGAATCTGCAAGGACAAGTAAAAGCTTGGGGGTCAGGGTGGAGGCCGGTGGTGGTCCGGCTACCACACTCCAATGCCCAAGTTAGTATAGATGAACCGGTCTTTTTATTCTCTCATTTGAATTAAACAATATAAAAGACTAAAAGAAAGTAAAAAGAAGTAGCTAACCTTTTCAAATGAGATTTCATGAGTATTTATAGCCTCTTGGTGACAGGCTGTATCCTCACAACTTAACACGTGTAGCCTTGTGTATGGTCCTTCACTTTTGGGTTCATAACCGGTCTCTTCCCTTGCTATTTCCTCTGGGTCTTATGGCGGGCACACTCCTCTGTCCAATAGTCTACTGACAGGTGAGATGCTAGGTCTGAGTCATAACTCCTCCTGGACAACTTGGTGTCTTGTTGTGCAGATCTTCATGACGTGGACTTACACAAGGCGTTTTCTGCTCTTGCCAGATGGAGATTCTATTGTCTCTTGGCAAGGGACATGCTTTTTCTGATATCTTCTGCTCTGCAGCCTCATTTGCAACTCCTTCCTTCCCTTGCCATGCGTGTGGTCCCCCCTTGATGTCATTTTCCTTGATTGTTTTCCTTCCTTTTTCCTAACCCTTTATCTTCTCACGTGTATTCCTCTTTTGTCATGTAACTGGTGAAGATTTGCAAGCACTTACATTTGTCGAAAATACCCTTGGACCATATGTTCTTCTGAGTTGGTCCTTTCTTCATTGATACGCTTCTTTGTTATTTCTTCCTGAACGTGAAATTCCCTGTAACACCCCCTAACCCAACCCGCCTGGATCAGACTAAGGAGCGCTACCCGATTTCAAAACTTTTCTAAACTTAATTTATATGTTGAAAACTTTTGTAAAACCAACAAATAGTTTGTCTTTCAAAATCTTTTACAGCGAGCCTATCAAATATTTCGAAAATTTTGCCAGAGTTTTCTCTGTTTTTCTGATTTTCCAAAAATCTTGTTTTCCACAAAACTCAAACAATATAATATCAAACAGTTCAAAATTCATTTCTCAATCATTTGCGCACTCTTCCATATAGTGCGACTTCCTCAAACATTTTCAATAAAACAAAACATAATTACTAGTTACAAAACTTTGAAAAACATAAACTATTATACAAATATTTACAAAACTCATATATTACAACTTTACAAACTTCTGTATATGCATGCTGAAATAAATAATTATACAAACAACGTTTAAATAAAACTACCCAAATAATGTGACTCTGAATCTTCTTCAGCAGCTATCACCTCTTCAGTCTTTTTCTCCGCTGGTATCTCTATTACCTACGCGTGATAAAATCAACGCTCTAAGCAATAATGCTTAGTGGGTGTACACTAAAATATGTTCAATATCATATAAAACAATTGAACTAAATTTTAGAAATATATATTAACGTACGTACATTCATAAAACAAACATAATATTTCAAATACTGAACTATATTAATTAAAACATTTTCAAATGGTTCTGGATTGATATCTCAATAAAATTTCTTTATTCCAAAATCGTTTCATAGTTTTCAGTAATTCCATTTTTCATTTCTAAACTGGGCCTCTGATACACATAACAGGGTTTTACAGGACTGGATTACGGGTTTATACAGTAGGGTTTCCCATTTCAGAATGAAATGGTATCCCTATATACACAATCGGTTTCCCAGTTCAGAATGAAATGGTATCCGTATTTACATAGTCAGTTTCCCACTTCAGAATGAAATGGTATTCGTATTTACACAGTCGGGTTTCCCACTTCAAAATGAAATAGTATCCCTATATAGTCATCATAATCATCAGGAGTATCAGTGCAGTACTGCTAAGTGCACCCAATTGACATGTCAACCTCCTATATTTATATTCCCCTATACATATATCAGGGCCATTATTCAGGGATTTCAGATATTGCAAATCATCAAAATACTCAATATTCAACAATCCAAAATATTCAAAACATATAAAGTAACAGGAAAACTGAACATAACTGTAACATCCCGGATTTCGGGTGATGAATTTTTGATATATGTGATATATGTGAAAATAAAATTTTACTATTTGAGGGGGTGTAAATGTAATTAAATGTATGGTTATTTTATGATTTCCAGCGGACCGAATTGAATAGTGAAAAATGAATGAAAAATGAAAAATTGGAAAACTGGACCAGAGAGCATCGCGACCTGGTCACCGCGACCACAGGTCGCGACAGCTCGCTCGCAGTGAAAAACGCAAAATCTGGCAGTGAGTACCGCGACCAGTCACCGCGACCACAGGTCGCGATGGCTTGCTCGCGATGAAAATGGCAAAACCTGGCAGTGAGCAACGCGACCAGCCACCGCGACCACAGGTCGCGATGGACTGCTCGCGACGAAATTGTCAAAAATTGGCAGTGAGCAGCGCGAGCTCTCGCGCGACCAAGGCGCGCTCGCGACGAAGGCGGTGCGCGCACTCCAGTGAGCACCGCGACCTGGTGGCGCGACCACAGGTCGCGACGGCGGTCGCGATGGCGAAAAAAAATATAAAAAAAATAGAAGCTTCTCGCAGAAGCGAGAAGCCAAAACAGAGAGAGAAGGAACCGAGAAAAAGAGAGAAAAGGAGAGAAAAGAGAGAAGAAAAAGAAGAAGAAGAAGAGAGAAGAAGAAGAAAGAAAAGAAAAGAAAAAGAGGAAGAAGAGGAAGAAGGAGAAAGGAAAGGGAAGGGAAAACGAAATCGTGAAACCGCGATTGTCGAACGAAAAATACGGATTCGAGGTAGGTGTACTCTCGTTTTCGAAATCGTTTCGAGCTGTCTTTCGTTTACTTTTTCATTTTAGTTTTCGATTTCGTTCTTCGTTTTTTTATTTTCGTTTTCGAATTCGTTCATAGTTTTCGATTTCGATTTTTGGTATGAAAAGTGTTTGCGTTATATGAAAAATTGATGATTGATGCACTTATTATTGATTTCGAACTGATTTTATGCTAGATCGCGTTTCGATCGTATTCCGATTGTGTCAATTTTGTTAAAAATATATGATTTATATTTTTGTATGAATATTGTTGATATTCTTGAGAAATATTGTGCGAAATGTATATTTATTGAGTATTGCTTATGAAAATTATTTACTGAAACGGCCCTAGGATACTTAGACATAGAAACGGATATAGGAGGTTGGTATACCAGCTGGGTTTTACTGAGCAGTACTGCGCCGTTATTATTGTGTGATTGTTGTTGCGGGGCAATCTCGGACAATCACACCGATTTAGTGATCGTTATTGCGGGGCAATCTCGGACGATCACAATGATACTAGCGATTGTTGTTGCGGGGCAATCTCGGACAATCGCGATGATATTAGTGATTGTTGTTGCGGGGCAAGCTCGGACAATCACGTGAACCCATATTCCAGTCCTAGAATGTTTAGTATTCTAGTGGCCAGAAATGAGTTGAATTGAAACTGAATTGAATGATTTAATGGATCGAATTCATACGTTGAATTTCAAGTGATTAAAATTGTTTAAATGCTTTGATTTTGACATTAATTGTTTTGGAACTTGATTTAGAAATGAAATTCATAGTGTAGTTTATTGTCTCTTTAAAGAATAATTATGTTGTAATTTACTTAATTGAGATTTTAGTACACCCACTAAGCTTTATGCTTAGCGCGTTAGTTTTGTTTCTAACGCGTAGGTACCAGGAATCCGGAGGAAGCTAAGGACTGAAGGAAGAGTTGCAGACCGAGTCACAGGATTTGTACAGTTGGGTAGCTATACTTTTGTTATGTGTATATATTCTGAAAGCATGCATATACAGGGAATTTGTAAATATGTTTTGTAAAATGTTTTGTAATTAACTAGTTTATGATTTATGTATTCTATTATCAAAATGATTGTAAATGTTTAAGTCTGATTTGTTATTATTTTATAAACTGATTGTGAAAGTCGCACTAAACGGCAGAGTGCGCAACTGATTGAAAGTGATAGAAGTGTTTGTGTGAAAAATGTGAATTTTGAATTGATTTGTGTAAAAGCAGGTTTTTGGGAAGTCCGAAAAACAAATGGCACTCTGCCGGATTTTTTTTTTGTAAAAAGTTTATTTATTGTTTTATGGGCTCACAAGGATTTTAAAATGTAAAAATGAAGTTTTGAAAAGATGTGAAAGTCCGAGTGGCGCGCCCCGGATCGGTCCGGCCGGATCGGGTCGGGGGGTGCTACAATAACAGTATATTTCGGAAATTAAAATTATTAAACTCAACATAAATTACATTTCTGTAATTCAAAATCATTTTCAAAGATTATTCACAAATAAGTTCAATCAAAGCTTACGAATAACATGTGTACACCAACTTGGATACCGTTTTTCCGAAACTTTCTTTTCTGGATTTCCTTTTTCTCCTCATTTTTCCTCTTCTCTTTCTTCTTCCTCTTTTCCTTCTCCTTCTTCTTCTTCTTCTTCTTCTTCTTCTTCTTCTTCTTCTTCTTCTTCTTTCCCTCTTTCTCTCTCTCCTTTCTCTTCTTCTTTTTCTTTCTTTCTCTCGATCTCTCTTTTCTTTTGCTTTTTCGTGAAGCTTCTCACCGCCTCTTTTTTTTTTTTATAAAATTTTAGTCGTCGCGACCTTTGGTCGCGGTACTCACTGGAATATTTTTTTTACCGCATTCATCGCGATCAGCCGTCGCGATACTCACTGGTCGATTTCACCATTTTTATCGTGAGCACCCTATCGCGATCACTGGTCGCGGTCTTGGGTCGCGATGCTCACTGCCCAAAATCCTCAATTTCACCGCGAGCTGCACACCGCGGTAGCTGATCACGATACACACTGCTAGCATTTTCCTTTTCCTTTTTATGCACTATTTCTGGACCGCTCCACCTGGTCCACTTGTATACCTAAAAATTAATCCAAGTAAACACATTACATCATTTTCACATAATTAACAACAATTAAGGGTACTTTTCGTAATTACTGAAAATTAAGGATGTTACATTCCCGGGAGGTCGATCTCCTGAAAGTTGTGTTCTTGGAAACCTCTCTACCTGGACAAGTGCTCAAATCCTTGAACCAAATTTATTATTAACACTACCAAAAGCTAGTAATGTTCCATCATGTTAGGCTATCAATACGAGTATTCCTTAATGCATGACGTAACATGACAAAAACCTAAACAATTCCCGTTTGAAACACTTCCAAACGTGCTCTGGTATTACTGTTAGATTCGCTTCTTGAAAATGGTATGTCATTGAAGGAAATAACGGAAAACCTGCCGCGGCATGATAGCAAAGCTTGGTTGGAGGAGGGCAAGATTAGCGTCTGTCAAGTTGCTTGAAAGCAGAAAAAAAAAAAAAATAGTTGACAAATTCGACTATAGCTTCGTGCAAGATTTATCATCAATAAAGCTTAGTTACAGTCCCTGAATCGATGAAGAAACCACCATCTCATCGAGGTTTGATTTAAAAGGTGTCAGGTGGATAACACTAATATTTAATAAGTTTAAACCATACAAATGGAGTTGTCTCTATACTACTTTACTACCCCATGTCAATTCCAAATTTCAGGTAGCTCACACAAGCCGTCCTACTTGGACAAGGGTCGAGAATCACCTGATAATGAAACGTCTCATATTATATATAAAAGGAATTGGATCCAAGTGTAGTCGAAAGATCCCAGCTTGGTTCGAATTCGAGCAACCAAAGAAAGCATCACTGGCATGTGTACATTTACCATGTTGGTCCTTAAATGTGAAACGTTTTTCGAGCAGCCTACCCTTGGTTCGAGTCTCCATCTATGTAGGCCATATTATATGAGTAATATTGTTGGTTGGTGCAAGGCCTGAAACCTGTATCTAGTTTCAACTCAAACTTGTTGAGAGGAGTACCGATCTCTAATGTCACAAGGTAGCAGAAGAATGAGTAAAAGAAGAGACTGAAGGGCATCCAAGAATTTGCTTAAGGTCAAAAAGTTCAATTTGTGACTATCTTCACACCAAGATCAGAATTCAGAAAGAAATTTGGTTTCTTGAGTGACCAAACTGTTCTGCTGTTGATTTTTATTAAGTATTTGTGAAAACTTTGAACATCCCAAATCTTCCGACAACTACGTCTAACACTGTTACTCTCTAGTTAAAAGCATTAAGCATAAATACACAATAATATTTTAGAATATTACAAAATCATTCCAAAATATGCCATGCCTACGGATCTGCATAAATGAGAGGAGCCGGAGCCAATCACAAAATGGTTAAACCTCATCAGCCTATCTCCACTCTCCAGGACAGAAAAACCGAAGTTGGAAAAGATTCCATAGAGAATCTAGTTCCTGTGCACCTTCCAAAGTGAATGTGAATGTAGACTAAGCAGTCTAAGCCCCACCAACATAGCCACGCATCTCACATCGCAATATCTGGGTCCAACCTTCTCTGAATAGCGGCTGCTGCCTGCGTATAGGAATTGGCCATACATCAATAACTTGCAGGAATTCAAGGGAAAATTACAGTGTAAAGGAGAAATCAAGGTTTTTTTTTTTTTTAACCTCATGGTTGCCAAGCTTGTATTGGTAAGCCATCTCTTCCCTGAGCTGAGCTTGCTCTTTCATTGCTTGTGCCTAGAAATTCAAATGTTGATAGAGGTAAGCATGGGCAATTTGCAGTGGATTTAAAGATTAAAAAATAAAATAAAATACAACAACAGTGGTGATGCAAAAGCTAACCATTCCACTCTGCATAGCTTTCTTCAAAGTTTCCACCTCTTCTTCCTTTTGCTTTTCACGTGCTTGCAGAAGTTCCAGGCTGAAAGAGAACAAAATTATTACTGAACCAAAGAAATACTGTCCTCCAAAAATAAAAGGCAAAACCAGATGTTTGAATGAAGATCCTCAAATAATTTCAGAATCCAAATTCACATTCAAGAAAATAATGAGCAACCTAAAAGCACAATGTGAGAATTGGTCCAATTCAAAGATAAAATTGATTAATATACAACAGAAGAGTAATAATGATAAACCAAATAGCATTCAAACATATAATTGCCAAATAAATTCCCAACAATGATTTTGCAGCAGAGTGACACACCAATCATAATGGTCCAATTATTTGTTAGATTAAAGCCAAACTCAATTTACATGGAGCAGTTGAGCATAAGGGTCCCAATCATAAAAGAGATATCCTTAATAAGAACTATATAAATCAACAGTTGAAGCCAACGATTCATATGGTTAAAACTGCTCCTTTATCAGATGAGGTAGTAATAGTCAAAAGAAACTGAAAGAAAACTACGATGGCAGATAATTAAAAAAAAAAAGCAACAGTGTAGAAAGCACTAAAACATACCGACGCTGTTCTTCGTCATTGAATACAGTACGTTCTGATGCCAGGACCTTCTTCATACCTTTCTTATGTTCTTTTATCATTTTGTTTTTGTGATAAGCATCGAGGTTATAATATCTGCAACCACAAAACATTTAATTAACTTTCTGTTACACATATCATGGCAAATCTGTGCATCATCTAGCCAACATGATTAGAAAGGATCACAGACACAACATTAGATATATATATTCTCTCCGAATTTAGAGAAAATGTGATCTTCTACTTCAACCTTACACTAAATCAAACCAGCAAGGTAACAGATTTCTGAGATAAACTGTATTAGTCAAAATTTCCATCAGTATAGTAGATCTGATACAATCACATACAAGAAACAAAGATTACTACTAAAATTCATCACTAACATAAACCACACCTTAAAACTTCGCATTCATTATGAAAAGTTCTGATGCTATTATTTACAAAAACATTTAAAACAACTTGCAAAGCAATGCATTAAATAAAACAGCCAAAGCATAGCAAAGAGCCTTACTTTTTGGAAGGAAAGGTAGCTGTGTTGTGATCTTCCATGAATCTGTAAAATGACATAAGATAGCAACCAACAGGTAACTACTACGAAAATTTAATTTTTAAGTGCTAAAGTGAATTTCATCATTTTGGGTTTACAACTGCAAAAAAAAAAAAAAAAAAAAAAAAAAAGGGAGTTAGTGTACTTACTCTTTGAACATTTGCTTCTCTTCCCAGTTAGGCAGACTTTCTAGGTTCACCTGTAAGAAATTATCCAAACAATTAGATACCGAACTCTTTAAACTACTGGTGCAACTTCAAAACTGATTGGCAGATTCGACAGATTTACATCAGGATCATTACTAAAATGACAAATCCACTTCAAATAATAAACTGTTTAGCTAGTTTAATTGTAACACTAAAAATCAAGAGGCAAAGAGAAGAAAATTGAAAATAAGAAACAATAACAAAAACAATACTACAAAATGAAACAGGATCTTAAAATCTCGTTATCCAGTATGTATGCTATTATTAGCTTTTTAAAAAAATTAATTGCAATCTGTAATAAATATCACAGGTCCAAACCATTGTGTTTTTTATCACCCAACTCCACCAAATAAAAAAATTAAAAAAATTAAAAAAAAACTTAGATATTTAATAATAATAATAAAAGAAAAAAGAATAATGTGTTTAATAGGACATCCACTCACAGCTCGAGTGGTTAATGCACCTCCCTTTCACCTTAGTGGTAGGGTTGAAGGCCCATCATGTACATTTACCAGCATGTGTGAACAGTTTTCTCCCTTTATTATGGGAATAGATATTTGGACCGTACGTTTAATGATTGATCTCGGCAGGTCCAGCAAGACTTGTAATTAATCTTCAATAATAATAATAATAATGTGTTTAGCAAGCATGGGTAATAAAATTCTGAAAAATGAAATACCTGTTTCACTTCTGCTAGCCATGCAGTGAACTCAGGTCTTTTGTTCCTACAAAATACAGAAAATTTCACACAGAAGAGGTTAAGATTGAGAAGCATAATTTCTGTGAAGAACTTGTTAACAGACACAAATCCCAATGATAAAATGAGAACTAAAGTGGTAGGCAGGCATATATAAAACAGATAACTGATGTCATAAAACATGAAAACAGACAGGCTGAGATGGCATTCTCAATTTATTCAACCCTTTTAACTAATGTAAGAACTCACAGAACCTGGAAACAGCAGATCTATCTTAATTTTGAGAAGACAGATATAAAGCAACACATCTAACAGGCATTGAAAGATTATTTCTAAAAAAGAAACAACCTTAGATGTAAGAAACAGGTATTCTTCTAAACTTAAATTATCTCTAAAACTTCGTAATATGGAATGCAAGAACAAACAATCAAAGTAGCCGAGCAAGAGATTAAGGAAATGCCAAGAGAACTCCACTGCCTGTGATCGGATAAATAACTGTTCCATCGCTAATATCTCAAATTCTCAATTATCAAACAAATATTTCACGAAAAAGCTAGAAATGCATACAACTAGATAATTTGGATTATTTCAAATCCACATAACTCAAGCCTCCAACCTATATCATCTGTGTATACCACCTCAAAATGTAGCTTGTTAAGTCCATATCATAAGCAAATTAAGACAATCAAAACAAAACACGAATTTCTACCATGTAAACCCAAATCGAAACCCAATATTAAAGTCCATGCAAATACCAAAGTTGAAGAAATGTTAAAATAAATAAAAAGGTGCAAAATTGAGTTTACCACATATCAGTTTCTCTGATAATTCCATATTTGCCCCAAGAATTGGTGACGGCTCCTCTCTTCCCTCTCTCCAACTTCTCCTTCTTTTTCTTCTCCTTCTTCTTCCTCTTCTCTTTCCTTCTCTTTCTCTCCTCCTTCTCTCTCTTCCTTCTCTTCCTCTCTCTCTCATCCTCCCTCTCCCTCCTCCTCTTCCTCTCCTTCCTCTTCCTCCTCCTCCTCTCCTCCTCGCTCTCCGCCTCCGACTCGGACCCCGAATACTCCGACGAAGACGACGAATACTCCGAGTCAGAATCCGACTCGGAATCCTCGTCGCTTCTACTACGGCGTCGTTTCCCGGACTTCCTCTTCCCTTTATCTCTTTTCACGTGTTTTCTGTCTTCTTCGGAATCCGAATCAAAACTCTCTCGCGACTTCGACTTGGATTTTGTCTTCGAGGCAAGAACATCCTCGTTTCCTTCTGTTTCGTCGTCGTTTTGGTCATGGAGAGGCCCGTTTCGATCTCTGCCCATTTTGATTGGTCTTATAAGATTGAGAAACAGAGAGAGACGGAGAACTGAGAGTGTGTGCGATGTATTTCTAGTTTCTTCTGGCGAGACTTGAGGCGTCCCGATTGAGTTTGGTTGCAGAGAAAATCTTTCGATTGGGCCACCACGTCAATACAAGCCCCAATTCAGGCCCATATATGAACCCAGTTCGACAACCATACTCATTTATCATTTCCGACAACGCTAATGGGCCCCAGAGATTTCATTAAGAATATAATATTTTGGCATCCTAATTCAAACTCTCACGCATCATTCGTAATTCAAATAGCTTCTGTATTTTTCGTAGTGGTGAGAGTTCATACTTATTTACCAACATGCACGGTAAAATCTGAAATCTGAATCATGGAATTTGCCTAACAATCAACAAACTGACAATATACAGCATCTGCATAGTACTGTAAATCAAAATCTGATCAAGCAATTTTCTTGTTTCAAAAATCATTATTATATACTTGGAAAAACCATAAGCATTCACATTACAAGCATCATAAGCATCTGTGATGCTATAATTCCCTTGAGCAATGCCCTGCAGCTAGCAGCTACCAAAAGTTCAGTCTATTACTATCTTGAGCTAACAATCATATTCGTACCCTGGTTTTTCTCTGTATTATTAGTAGCTTTCGTACTCTCTAAGAGCTTATAGACTTCTTTCTCGTCTCTGATATTTCCATTAATCAAGGCGTGATACATGTCCTTGTTTTGTGGAACCACTGTCATCAATGAGCTCACAAAAGCTTCTACTTCATCAACATCTCAGTTATCATGAAGACAATTCAATATGCTAGAAATCAATGAAGGTTTAGGATTTATTTTCCGCCTGTACAGCCAGAGCTTCCTTCATGCACTCAAAAGCCTTATCCATGTTTTGCTTATCCACATATCCAGCTGCAATTTGACTATGTCACGTAGCATTGCTCCTGCTTTTTCAATCAATCCCTTTCGATCAATACCCAATAAGGAGAGTATTTGGCACCCGGAAATCATAACTACAACGAGATGACTCCCACTACATCTGTAACTTTTCAGTTTCTTCTAGCTTACCAATCTTCACCAGAGAACCCATGATTGTTGTATAATCCCCGTTGATTTGCTTCCGACACTCGGTTTTTGGAGACGTCACAACCTAATCACCTCATCTTTATTTCCAAGACTTGCATAGTGAGAAATCAAATGATTATAGCCTAATGCATCTTTAGATATTATCTCCTCACATTTTTTCAGATAGATGAGGGCTTTCTCTTTAAGACCTGTGTGGGGAAAATTAACCTCCCCAAAACCTCCCTAGAAATATGCTAAATATCAGAAATTACAGAGAAATGAAATAGAAAATAATAACAATCACCACAACACAATAATTTACGTGGAAAACTCCAAAACCAGGAGAAAAACCACAGCCCTCAGAAAGAAATTCACTATGTGATAAATTATTACAATCACACAGACTATTCTCTCAAGACTACCACACCAATACACTCACACTCTCTCAAAGTATAAAATAATTCTCACCTCTCTACACTCTAAAATAAGAGAAACAAGAAAGGAATTTAATTAGAATTAAATACAATGCTTTAAGTGTATTTAATTGGTGCAATTAGAAACTAAGGACTTGATCTCCTTATATAGCCTTGAGAAGCCTTGACATGTTCTTATTTTTCCAATGTGGGATTTATATCCCTTCATTGCCTTCTCATTTGCTCTCACAATTTTGCCAATTTTTCAACAAATCTCCACCTTGGCAAAATACAGGAAACCTCCGCCCTTCCGCCGCAACTTTCATGCAACCATTGTCTATACCGACAATCATAATTCTCAACTCAGAGAACTATCATACTCCGCCGCAACTTTCATGCAACCATTGTCTATACCGACAATCATAATTCTCAATCCAGAGAACTATCATACTCCACCATAAAAGTATACCACTTAGAATTAATCACCAATTCTAAGATTTCTACCTCGGCACATGTCAAACAAACTTGCTGAAATTTATGGTGCAACTCCCATGTTGGCTTTCCCCGGAAGTTCTTCAGCCATCGACATAATTCTACCACACACCTTGCATCAATGCCGCCAACCAATGCCCGTGTGCAAACTTATAGACCCACTAATAGTGACACATCCTTTTTCATAGCACCTAGTGATATGCTATAAGGATGTACATATCATTTTCAAAGGATAAATTCAGTGTCTTCACAAGACACACTATTAGCTTGAGTATTGGAGCTACCTGCCGAACCTGCTCCACCGTTTTGATAATTTTTCTTAACGTGCCCAGATTGCCCACACGCCCAGCAAAATATTTTCTTCCTGGAGTTATTCTTCTTCCAATTGCTCCTATTGCTAGCTGCCAATGCTGTGTTTTCTGATGAAGTACGACCTCCACCCTTCAGCCTTCTCTCCTCAGAAAGGAGTTTACCGGTAACTTCTGTAAAATTCAGAGTCTCCTTCCCATATACCAAAATAGGTTTCATATGTTCATAGGAAGATGGAAGAGACAATATAAGCCTTAATGCTTTATCTTCGTCTTCAATTTCAACTCCAATAGACTCCAGTTCAGAAACAATACCATTGAGAACACTCAGATGATCTGAGATTTTTGCACCTTCCTCCATACGCAGAGTATGAAACTGTTCCTTCAGGTACAACCGATTTGAGATGCCTTTTGCCTGATACAACCCTTCAAGTTTTTCCCAGAGTTCCTTGGCTGAATGTATTCCATGCACATTTGCAAGAACATTCTTGGCCAAACACAGACGAATCACACTTGCAGCTCTCAAATCCATTTCTTCCCAATCTTCATTGCTCATACTAGACTCACCTTTGCTGGAATCACTTAAAACAGAGCCTGATTTCTCCTTCAATGCCTTGTGTAACCCAGATTGTATTAACACATCCTTGACTTGCACTTGCCACAAGCCAAAATTAATCATTCCATCAAATTTCTCTACACCAAACTTCAAGGAGCTTGAAAATTTAGACATTCTAACCGTATACTGAAATAGTGCCCGTAGTCCGTGAACAGCACTCCAGGTAAGTTCCCAGGAAAGAGAGGTGGGTCACAATGGACACCCTTAAATACCAAGTCTTTCCTAGCCAGAACCTTCCTTAGACAAGCACTTCCACAATACTACCACACTTAACTCCAGCAACCAAGAACAATTTAGATCAAGAACAATTCTTTTCTGATGTGGAAGATCAGACAATGCTGCAACCACAGAGCATACTAAGAATTTTCTAAAACCTCTGACACCTTAGCAACCAACCTAAGCTCTGATACCACTTGTTGGGGAAAATTAACCTCCCCAAAACCTCCCTAGAAATATGCTAAATATCAGAAATTACAGAGAAATGAAATAGAAAATAATAACAATCACCACAACACAATAATTTACGTGGAAAACTCCAAAACCAGGAGAAAAACCACAGCCCTCAGAAAGAAATTCACTATGTGATAAATTATTACAATCACACAGACTATTCTCTCAAGACTACCACACCAATACACTCACACTCTCTCAAAGTATAAAATAATTCTCACCTCTCTACACTCTAAAATAAGAGAAACAAGAAAGGAATTTAATTAGAATTAAGAGCTAATTGCACTCACACCCCCTGAGGTTTGGCCAACTACAGGTAAAATTAACTTTATCATTTATTAACAATGATACCCCCTTGACTTTAGTCAAAGTGAACAGTATCAGGGGTATTTTCGTCTTTTTCAATTTTTAATTTTATTTTATTAAATAATAAATTAAAAAATTAAAATAAAATAATAAAATTATTTAAAAATTAATAAAAAATAAAAAATTAATTAATTTAAATCCATTTTCCAGATCGAATCTCAACCGTCCATCAAGATTAATGAAGGGTTGAGATTCAATCTGAAAATGGATCCAAAAAAAAAAAAAAAAATTTTGGATCTTCGAAGAACCCAATCTGGGTTCTTCGAAGAACCCATCGAAGAACCCAGAGAGGGTTCTTCGATCTCTAGGTTCAGATCGAAGAACCCTTCTGGGTTCTTCGATCGAACCCATCTGGGTTCTTCGATCGAACCCATCTGGGTTCTTCGATCGAACCCAGATGGGTTCGATCGAAGAACCCAACTGGGTTCTTCGAAGAACCCAACTGGGTTCTTCGAAGAACCCAGTTTCTGGGTTCTTCGAAGAACCCAGAAAACTGGGTTCTTCGATCGAACCCAGATGGGTTCGATCGAAGAACCCTCTGGGTTCTTCGAACGAAGAACCATGGTTCGATGGTTCTTCGTTTGAAGAACCCAGAGGGTTCTTCGATCGAACCCATCTGGGTTCGATCGAAGAACCCAGAAGGGTTCTTCGATCTGAACCCAGAGATCGAAGAACCCTCTCTGGGTTCTTCGATGGGTTCTTCGAAGAACCCAGATTGGGTTTTTCGAAGAACCCAGATTGGGTTCTTCGAAGATCCAAAAATTTTTTTTTTTTTTTTTTTGGATCCATTTTAAGATTGAATCTCAACCCTTCATTAATCTTGATGGACGGTTGAGATTTGATCTGGAAAATGGATTTAAATTAATTAATTTTTTATTTTTTATTAATTTTTAAATAATTTTATTATTTTATTTTAATTTTTTGATTTATTATTTAATAAAATAAAATTAAAAATTGAAAAAGACGAAAATACCCCTGATACTGTTCACTTTGACTAAAGTCAAGGGGGTGTCATTGTTAATAAACGATAAAGTTGATTTTACCTGTAGTTGGCCAAACCTCAGGGGTTGTGAGTGCAATTAGCTCTAGAATTAAATACAATGCTTTAAGTGTATTTAATTGGTGCAATTAGAAACTAAGGACTTGATCTCCTTATATAGCCTTGAGAAGCCTTGACATGTTCTTATTTTTCCAATGTGGGATTTATATCCCTTCATTGCCTTCTCATTTGCTCTCACAATTTTGTCAATTTTTCAACAACCTGCTTTGATGTAGCTACTGGCCACTGAGGAATAAGTAAGCCAGTCCATGGTGATGTAAGGCTGGCTCTCCATCTCTTGTAAAATTCTCTCCAAGCTGCTATGATCAATCAGATCATTCCCCATAAGCACTCATGCAAATTCTATAGCTGTAGTTGTCAGGTGACACACCATTCTCCTTCATATCTGACAGCACTTCGTGGACCTTCTCAAATCGGCCAGTACACATGTACAGACACATGAGGTCATTATAGATGCAAAACCCATCTCCTTCATGGTTTGCATAAGGGAAACGGCCCTGTCAACAAGACCTTCTCTGACATAACAATATAGAAGAGCACCATAAATTTAGGCTACTTTATCTTTATCGCTTATGCTATTGAGGTAGCTCTCTGCAGACTCTAGCCCTCGAACTCTACCAATCAGATCCAACTGCACAGCACGGTCACCTACTGAAAACAGGAGGCCTCTGCTGCGCGTCAACTCAGAAACCTGCACCGCACATCCAATGGTATAAAAAGACAAATCATGTGCCTCAAAACCATATCTACAGAGCTGTAACTTGTAGCAAAAAACAGAATCAGTATTTGGGTGCTCATATGGAAATGCAGAAGCATCAACGATTAGGTAGATGGAAGGCGTTTACAAGCTAAATAAGAGCTTATCCTCTATCTTCAAAGCGTCAATACGGTTGTAAAATATCTATCTTGACATAACGAGATAATTGTAAAATTCTTATAAATTCATGGCATCAACAATCCCTCAAAAGACTTGGCTGCGTGGAATTCTTTGGTTAAGATCGGTGCCTTCGTTGTTGTTAAGTTATGGGTTTTCTTCAAGATTCTGAGTAAGGGTGTTGACGCCATGAGAGTTGCAAGTGAGCGAGCGGTGGAAACCAAGTTACAACACAAACTCGATACATGAAATTAACGGATTACCTGATTTTCTCTCCTTAACCCACTAATTTATAAATCATGTCAATTATATAATAAAACACACTTCATTAATTTAATTCATTTAGCTGTTTAAAATTTTAAAATAATATAAACTTTTAAATTTTATTACCTAATTCAATACTAAATCTATTTAATAAATATTTTAAACATCAGAATATTTATTTATTTTAATATACTGTATTTGTAAATTATATATATCTCTTTAATATTTAATTGCGTTAAATAAATTAACAGATTAGAAGGAGTTCAATTCAAACACGACCTATTTACTTATTTACTTAACAGATTTAACATATTGACCCGTTAGTGACCCGAACCTAATAAAACTTAACTCAAACCCATCAAATTCGTATCGTGTCGATAATTGCCATGTCTAAATGTCAAATAGAGGGCGGATTAGGAATCCCTAGTTAAGCACACCCCACCATTAGGTTCCTTAAGAAAAATAAAATAAATAATTGGTTGTAAAAAACCCAATATATAGGGTTAGACCAAATCAACTTAAAATTTAAATTTATAACTTCAACTTCCGTTCATTCTTTTCCTTACATGACCCACAGCCATATATACACATCATATCCAATTTATTACACAATTTTTATAAATTGAATAATTATATGTTGTTACACAATAATAATGAATTGAATAATACAGAATAGTACATCCAATTATAAGAGCAACAGAATTGACACTTATAGGTGCAATAGGAGTTTTATCTAATTCTGAAGCCTTTCAGGTAAATTCTCATGTTGGGCGTTCAAATTATGCCTATGATTTAATATGTTCAACATGTTTCTTCTAAGACCACCTAGGGGCAAATAGTGATTCCAGTCTCAAACAGAATCTGATGGGGAGCAAAATGGTCACTTTTTCAATACTTGTATCCATCCATAAACATTCACATTTGTGTATTACAAGCATCTGCGATGCTATAAACCGCTAAAGCAAAAAACTTCACCTAACTAGGACAGAATAAATCAGGGAAACCCATTAGTGGCTATCAGAAATTCATACAAGGATCATCTTTGTTTCCTAATCTCCATCTATTTTACCAGCTTTCATACTATGCTTTAATCAAGGCATGCTACACTTCTGTAATCACAGTCTTTACCAAGCTCACGAAAGCTTCCACTTCATCATCATCTCTGTTATCACGAAGCCAATTTAATATGCTAGAAACCAATGAAGGTTTAGGTCTCCATAATTTATTTTCCGCCTGCAGAGCCAGAGCTTCTTTCATGCACTCAAAAGCCTTTTCCATATTTTGCTTATCTACATACCCGGCTGCAATAATAGACCAGCTATTAGGAGTTGGAGTCTTCCCCCTTTTGACTATGTCTCTCAGCATTGCTTCAGCATTCTCAATCATTCCCTTCTGAGAAAACCCAATAAGGAGAATATTTGGCACTCGGAAATCATAACAATAACAAGATGACTCCCACTCTGTCAATAACTTTTCACTTTCTTCAAGATCACCAATCTTCACCAAAGAACCCATCATTGTAATATAATCCCTGTTGATTTGCTTCTTACACTCAGTTTTTTGGAGACCCCACAACCTCATCATGTCATCTTTATTACCAAGACTTGCATAGTGAGAAATCAAATGATTATAGCCTAATGCATCTTTAGATATTATCTCCTCACATTTTTTCAGATAGATGAGGGCTTTCTCTTTAAGACCTGCTTTGATGTAGCTACTGGCCACTGAGGAATAAGTAAGCCAGTCCATGGTGATGTAAGGCTGGCTCTCCATCTCTTGTAAAATTCTCTCCATGCTGCTAAGATCAGATCTTCCCCCATAAGCATTCATGCAAATTCTGTAGCTGAAGTTGTCAGGGGAGACGCCATTCTTCTTCATATCTGACAGCACTTCAGGGATCTTCTCTACTTGGCCAGTATGCCTGTACAGGCACATAATGTCATTAAAATTGAGAGCTCTAGATGCAAAACCCATCTCCTTCATCTTCTGCATATGGGAAAGAGACTTGTCAACAAGACCTTCTCTGACATAACAATTTAGAAGAGCACCATAAATTTTATCAATTTTATCTTCATCGCTTAAACTATTGAAGTAGCTCTCTGCAGACTCTATCCCTCGAACTCTACCAATCAAGTCCAACTGCACAGCACGGTCACCAATTGGTAACGGAAGACCCCTGTTACTCATCCACTCAGAAACCTGAACCATAAAGAATCCAGTTATTGTATTTGGGGGGGTGGGGTGGGGAAGCGCCTTACAACAACATCCACCGAGTCAGCATTCAGGAGTTGGAGCGCAAAACATAATCAAATTGGGGTGCTTAGATGGAAACACAAAAAATAAAAAATAAATGAAAACAATAAGGTATAATGAGTGGTTAGGTCTGTGTATTAACTAAAGGGGTCTATCTGGATTTAGAAGATGCAAAACCATTGAAAAGTGAGGTGGTTAGAGGCAATATAAGAGCCTATCCTCAACCATCAATGCATCATCAATATGGTTGAAAAAAGATCTGTAATGATTAATAAAGTGATAAATATAAAATTCATATATCACTAGCATTTCCTTGCCAAGCTCTTCAGCGAAGCCAATACCCTGTATTGTGTCATCAAGTTATAAAGACAAGAGTAAGAACAAACACAGTGCATGCAGATTGCAATAAACAGTTATCACCATTAGGATGAAAGAAGTTCCCTGCAGTGACGTTGATACCCATCAGTTGCAACCGACGTTATGAACTCATTGTTTTCGAAAATATGTAAACAGTTAACGAACAGGCCCAAAATACCTAGCATAAGTTTTACTTGCTTTGTTTTTACTCACATCATTAGGAACAAACACAAGTAAACAAATTACTACTTACTAATTAGAGAAACACTGCTCCTAAAGAATACTTAAAAGGCTCTTACTACTCAATTTCTGTCAACATTTTCTCTCTTACTACTCTCTAGTGGTTCCATCATCATCTTTAGCAACATTTTTGCAATTCACAGCGAAATCAAGAATTTCCCTTCCAAAAGAAAATAACAGACCTGTAGAGCTTGGGCGTGTCTTTTGCGGGATCGCAAGTCACGGACGATGCGCTGTAGCTCAATCTCCTTAACTTTGTTACCCTCTTGAACCCATTGATCGAGAACCGGAACCAAACTGGTCCCTGGTTTGCCGAGAGGACTGATTCTTGCATATAAATTGTTTGTAAATCTTCCACGGGACTTTGTTGTCACAGTGTGGCATTTTCTCGTCAAGATCGGTGCGGTCGTTGTAGTGAAGTTGTGGGTTTTCTTCAAGATTCTGAGCAAGAATGTTGACGCCATGAGAGATGCTAGCCAAGTGTTTGCGAAAATGAGTAAGTTGGGGTTTTGACTAGGGTTTTAGATTTTTCCACTGGAAAAAGTTCTCACAACACTTGTTCATTTTAATATTCATATCATGTTATTAAATATTATTTTATGGTCTTAATATTTTGTTATTTATTTTAGAGGGGCATCATTACTCATTAGTGGGAACTCAGACCAGTCTTTTCCTTGGCCCATTCGACATATATGGGCTATGGGCCGTATCTTCCTTTTTTTTTTTTTTTTTTTAAATGTAAGGAGAGCCCTTATAATACAATTAAATAACCCGAAAAATTATTATTAGCATAATTTGAAGAAAATATTGTCTATCGATATTCGGGTGAGAGTGGGAAAAAATTATATATTAGGTGAGTCAGTCTACAAATGAATATCTTGTAAATAGTACATTCGACTTGTGAATTATTTTGACGTTTTGGGTGAGGTTTGCACTATTATTAATTATTATTGTACAATGTTAAAATTATAAACTTGTGTTTTTTCAATTATCTTGTGAGCATATACATTAAAGTTAGAATTCTATAAGCTAAATTTGTGCATAATGTACACATTCAGTATGTTAACAATTCAATATAATAGATAAGTAGTAAATTACATTTTGAATTTTATGATGGAGTATAATTCATAATGAAAAAGAAAAGAGAAATACAATTGAAGTTTATTTATTGATTTTGATCATTTTATTTACTGATTTTTTTTCATAATCTTAAATATTTATACATAATACACTTTATTTAAAAATAATAAAAGTAAAAAAAAAAATAATAATAATAAATTTCCGTCATTGATTATACGTGTTATCAGATCTGTTGAGTTCAGTAAAAAAATCAATATATGAGAGGATCTCAATTTTTATTTATAATATTGAATTGAATAAAAAAAAAACAGAAAATTGAGACAACACAAATGAGACTTGTATCTCGATTTCATGCATGGTAACTTGTACTAAAATTAAAAATGCAAAACATATAAGTCCAATAACCATTAAAAAAATAGGCAGTTCTTGGACATTTGTCAAACTAGTATATATATGAGCTACTAGTAGAACTGATTTCTTGAAGAAAAAGTCTGGCCAAACCACCAAGTTGAAGGAACAACATTGAGAAAAGTTAGGGTTTTTCCATCAACAAGAATGACTCTAAAGGAGAGTTTCTGGTTTCGAAGGTCAACGCTGGTTGACCAATTAGCACCCCAGTTTCTTTGCATGGCCACCCATCGTTTGTTCCTCGACCCTCTGACCCATGCAGCCTTCACGTCTCCACTACCACCCACGTTCGAGAACATCACCATGTTGAAATTTGATTGCCCCTTCAATGTGAAATGGACTCCTCCTCTCCTTTTGCATGCCACCCTTTTCATTCAATATTCAAAAAACAATTAATGTTGTAATTAATTAGAACCCAAAGTCATCAACATCTTTATTATATATATATATATATACCTAAGTTTGGCTATATTGCAATGAAATCGTGAGTTTAGCCTTAATTGCATGGTAGTACCTTTGACCACGTTGACCGGTATGTTGACTTTGACTTTTTTGGTAAAAGACAAAATTGCCCCTGGTTTAAAAAAAATTAAATAAAAATTTAAAAAAATTAAAAAATTAAAAATTTTAAAAATGGATCTCCACCGTCCATTAATCTTGATGGACGGTGGAGATCTATTTTTAAAAATTTTAATTTTTAAAATTTTTTAAAAATTTTTATTTAATTTTTTTTTTAACCAGGGGCAATTTTGTCTTTTTACCAAAAAAGTCAAGTCAACATACCGGTCAACTTGGTCAAGGGTACTAACATGCAATTAATCAGTTAGTTAAGGGTATTAACATACAATTAAGGCTAAACTCACGATTCATTGCAATATAGCTAAACGTCAGGGCACTTTATTGCAATTAACCCATCCAAAAATTAATATATCAAACCCCATGTTAATTATTTATAGTTACCTTCTATAGAGAATTGGGACAATGCCTTCGTTGCCTTGTCGAGCAATGCGGAAGAAAGCAGGCATGGACATGTCGAAGTGGTGGCGAGGGGGGTCGCACCACCCTCCGTGGTTGTTGGGAGGGCAGAAATTGGTGGCTGTAACAGTCACTAAGGCACGTCTCAGGCACCACTTTGGGTCAGCCCTGTAATCGCACCTCAGTTGGTAACAAGCACCACATGCCTCACCGCCCCTGAAAAGTGCACCACTCACTGCAGCCGTGTTCACTCCAAATCCAGCATGGAATGTGTTATCATAACCACATGCTCCCCCTGCATACATTTGACATTAAAAGTACGTTAATACGAATATTTATATTTTTAGTATTTAATTCAACTCTAAAAGTTAGTTTAAAGTATGAAAAATAAAGTTTTAAATTTTTTTTTGAGATTTGTTTTCAATTATAATATTCTTTTCTTTTTTCTTTTTTTAGAGATGGGAGACGACTCCAATAATAAGAGGGTTCTACCCACACAATTGCATTTTTACAGACAATGGTGAGAAAATATATTTACATGTATACACAATGATTTAAACCTTAGTAGCTTGGAGAATTTTGAGGCCTCCAACCACCAAGTCAAATGGCCTTGTGTACTATAATATTCTTTTATTTGTAAGAAGTACCGCCTTTTCAATCCTTCAAAATATATAATGTAACCAAATAAAAAAAATTATTGTGGTATATATATATATATATATATATATATATATATAAACAAACAAAGGTAAAGATGTAATCAAATAAAATCAAATTGACATTTTTTTTTTCAATGCGGGTGATTCATAATTACCAAGAGTGGAGGGACTCTGATTGGCTCCATAGTAAGTTGCATGAGCATTAATCCAACCACTAGATTGACCATTGATGCCCTCAAGAACCATACTCGCAAAGAAGAAAATTTGCCAAAGCAAAACACAAGGACCAAAGACAGGACCCATTTTTCGATCGATTTTATCTCCAAACAAACACAAGAGAAACTTTTTTTTTTTTTTTCTTGGTAAACAAACAAACAAACAAGACTGCAGCTAGCTAGCTTGACATGAATTTCTTCAAGACAAAGCCTCCATTTATAGTTTCTATACGCGGTTGTCGGTGATGATTATATTAGGATCAAGATTCATATATGGTTTTTTAATTCGAGAAAATTGATGAATTAATTGAGCAAAATCGGATATTATTTTTTTTATATAAATTAGAAAAACCGCGTTTTCTCACGTCCTATAAAGTACAAGAAAGTGTGTACGGTTAGGGGTGAGAGTTGAGACAGTGAGTGTACAAGTGCATGTGTTATCATCTGCTTTAAAGTCATCCCTGTCGGTGATTTTTAAGTCTTATGTTTTTTGTCTAAAACTGGTTAGTCATTTTGTCTAAGTCCATTAATAGTGTGTGAGTTTTGTTTATTAATTTCCAAAAGAATCGAAAGTGTCAGTATATAATGTGATTCATTTAATCTAGTCAATAGACAAATGGAACTAAAATTGTTTCTTTAAGAATTTAAATAATAAAGAAGAGTAGAGTGAAATTGTAATTTGAAATTTGATGAAATAGTAAATAATTCGAAAGGTACATGAGGTTTTCCTATTTATGCGGAAATAACTTTACAATAAAATTACACTTATCTTCTGCTATTATTAAAATTTGTTAGTATTAATTGTTAATTTTTTTTTATTAGTAAAAAGACCATAATATCCTTATCATATTTTTTTTAAAAAAATTACTCACATACCATCATTTCAATTTTATATATATATATATATAAATCTCAATCGTCCATATTTAAAATAGACGGTTGAAAGACATTTTAAAAATACTAAAACAAAATCTATTTTTTAGAGGATCTTAACCGTCCACCTTATAGATGGATACGGTAGAGATCCATATTTAATTTTTTATATATTTTATATTTAATATTCAAATATTAAAAATGTAGAGAAATGACTAAATTTTCCTCTCACTATTAACTTTCATGGTCAACAACGGGGCAGAACAAATTTATTGAAAAGTTACTTACGTGTATAAGTAGACAAACCTCATATAGTTTGTGTAATTTGCTCTTAGATAAAATGTTATCGAATACTTTGATTTAGATTATGTTCTAGTGTATCTACGGCACCCTATAGAGTTTATCATTAATCCAAGCCATAAAGATTGATGAATTATGAACAATGGAAAACAATTAAAATATAATAATTTGATTTGGATGATCTTCAATAAATTATTGTCAGATTAATTAAAAATATTGATTAAGATAAACAGTTATCTTAATTACATAATATTGCACTCATAACATAAGCTAGAGCACATGAACATATCCAGGGAATCAAGTTTCTTTCAGCAATTTAATTAATCATATAAAAACGACTAAAAAAAAGATTACAAAACGAATAAGAATAACCCAAGAAATTATCATGATCATTATTAAAATATTATTTATTATATTAGTGTTGAAATTAAGATAATGCAAGTGGGACCTGTAGATGATGACAATGGGAAGCGAAAACAAAGACTTGAAAAAATTGAAATCCCATGTTATACAATCTTTTTGTTGTTGCTTTTTCAGTTGGCAAAAGAATGTGTAACAGGTTGCCTTGCCAGTGCCTAATTATAATTTAATTGATTTATTTATTTTAGAAAGGAAGGTTCTTATTATATAAGGACATGAAAGTGCTGATATTATTAAATATCTTACTGTAAATAGAAAGGGTTTGAATTGGAGGTTTGAGAATGGCCACAGCAGATCAGGAAATAATAATAATAATAATAATAATTTGAAAATAATGAATAGAGCAACATATCAGCTTCAACAAACCGTAATGCTAGACATTTTACTCCTCCTTGTAACTCAACTTACATCTCAACCTATAATATACATGTGATAACCGACAAATTAAATAAATACACATTAATAATAATTTTTGTCACATTATTTGTTAAGATACAAAGATACCATACCTATCTAACATTACTCTTTAACAAAATAATTTTGGATTCTAATTTATTAAGGTGTGTTTTGTGTTTTAACCAGCTCACTAGTAATTGTCTAGTTTTTCACATGATCCCTTATGGTTTGTTTTTGAGTTTTACAATCCAAAATACGTCTATACTTTAATCAACTTATAAGATATGTAGTTAGTCAAGACCTGTCTTGTTAGCTACGTAAGACTTGCCAGCTCACACTAATTCGATAAGGTTCCCACAACATATATTAACCAAGAGAGTGACATCATCCAAAATAATAACAATACTATTTTCAATTAAATGTTTTCTAAAATTTGTATGTCATTTAAAATCAAAAAAATTATAAAACCATGAAAACCAAATAGATGGTTCCTTGAAAGTTTGAAGCGTTGTGCATATTGGAAGAATATATCCTGTTGGTTGTCTTAAGAGACCATTGAGGCATTGAATAAAGTTGAGGAAAAATGTGTGTTGTGATTGTGAAAGCATGTGCATGACAAGGAATTGATCATCACCGACAACCCACTTTCAAAATCCTATTCAGTCGTTCTACCATGAAAATTTAGTACCTTCAAACAAAGTGAACTAGAAGACTTATCTTTAATAAAAACAGATTAACTCTACTTTTTTCTTGTAAGGTTAAATGAGGAGAGATCTGTATCCCACCATAAAACCATGAAAACCAATCAAATGAAAACTTTCTAATTTATTTTTATTTTTATTAAAATTCAATCATATTAACTCTTCTTATCAAATAACATGTTTTGATTAGATGGTCACGTAAAAGACATAGTGATATTCATAAAAGACGCGGTGATATTCATGAACATCTCTCTAAAACCCTACCCATAAACGTTTCTTCAATCTTCCTTTAGGGTTTATGCAAATATGGCGACCCACCGCTCTTCTCGAACTCTCCTCTCAAAACTCCGTGCTTCCAAAGCCCTAAAGTCTCTCTTCTCTCTCGCTATTTCTCTTCCCTTTCCATCGCTCCACTTCCTAATAAACCATCTCCTTCTCTCTCCCTCCTCTTCAACCCTCTCCGTCCCTTCGGCCACAGCAAATGTCAACAGGTTGTTCCCACTGCCACTTCTGCAGCTTCACTTTGCCGTCAAAGACATTTCGTCTTGTTGTGAGGGATAAGCCTGAGGGCAAGCCGACCAGGGATGAGATTATAGATAGCTATATCAAAACCCTAGCTATGGTTGTTGGCAGGTCATCGAAATAACAAACTTTTTATGTTTAGTTTTGTTTTGTAATTAACATTGATGTTAGATCAACTCACAAGTGATTTTTCTACGTTACAGTGCACTTCATTATCTTATACTCATGTTAATTTGAAGAAAAAAAAATTGTATTTTTCTAACAGCGAGAATTAGCAGCAAGGAATTCAGGAATATTGTTTTCGATTATCAGTACTATATGCATTTTCAGATTTTAAAAATCTGAAAATTAAATTTTTGTTTTTAAATGAAATTAATAAAAACATAAAACGAAAATAAAAATTTATTACCAAACAGGCCCTATAACTTTGTGAATAGGCTCAAGTACACTTGGGATTAAGTAGAAGTTAATAGATCTAATAAATTCTTCTGCTTCTTTTTTGTTGGATATAATACCTGCGGTGGTGGTGACTCAAACCTGAAATTTTGTCAGGCTGAATAAGTACATTTGCCACCATATTGGACGGTGGTAAATAGATCTAACAACTGGTATTATAAATTCAATTTGTTTTTTCTTAATAGCGAGGAAGCAGTAAGGATGAAGATTTCGTTAATTTCTTCAACTAAGCACTACCATGCATTTGATGCTCTTCTGCCCAAAGAGCTACCGTCGCAGACAAGATCAAACTGCATATGAACATCAACTTTGTTGGGTTGAGTTTGTGATGATTTTGGATTTCCTTCCTATTTAACAAACTAGTTTTATTTTGTGACATTAAGACATGGTTTCAGGCTACGTTTGGAAGAGCTTCACCAAGTAGAGTTTTTACGAATAAAGCTTCTTAAGAAAAAATTTTGGTCGTTTGGTTATCAATTAATAAAAAATTGTTTTGATTGTGTAAATCGTTTAATTGTTTAATTTTGAAATAATTTTAATATAACTAATTTATTAAAAATGACATACAAAAATTAGAGTTGAAAATATTTATTTTTATTTAGAAAAAAAATATAATGTAATTAATAAAATGTCATTAGGATACTTTGACATTTTAAAGTTAAAAAAAATATATATCTTAAAAAAACCTAAAATTTGAACTTTAAAACAGGTTTTCATATATATATATATATATATATATATATATATATATATATAACCAAAAACTCTATTGGAATATCAACTCAACTATACAATACAAACAAAAAAAACTTAAAAATATTTTTTTAAAATCAAAGAAATTCTTCCGCAGCCTTAGAGAATGCCCATATTATAAGGGAATCTATTGAAGAGCAAGCAGTTGCTTATGGGCGCAGAGAACCATAAGGAGATTGAGTGGTGCAGATGGAGCAATGCTCCGGAAAATGAGCAAAAAGTACTTGCATTATTAAGGATCATGCAGTAAATGGCTACATGTAAGGAAAGTGCGTTTGGTATACGCTATTATATTGAACTATTTTTATAGGATAAGATTGAATTTTATTGAATTTAACTAAATTAATATTGTAATATAGTATGAATTAAATTAAAAATAATATTATCTCTTATTGGTGTAATATAAAATTTGGTAATGGAAAATATAGTTTTTTCTTATATTTTATATAATATGAAATTGATTAATAAAAATTAGATTAAATTAATTTTTAAATAAAATAAAATATTTATATTATTATGAAAATAAATAAAATTATGTTATAATAATTTTAAACAAAACAATATTTACTTTTTAATTAATAATGAAAATATTACTTTTATAAACATATTATTTTTAAAAAAAAATTATGTATTTTATTTATAAATAATTTAATAAAATATATTAAACATTTAAAAAAATAATCTTGGGACTATTGAGTCCTAAACTGTGTGGTTGCGGTGGGACTATGGACTACACAGGATTGGAGAAATCCCGATCCATGTAGAATAAAAAGGGTATGGGGCTAAGATTAGTCCAACCCTATCTATTAAAAGCCAGTTTGGTAGAGTTTTAGTTTCTTTTAAAAACAGTTGTGGCTTTAGCTTTGTGAAAAAGTTGTTGAGTGTTAAGTAAACTGTATTTTTAGGAGTGTTGGGGATTGAAAAAGTTGTATTAAGGTGTTTGGTAAACTATATAGCCGAACTGCTGTGGAATTATAAAATGATCAAAATTAACATCTAAGTAAAATTAATTTATTTAATTTGTTGATGAATTCTGTTTATATACTTTAAAAATATTTAAATATTTTTATTTTAATTCTAATATGCAAATAAACTTAATTAAATTTATTAATTATCTTTTAACATTATTTATAAAAGTCAATTCTTAAATAACAAAATAAATACTAATAAGGTTCTTAATTATTTTTTTTAAATATTGAAGATAAAAAAATTGTTCCAGTTTAATTTTTTAATTTTTTTTTTTGGTATGAAAATATTGAATATAAAAAAATATTAATTATTTTAATTAATTATTATTTATTATTTTCTAATTCTTAATGTTTAAGATTAATTTTTTTTATAATTTTAATATAAAATGAGGGACAATTTGGTACAAAAAAAATTTCACTAAAAGTTATAACCAGTTTTCTTCTTAAATTAGAAGCTAAAGGTGGGTTGAACCAACTTTAGCTTTTAGCTATAACTTTTTAATCAAATTCTCTAATAAGTTGCTTCCGAGAGATTTACCAAATAGTTTTTGGAGCACAATTTATTGGACTTGTTTGACAGAGCTTTTGAAAGTCTACTTTGGACTTTTTGGACCCAAAAGCTATTTGGGAGTATTTAGATATTTTCAGAAAACTCTTCTAGGCAAAGAAAAAATATAGCTTTGTAGGAAGAGCTTCTAATAAGCCAAAAGCCCAAAGGGTTTGTTTGATAGGGCTTTTTGAAGTCTACTTTTGATTTTTTAAGCCCAAAAACTCTTTTGAAAACGTTTAAATTTTCTAAGAGAATAGCTTTTAAGTTTTAAAAGTTTTTCCAGAGAAAGTAAAAATATATGACTTTTGTAGAAAGGGCTTCCAAGAAGCTAAAAATTCAAAGTAAAAGCTCTGTCAAATAAAGTTAAAGTAAAAGCTCTGCCAAATAAGGCCATTGAAAAAATTAAAAGCGCTTTTAAATAAAAAACCGATAACAGGCCTAAAATCTAAATGTGGCCTAAGAGATCAAGAAATAGAAAAGGAAAATAAATAAATGGATTTTTTAAAAATACCATTAATTTTAATGAGTTTTAATGTAATAATATTTTGATCCTATTAAGGTGCCATGCATCTCTAACTTGTATGAATTTTTATAAGACTAATTTTTTCCGTTACAGATAAATTGTGTGCCTGATTTTTTAGTATTTTCAGATAATAGTATGCTTTACATTTTCATGTTACAAATCAACTTCATGGGAAGTAGTTGTTACTGATCAATCAAACAATAAATATCCAATCTTTCAAACACAATACTACTAGTTCCCTAACATGTTGTCTTATAAACTAACAACTAACAAGTAAAAATGTTCTGGAAATGAGGATTTTTGACTTTTATTAAATTGAATCGCTAAAAGGCAAAATAACACAGTAGAAGTAAAGTCAGGACATCAGGACTAAATCCACAAACTTGCATCTAGATCAACAAATTACACAGACAGCATAAAAGTATGTGAGAAAGATACGTTGAGAGTGAAACTCTTGGTTGAGGTGGTTTGGATCTCACCTTACTAATAAATATACAAGTGCAGGAAGATCTCGCCCTCGTATCCGAAATATACTTGTGGTTGAGGTGTCAGTTAAAAAATATATATAGTATTATAAAGATAAAGAAGAGACAATTCTCGCAGTCCCAACATAGTTATAACTAAAAATATGACATTATTTACAACTAATATTAGCCAATATAAGACTCACAGGTGAGTTTCCAACAAAATTTCTAGCATATCTATCCCTATACTGTGGTTCATTGCGTAATCTCACAGGATTTACAAATATAAAGAATTGAAGCTAATATGATCAGAACAATAGAAGGCATAGGATGAAGCAACAGAAAAGAAAGAAGGATACTCTGTTAAGAGACTTTTCAAGCTCCACCTCCTGCCTTCTGACCCTGGGATTGCTACTCACAGTCAGAGGTTGAGAATAAGGGTACGTGAACAAACTCGTATCTGAGCTCCCAAAAACCCTCGTCAAGGCCATCCCTCCGATCATCTCCATCATTGGATTAATAAAACTAGCAGTGGCCATACCACCAAGACTAGAAGATGCCATGGCTGCATAACCACCATAATGGTGAGGAAAGTATAGTTGGTTATGAAATGCCCTCGACTGCGACTGAAAAAAATCCGGAGGAAGTTGCTGGGTTGAATGCATGGAGGAATTTGTAGTAGATGTGTTTAACGAAGGAGTAGATGTGTTTAACGAAGGAGTTGGTCTACAAGGTACAACCACACCCGAATTCGGCGTCTTGGATTTAGATTCAGAAGAGGATGTTCCATGGCCGTAGAGCGGGACCAATGAAGAGACGGAAATTTTAGCCTTACAGACAGGGCAGTTCTGCAGCTGTTCATCTGCATCAAGGGAGGAAGTTTTGACATGGAGCCACTCATAGATGCAAGGCCAGCAGTACAAATGACCACAGAGGGTAACCACGGGATCATGTGCTGAGTCTAAGCAAATGTTACACTCAAAGCAGCTGCTGTCCTTTTCTGAGACTCTTGTAGGTGCTGAGATTGTATCCCATTTCTGCTTGAGCATAACATCTTCATCAGTTTCATAGTGTGCCTCGCGCTCAAAGTAGTTCTGTTCCATAGCCATATGTTCTGTTACACAGAGAAGGTTTTCTTAGCACTTGTAGCATTTAAAATATTTAAACTTTTAAAGAGACTTGTCGGTATAAAATATGAAAAAATGCATTCAATACACACACATCCACAAGACAAAGGCGTCTATATTCTGTCGAAGCAAGAAAGAGTCTACATAAACATAAATCACAGAAGCAAACTAAGCATAAAAGAAACGAAGTTACATGCTTAACCTTTAAGAAAAATGTCTTTTATAATCAAGGTCAAGTGGTCAACCATGCAATCACCATCCTATAATGGAGTTTTAAATCAACGATCCTCTAAGCATACAATCACAAAACAAAGAAATGGAAAGGATAAAGTTCAACATTAAGTTGGATCAATTATTAGGAAGTGAGCATATTAAAAATAGATTTTATACAATGTCAATTTGCTAGATTGGCTACAAACAAAGAGATCAAACACTACCGAGGGCAAAGATTTCTCAACCGACCAAATATAGATGATATGACCAAAGAATTAGGCCCTACCCATCATCAAATGAAGAATAAAATTGGATTATAATTAGAATCCCAGCTGCATAATTTAATGGGCCCCTGAAACTATCTACATTCATCTTTATCTAGTATCACTAAGATCAGAGGACCACTGGAGTGTTAGGACTGTCCTTTTGGGATATCCAATTTCATTTGCGCTTCAGGTGTCTCATACTAGATCATTATAAGAAATCAGAAATTGATAATAATATTATCATCACTACAAATGGTATACAATTACTCCTTTTCCCTACAATATCACTAAATCCTAAACACCTTAAAACATGTTGGATCTATACAAAACGTATGCTATTTTCTTTCAAAACACTCAATTGCCAGACAGCCAGAGTAAGTAATAGAAAAGATAAAGATATAATTAGACAGTCGATCAACCCAACAAAAACTGATGTCCCAGTTTTATTTTGATTTTTTTCTCCCCATTTATTCATCTATCAATAAAAATTTATAGGTGACCTCTCTACGTTTCTTCAGATATTCACAAACTAACCTATGCAAAAGCTTCACAATTAATACATAAAAAGCAAATTGCAATTGTAACAAACAAAAGGAAAACATGAGTTGCCATTAATGCTCTCCCAGATTCTACTTTAGAGACAAATTCACTTGAACAAACAAATGCAGACAAAAAACGTGTTTCCAGAGAAAAACCATATGATACCAAATTGCAAAGCGGCGATTTTCATTTAAAACAATCTACAATATTAAGCCATAACAAATATATGATTCTCATGCAATATCAGTAACCAGAATTCTCAAATACTAACATATTCTCAAATATATGGCATGCTAGACTTCAATGGCATTTTACTCCAAAGATTTTTACCAACATATTGCTGGGGAAAACACAAAAAATTATCAAGCCGAAGAACAAGGTAAGAAAATTGAGGAGAATGCAATCCAAGAAACTGATTTTTTTTTAGCTATAGATTTGGTAAAGTTCTTTTATTTCTTTCTTCCAACCAAAATGGCATTCACATTAAGATAGAAACCTTCAACTTCCTTTTCACCCTTAAATTTTCTCAGTAACCAAACAGAAAAACATCCCACGCACTAACCATTAAAGCAAAATAAACATTTAAGCCTAAAAATATCAAAACTTTTGAGAAAAACTAAGCAAAATCATTGTATCACTCATTCAATTATCTCCCATATAAACAAAAAATACAACAACAAAAATCTAAAATCATTCAATAAAATTGTCAACGGGGGAAAAGGTCATACATTCTACAACCCAACACAGAAACCAGAAAAAGAAACACACAAAAATAAAAATAAAAATTCCTTATTGATAAAACATTAAGAAAATCAGGCAATAGCCAGAAAGATAAACAGAGAAAGAAAGACAAGAATAGAGAAATAACAAGTACATACCTATATAAATTGAATAAAAGAAAGAAGAGATGTTGAAGCTGGCAAAAGGAGCGATAAAAGACGATTGAAACAGAGCTCAAAATGAGGAAAATCGAAAGCAAAAGGATGAATAAAAACGATATGCGAAGGGTGGAGAGTGAATTGCGGGAAGAGAACAAAAGGAAACAGAAGGGAGGTCTGTTGGGTATATTGTGTGCTTTTCTTGTTTTTGTTTCAATGGGCGTTTGTATATGAGAGAGCACATAGAGCGGCTATATGTATTCGTCGGGTTTGGTGTTTAACAAACAACTAATTAATTTTTAATTATATTTCATATTATAGAAACGCGTACACATTCATTGACATCTTGGACCACATTTTTTTTTTTATTTTTTTCCTTTCTTGGTTTTGTTTTCCAACTCTTCTATGTGCCATACTCGTGAATTATATATACACATAGATTAATCTATGATATCATATTTAACCGCCATTCTCTCTTAGACCGTACATAATTAATTAACGGGTACTTTTAGTGTGCGGGATTAGATTTGACTGTTTTTATGGGATGAGATGAGATAGGATTGAATTTGATTAGATTAAACTATGAATTTAACTAAAAAAAATAGTATTATTCATTATTTAGTGTAATATGAGATTAGATAAAATCATATTAGATTTTTAAAATTAATTTTAAATTAAATAACATTTATCTTTTATTAATATTACAAAATATAATATTTTATATAAAAATAATTAAATTAAATAAAAATAAATATCCTATTTTGTGACTCAATAGTCTTGTCTTAACAGGACTACCGGGTCATATGAAATTGAAAAAATCTAATCTCATATAACAATAAATATAGGATTGAACAGGAAATTGTCCAATTTAGCTTAATCTCATATGCCAAATGGACCATATAAGTATAACCCTACTTTGTTAAATTCAATTTTTGAATCGTATCAAAAATTACTCCTAATAATTATGTCGGTCCAACATAACCTATTTAAACTAAGCGTGTTTGCAACTCTATCACATTAGATTCACTTTATGCAAAAATATGAATTAAAATGAAAGGGAATAGATATTAAGTTCCTTTTTCTTTTTATGGAGTCCCAACACCAATTGAATTAAGGGTTTATTAGAACCTAACGAGATCAAACTCTACAAACTTAATAAGTTCCTCTTTCTTTCAAAATATATATGCATGTATTGAAGTTCCTCTGGCAAGTGAATAAAAAAAATGAGAATTAATTAGCAACTTAATTCTTTAGGTGAGTAAGGGAATTAAGTTTTTTTTTTAATAGAAATTTATTTTTTATTTCCTTCTTATTATTCCCAATATGTAAATGTGTCATCTGTAATCTTGTCATGTTCGCTAAGTTGTGTAAAACGGTCACTCTCAAAATAAATTTTGTTATAGTATGTGAAGTTAAATACAAAATTAATATAAGTTAATGTAAAATACAAATGTTAAGATATCCATATGGGATGGATATGTATGGATATTTACTTAAACAAGTGTGAACAGGAATGTAAAAATTCATACTTCTTGTGGGTAGATTAAATTAAAACACAATATATAAAAATATATATTTATATTCCATATTTTAAAGTTAATTTTTTTTTTTGAAGGGGTACAATTAGAATATCAACAACTGCCGGAACCTGTCAAGATTAATCACTAAACGTGCAGTCCGGATATCTACTCTCATAACGGGAGAATACTACTCCTACAATAAGGGGAGAAAACTACTCATACTATATATGGTGAGAATCGAATCCCCCACCACAGAGGTGAGAAGAAAGTGCACTAACCACTTTACTATAAGTGGATGTGCTCAAAGTTAAGTTTTTTGGTACAGTGTAAACGGTTTATCTATAAATAGATATTTCTAGAAATATTTGAAATTATGTAAATAAATCTAGGTGGATGGGTGACAAATAGGATTTTTAATTTAATAGTAATGTAGTTTTCACTTAATTTCAAAACTGGGTGAAATTGTTTATTGAATTTGATCAAAGTGGGTTTTTGGAATTCCAAAGATTAGAAAATGAGTGAGAGATAAAAAAAAAATTCCTAGAAATTCAACATTTATTTACCTGACCTGGGCAAAGAAGAAATCAACAAAATTAAATCATCAGTAACATATAGAAGACCATCTAGAAGGATGTGACACCAAAGCAGATCTGATCTCTTGACTATTGGAATAAATTTTGACATCACGATCAAAAACTGACCGTCGGATCATTTCCTGATTCTGCTGACTAGATCTGCTGGCTGGTTCTTTCTTGTGAATCAAGGGAGAAAAGGATGGTCATGAAGCCAAGTCTATACACGTGGGACTAGAACATGAAGAAGATGATGAGATTTGGAGTGCAAATGGTATTTGAGTGATTCCAACATCTAGAAGAAGAAACAGTGGGCTCCAGTCTTGAAAGAAGTCAAACCAAACTTTTAAAAGGCTTTCACGGAAGCAGCCTGATAACTACTAACAAAGGAGTGGCGGTCGTGTTCCTTGTGTCTTATTATTATATTCTCAGTTTTCATGTTGGGTTGTTACAGAAGTTTTTTTGGTTCAATTTTAAGTACAAAATTTCTTACTTTTTATTATTTATTTTTTAGACGAATTAGAATAGACAGCTTTACCATTTAATTATATTATAATAAAATTATAAATTTATTTTTAATATTAAAAATTTAATTAAAATAATAAAAATACTCTTAGTTAAATAATTAAAAATAATTTAAATGAATTCATCTATTTAAAAAAATTAATTTTTTTAATTTTAATAATTATTATTATTATTTTAATTAGAGATATTTTTATCATTTAAAATAAAATTTTTGATCAAACTATTACTTTTAACTTAATAAATTAATAGTAATAGTAAAATATTAATATATAATTAAAGTTAAACTAATAATTTTATTATAATATAATTAAATATTAAAATACTCTATTATATTTCATCCTTATTTATTTATTTATTTATTTATTTTAGAAAAGTATGGTTGTTAGCATTTCTTAGATCTGATAAAGACGCCACAGTGTACTATTTAAAAATAATAATAAAAATAAATATACAGAGCTGTGTAGCTACTTAGGGAAGATATTTTCTTGTTAGATAGGATAAAAACACAGCGTTTTATTAAGTTTTCTTCGCGATTATGTGAAGTTGGAATAATTACTTTTATAATTTAAAAAGAAGACTTTATGCGGTGTGCAGTTACTTTTCTATAAACAATACATGTTCTATTAATCTAATAAAAATTAAAGGAGAAATTAGAGCCAACCTATTTAAAGGTTTTCTATTTTACAGATGAAAATAACTTTATAAAAAATTGACAGTAAACTTTCTCTGCCGTTACCGTTGACCGTTTTAAAAATTTAAAAAGATCAAAATACCCCTAATAAAAAAAGGACAAATTACAGCGAACCTACTTGAAGTTTATTATTTTACAGGCATAAACAACTTTATAGAAAATTAACAGCAAACCCCCCTATCATTACCGTTGACCATTAAAGATAATCGTTAACCGTTTTAAAAGTTTAAAAAGATGAAAATACCCATAATTAAAAATTTAAAAAATAAAGGGTGAATTGTACTAAAGTTTCTCTTACTTTTTAAAAAAATTTAATGAATCTCCATTATTCATCAATATTGATGGACGATGGAGATCATATTAAAAAAATAATTTTTTTTTAAAATAACAATTATAAAAATAAAAAAATAAAAAATAAATTTTGGTTGGATGGAGATGATTGGATCTAGACCGTCCATCAAGATGAACGGTGGAGATCCAATTTGAAAATTAGATCTCCTTCAAAATCAAGAAAAAATTGAAAAAGTAAAATCTCCATCGTTGGAGACTGGTTCTATTGATTAATTTAATTTTTTTTTTTATCTTGATGGAGATCCAATTTGAAAATTGGATCTCCACTGTCCATCAATTTTGATGGACGGTTGAATTTAATTTTAGTGCAACTCTATTATTTTATTGTTTAATAAATTTAATTTGTCCTTTTTAAATTAATTTTATTTTTTTTAATTTTTTTTTAAAAAAATAAGATAAACTTTAGTGCAACTCACCCTTTATTTTTAAATTTTTTAATTTTTTCATTAGGGGTATTTTGGTTTTTTTAAACTTTTAAAATAGTCAATAATTATCTTTAACGGTCAACGATAACAGCAGGGGGGTTCACTGTCGATTTTTCATAAAATTGTTTCCGCCGATAAAATGGCAAACCTCAGGTAGGTTCGCTGTAATTTTTTTTTTAATTAAGGGTATTTTGGTCTTTTTGAATTTTTAAAACGGTCAACGGTTATCTTTAACTATCAACGGTAACGGCAGAGGGATTCGCTGTCAATTTTTCATAAAGTTGTTTACACTTGTAAAATAACAAATCTCAAATAAGTTCGCTGTAATTTCTCCAAAATTAAAATTAAAAAAAATGGAAATTTTTAGGCTCCTCCGTTTTGGAGGTTCCATAGGTGTATGTGTGTTGTCTCCTCCATGGTGGAGGAAAGCGGTGCCGGAGCCCCTCATTAGGCTATCCCTAGCTGCCTTCGATTATGGAGATTGTTGTAGGAGGTAAGGCTTTTTTTTTTTTTTTTTTATGAATAAATAATATGTTTATATTTGTTCTTTATTTAATAAAGTAATTTCATGCCACCAATGCAAAATATTAATTAAATTAAATAAAATATATTATAATTAAAATTTAATAGCATTTTAAAAAAAAAAATCACATATAAGTGTTTTTTCGTAAACATGTAATTTTATCTATCTTGATTAGATGTCATGGAAGTATTTAGAATTAAATGCCTCAATTTATTTTAAAAAAATGTAAATTAAAAATAATTTTTAAAAAAAAGAAAAAAAGAGTGAGACTTATTTATTTGGATAGTGTATTAACTTAAAATTTTAATTTAAATAATAATTTCAATATCAATCAATCTATTTTTTTACAATTTAAAGGTTGTTATCTACTTTGAATTTATTTACTATTTTTATAATTAAAATTTAACCTAACTGTATTTAATAATTACTCTATATTTTATTCTCAATTAATTTTTTAGACACTACAATTCTACAAATATATATATATTCTCAAACTTTTTTCAAATTTAAATTTTGTTAAAATATTTACAAATTAAATTTTCAGGAAAAAATATATTTGTGACACAGATTATCCTTCTACAATTTGAATAATCCTCATATTTATAAGAATTTCCCTTAATCACCTGTCCAACATAATTATAGTAAAAGATACCCATTTAGCTTGGTAATATTTTAAATTCGGATTACGTAAATAGTATATAAAAAATAAAATATATAAAAAAAATCCCTTATTTTAGGGGCCGCAACTACTGGTCACTACAATAAAAAAAAAATATCAGTTGGCGTGGGTTCTTCAAAATCGTAAGTATTTTTCAACGTATAATATTTTTCTCACTGTCAAGTTATTAAATATCCTTCTAGATAAGTGTCGTGAAAACAACCATTACATTATTTTTCAAAAACTGTCAAGATAAATAAATTTTATTTTATTACTATATTCAACAAATTCTCTGTCGTGAGAGGTTTAAATCTCATTATTTATATCTACAGTAAATAGATTTTTCTCCATAATGTGTATGTATATATCTTCAAATGTTATGAAAATATATATTTAAGCTCTATACGTAATTTTTTATCTCCACGGTTTTTGACAAACGCCATAGATATTTGTCAAGTGTTTAGTCAAAGAATTAGAGTAAGGCCAATTTAGCACCATTTTGGTGTGAGGTGTGATTTGGTGCTTCAATGGAGCACCAAATCCCACTTTTCAAAAAAAAAAATTTGGTGTGGTAAATAGTACTACATCAAATTTGATGTCACCACACCAAATTTCTTTAACTTTTATAAATTTTCTATTTTATCTTTTTTTTTAGTTATTTTAAATAAATTTTATTCTTTTTATATCCTTTTATCAATGTAATATATTTATAAATTTTGATAAATAATAAAATTTATAAATTAAAATATTATAAAAAATATACCATTGAAAAGATCTCGTCGAGATCTTCAAAATGAATCCAATATTATATATTTAATTTATTTAATTCATTTTTTATCTCATCTCTAAATTTTTTATTTAAAATTAAATTTGTAATAACTATAAAATAATTATTTTTTAATATTATATGATTAATTATTTAAGTATATTAAATAAATTAATTAATTTTATATAAATTATCAAATAAAATTAATAATATTATGTAAATAATATTCTTTAAAAATGCTCTTTACACCAATTTGGTGTTAATAATATTGGAGTGGAAAAAAATTTAGTGTAAGCATATTCCATAAAGATACCTTTTTAACACTAAAATGGTGAAATATTTGATGTGATACATTGGTCTTGCCTTTAGCAATGTGATTTTACAAAGAAAAGAAATTGCATACAACCTTTCTATTTAAACTGGTTTTCATAATCATTCTTTACACGTATATTTGCTCCCAAATCATTAAGGGTATCGTAAAAGAAGAAAAAAACTATAGTTAAAAGGAAAAAAATAGGTAGAATAACTTTAAAGGTATTGTACGTTGAAAAAGCTATACATTTGTTTATAACTAAAGTGCAATAAAAATATAATATAATATAATTCCGTTTATATACATTTGTTTTGAATTGGCTCAATTATTCTTTAAACGAGTAAAGATTTATGAAGTTGTAATTACTCAATATATTCTATCTTTAATTGTGGATACAAAAAAAATTTAATCAAAAACCCTAAAATTGATTATCAACATCAGTATATATAAACTGTAAAAAAAACCTTTGAACATTTACAAATTACAAGAAACATGAAGACGAAGCCGATTTTTGTAAAAACATGAGACTTCTGACAGGAAGAAACACAAAAATCATAAAACATGAGTGATTATTCTAGGCGGACTAGTCAGTCCTAGGCGGACTTAGGTGCCCGCCCAGCCGTGGAAACCTTTTTTTTTTTTTCAACTAACACCTAAAATACAAAAATCTTAGGTAAATAATCACTCTCTAAGCATCATGATCATCTCCAAAGGTAAATAATATGTGTATCATTATCATCATTATCATTTTTCTAAATGATCAACGGTGCGGTCAATACGTTGACCGCTGACCACCGAAAAACCGCTTAAACACCGATTAATGGGCGCTTAGCCGAAAAATTGCTAGGCACTACCTGCCACCTAGGTAGTACCTAGCGATTTTTAGTACGCTCGTGTATATATAAACTGTAAAAAAAACTTTGAACATTTACAAATTACAAGAAACATGAAGGCGAAGCCGATTTTTGTAAAAACATGAGGGTTCTGACAGGATAAAAACACTATCTAACAAAGGGAAAAACGGCTAGCAGACAGAGAAGTGATCAATTATTGAGATATTTGAGGAAAATTGTCTTGAGGAGCTGAAAATGTAAAAAGAGGATAAGAATGACACGTATTTAAAGATCATCATCGTAAACTATATATCAACACATGCACAGCTCATACGTTGCATGTGACAGTTTGAAACCTATCCGATCGAAGATCATGTGTCGATTTAGTCCCAATTTTGATCTTATCCATTGCCTCTTTACTGCAGGCTCCCCACAATCAGATAGCCTCTGCATTCATTATCTTCCAAAATGTACCCTTCAAAAGTCTTTTTCATGCATGGACCAAAAACATCACTAGCTACATCTACTCCTGATATGCATCACTGTTGATTTCGTGTCATTTTGTTATAGCTACGTAACACTTGTTGATCACTATTAAGAAAAAGAAAAAAAAAAGTTTTTTTTAATTTTATTTTTAGGACCGACAATAGTTATGTGACAGGTTTTTACGGACGATTAACTGCTGCAAGCACAATAAAGTAACATTCACTACATGAAAGAAGTCTTTATAAAATTTTATAATATAAAAATAATTTCTTTATAAATATAAAACTAACTAAACTCTTTTATGATATACTTTATAAGACTATACAGCCCAACAATCTACCAAAAATTATTTAATTGACAACTAATTGATGAAACATATTTGCGTCATAACCTCTATTCATATAAACTTGTTTGTTGTATTGAGAAGCCAAACTAGTAGGGCACTTAGTAACATTTTTATATGTAAGGTATCCTGAGAACAAATTCTTTTCTTAGCAATGATGGTTGGTTCTGATGTTTGAATATTTATTAGCGTCTTGTCAAGTACTAAGGTTCGAGTCTCGCTAACAGTCCCTCTTGGTGGATAATATATAAATACCATTGGAAGCCCTCGTTAAATCTTGTGGCATATTCTGACTCTGGACTGATGTAGTCTCCTATTACTTAAACTTTTTAGCACCATCTTTTTTTTTTTTTTCTTAATTTAATACCTAACGGCTTAGAGAATAACAAACCTTCTTGAGATTTGAATTTTTGAGGTTTTTGGTTTTCTTATAATTGAGTTGTATTATAATGTATCATCAAAACATCTCCATTACCATACACCAATACCAAATGGTCCCAATTGAAGAAGCAACCAATTCAAATAGGTTGTAGATTCTAACTAGGATGTATCATTATCTTTTTCTTTGCACCCCTCTGATATTGTATCTACAATTCTACATGTACACCCACAGTGAGGCATGTTTTTTGTTATTTGGAATTTTATCCTTAAATAAATGATTTTTTTTTTGTCTATTAGTAATAAGGCTATATCAACAGATCGAGCTACAAATAAAATAGATCAAGCTACAGATACAACAGCTCAAGCTTTAACAGATCAAGCTTCTCCTAAAGCTACAACCCGTGTAATCAAGGCTGATGAAGACCATGATCATCAGTATGACGATCATGGCTAGATCAGGATGATTAGAAGCTAGATTAGAATGTTTAGAAGCTTCTAGGGTTGTTAGAAGTTGTTAGGGAATCTGTTAAGAAAGGAGGGAAAGTTTGTTAACAGAGTAACAAACTTTCCAGCTTAGATTATTCTAGTTATTTTGTATATAAATATCTAACATTTGTATTCTGTAAATATTACAGTGAAGAAACAGAAATTGAAAAACACAGAAAAAGAAAATCAGTACAGAGATTATTTTCTCTTACATGTTTGTCTCCTGAGAAAATAATGTTAAACAGTTGCAGATCTTCATCTTCTTCACAAAGAGTCTTCATCTTCTTCACTGCTTCTCTCTCTAGGTTTCACCAGAGCTTCTCTCTCTTGTTTCAGATAAGATCGAGAGAGTTTGACTTGCACAGTAGAGAGATTCAAAATATCCTTCTCCTGCACGTGGTAAGTGTGTGAGAGTTAAAGCGCTACAGTAAAAAAAACATTGTATAATCAAAACGCAGTGTTTTGATATGGTATCAGAGCAACAAACCACTGCTTCCGCATTCAGCAATCCTAACAGTGATGCTCCTCAACTCATCATAAGCAGGAGCTCTAAACCTATGTCTATGAAGCTTGCTCTAACAGTCAAGCTTGACAATAGCAATTTTTTGCTATGGAGGCAACAGGTTCAAGCAGCTGTCAAAGGAAACAGATTATTTTCCTTTCTTGATCCTGAAGTTTCACCTCCACTGAAACTAAGTTCTAATGGATCAATCAGTGAAGAATACCTAGATTGGGAGCAGCAAGATCAAGCTCTCCTGGTTTGGATTCTTTCTTCTATTACTCAAGAATTGTTACCTGAGTTTGTGAGCTGTTCAACAGCTTGTGAGGCTTGGTAAACTATTCAACAATTGTTTAGTTCTCAATCAACAGCCAATATTATGCAGCTAAAACTCCAGCTGCAAACTCTGAAGAAAGGAGGTCTAACTATGTCAGAGTATCTTATGAAAAAGAAGAGTATTATTGATACTCTTGCATTAACTGGTTATGTGATGAGCAAGGAAGATAAACTCATGAGTATCTTAGGAGGTTTAGGATCAGAATATTATTCTTTTATCATTCCTATAACCTCAATGCCACATAACTATTCTATTGCAGATATAACTGCACTATTGCTCACACATGAAGCTCGAATGGAGCAAGATACACAAGAAGGTTCTTTAAGTGCAAATATGGCAGTAAATAAGAAGAGTACTGGACAAGGAAACAGTCAAGGAACTTTTGGCAACAAAACTCCTACTTCTAATTCTGGACAGACTGGAAATAGAGGGGAAAATCAACAATCTGGTAGCAGGAAAGGCAGAGGCAGAGGTCGAAATTACTCAAATAACAGCAGACCTCCATGCCAAATTTGTCATCGAGTTGGTCATGGTGCTTATAGATGTTATTATAGGTATGATCAAACTTTTCAACAGCCTCAGCCTCAATTCAATGGTCAAAATTCTGCAGGATTTTCAACAGGAAATAAAGGTCCTATGCAAGCTATGATAGCCACTCCTAACACAGTAGCAGATTCCTCTTGGTATCCAGACAGTGGAGCCACAAATCATTGCACTCCAGATGTGAACAATCTGCAGACAAAGACTGACTACCATGGTAATGAGAGGATTTACATGGGCAATGGTAATGCTCTTACTATTGCATCTATTGGTGATAATTCCTTTGATTCTAATAATCATATTTTTCGTTTGAGGAATATCTTACACATACCACATATTACTAAAAATCTACTTAGTGTTTCTAAATTTGTGAGAGAAAATGCAGTTTTTATTGAATTTCACCCTCACTTTTGTCTTGTGAAGGATCGGGCTACGAAGAAGGTTCTTCTTCAAGGGGTTCTTAAACAAGGTCTTTATGTGTTTGACCTACCATTTCTACAGTCTCATGCATCACAGTCTTCTGTCACAAACACTACCTCAGTTTTCCATTCCAAGAAGTGCTGCAACTCTGCTGTTTCTATTCCTACTGTTTTCAGTGTTAATACAGCTATTTGTTCTGACAGTTTGTGGCACAAGAGGTTGGGACATCCCTCCCCATCTATTGTACACAGTGTTCTCAATAAATGTAACATTCCCTTTTCTAATTCCACTACTTTGTTATGTGATGCATGTCAAGTCAGTAAATCTCACAAAATGCCATTTCCATCATCTCAAACTACTTATACACAACCTCTACAATTAATTGTTACTGATGTTTGGGGTCCTGCCCCCATTCTATCATCTAATGGGTTCAAATACTATGTGAGTTTTCTAAATGCCTATTCTAGACACACTTGGGTTTATTTACTTAAAGCTAAAAGTGAAGTCTATCATGTTTTTCTAAAGTTTAAAACTCAAGTAGAACTACAATTCTCTCATAAAATTTTGACACTTCAGTCTGATTGTGGTAAGGAATTTATGGTGTTATCTAAAGTGTTAGATACTTTTGGTATTCTTTTTCGGCATAGTTGCCTTTATGTGCATGAACAGAATGGCTTAGTGGAAAGGAAACACAGGCATATTGTGGAAACTGGGCTGAGTTTACTTGCTCATGCCTCTATGCCCCTACGGTTTTGGGATGAGGCTTTTCTTACTGCTACATACCTCATCAACCGCATGCCTGTACCTATGTTAAATGGGAAATCACCTTATACTTCTCTGTTTGGAGTGGAACCTGACTATACCTCTTTTAGAGTGTTTTGTTGCTTAGTCTATCCTCATCTACGACCATATAACAAACACAAGCTGCAGTTTCGAAGTACAGCTTGCACCTTTATTGGATACAGCAATCAATTCAAGGGTTATAGGTGCCTAAGTTCTACTGGTCGTGTTTATATCACCAGAAATGTGGTTTTTGATGAGCAGTATTTTCCTTTTGCTCACTCACACTCTTCTTCTACATGTCTGGTTTCTTCACAGCCTGCCACTCTTTTTCCTCCCAGAGTTTCTTGCAGGTGGCAGCGTTCTACTACTACTGGGCCTATTTTTGGCTCACCTACCGGTTTATCACCTCCTGAGTCTATCTCAACTGCAGTACCACAGGCTTCCCCTGCAGCATCACAGTCTTCAGCTGCAGCACTCTCAGGGTCCCAGCCTTCAGCTGCAGTCCCCTTAGTGCCACAGCCTACAACTGATGCTCCTTCAGTTCTACAGCCCTCAGCTCCTTCTGTTCCTACCAACTCCCATGCTATGGTAACACGATCTAAGGCTGGTATTTTTAAACCTAAGGTATTACTGGCTCAGCTTACAGACAGTGAGCCTCATACTTGTAACGCGCCTAATTTTTCGTAAATCGAATAAATATTCTTGGATTATTCTTAATTATTATTGAGCATGCAAAAGTTCATTGTGGAATATTTTTGGGAATATTTTTGGGAATAATTTTCAATTGGTTACCATTTTAGGAATTTAAAGAGTTGAGGAGGGAGCAATTTGCAATTGGTAAGATATTTATAATATAATATATATATATATATAATATATAAAATATAATATAATATAGATAACTTAGTGGAGAAGCTCCATTAAGTTATCTAAAGCCAAAAAGAAAAAAAAATAATAAAATAATAAAAAGAGAGAGTGAGGTGTCATGAAATAAGAGGAAGAAAGAAAAAAAAAATAGAAAAAGTGATCTAAAAACGTGAGGAAGAGAAAAGGAAGAGAAAAAAAAAAAAGAAAGAAGGGAGAAAGGCCGAGAGAGAAAAGAAGAAGAAGAAGAAGAAGAAGAAAGGAGAAAAGAGAAGGGAAAAGAAGAAGAAGGAGAAGGAAGAAAGAGGAGAAAGAAAAGTGTTAGGAAATTGTCCAGGTTCGGTGTACACTAATGTTTGTAGTTTTCAGATTTTCCAGAACTTTTTGGAATTATTATATTATATTATTTTTAGTTTATTTATGATATATTGTTTATGATTGGTTGAGTAAAATTGATTTTGGGATGATTTGATATATGGAATAAATTGATTTTGAATATATTTATATTTATATTTATATAAATATATATATATATATTCAAAATCACTATATATCATAAACAATATATATATATATATATATATATATATATATATATATAATTGATTTTGTAAACGTGTTTAGTGATTTGAATTTCATAAAATGTAATTTGACCATAAAGAAATGATATTATAAAAAGGCCCTAGGATACTTGGACATAGAAATGGATATAGGAGGTTGGTATACCAGCTGGGTTCAGTGAGCAGTACTGCACCGACATTGACATTGCTATTGATGATTTATTATGTACCTCCTCATGGATTCGTACAGGGGTAGGGAGACACGTACCTCCTCACGGATTCGTCCTGGGGTAGGGAGACACGTACCTTCCTAAGGATTCGTTCCTGGGATAGGGAGATATGTACCTCTCTAAGTTCCGACCACTTGGACCTAGAGTAGGGAGATACGTACCACTCTTAGGATTCGTCCTAGGGTGGGAGTTATGTTCGACAGACAGTCACTGTGGTCGAACGACCCATATTCCAGTCCTGGTTTATGTTGAGTATTCCAGAGGGCCAGAATTGAAGTGAATTAAATAATATGTTTATAAGTGAGAATTTCATTTAGTACGAATTATATATATTGTTTATGATATATAGTGATTTTGAATATATATATATATATATAAAATTGATTTTGTAAACGTGTTTAGTGATTTGAATTTCATAAAATGTAATTTGACCATAAAGAAATGATATTGTAAAAAGGCCCTAGGATACTTGGACATAGAAATGGATATAGGAGGTTGGTATACCAGCTGGGTTCAGTGAGCAGTACTGCACCGACATTGACATTGCTATTGATGATTTATTATGTACCTCCTCATGGATTCGTCCAGGGGTAGGGAGACACGTACCTCCTCACGGATTCGTCCTGTGGTAGAGAGACACGTACCTTCCTAAGGATTCGTTCCTGGGATAGGGAGATATGTACCTCTCTAGGTTCCGACCACTTGGACCTAGAGTAGGGAGATACGTACCACTCTTAGGATTCGTCCTAGAGTGGGAGTTATGTTCGACAGACAGTCACTGTGGTCGAACGACCCATATTCCAGTCCTGGTTTATGTTGAGTATTCCAGAGGGCCAGAATTGAAGTGAATTGAATAATATGTTTATAAGTGAGAATTTCATTTAGTACGAATTATTAAATTGATTTAGTTGTTTTATTACATTGATTTTATATGATTTAAATTCATAATTGAATTGAATATGGTATTGTTTTATTTAAGTACATTGAGATTTATAGTATGCCAATTATATTATGAGTTTTATAAATGAGTTTAGTGTACACCCACTAAGCTATATGCTTAGCGCGTTAGTTGTTTTTATAACGCGTAGGTAACAGGGATACCGAAGCAGATAAGGAATAGAGAGGAGGTTCCTGCAGCTTGAAGTTCAGAGTCACTACACTGACCTGGGGTAGTTATATATTTTTGTATATATATTCTGTAGCGTGCATATACAGAAGTCTGTAATTTCGAAGAGTTTATATTTATGTTTTGTAAATAATTTTATGATTTCTGTTTTTCATTTTAAACTGTTTGTAAATATTGAATTATGAATGATTTTATTTTAAACTGTTTGGAAGTCGCACTAAACGGCAGAGTGCGCATTGGTTTGAAAGTGGATATAGAAGTGTTGTTGTTAAATTGTGTTGGATTTATTTTGTTGAAAACAGGTTTTGGAAAATCAGAAAAACAAAGGAAACTCTGCCGAAATTTTTGTAAAAAGGATATTTCGATGGGCTCACTCGAAAATGTTTTTAAATTATAAACTATGTGGTTTTCCCAATGGTTTGAAAATTTATTTGATGGGCTCCTAATGGTTTGAAAATTTATGAAGTGAATTGAGAAAGTTTTGAAAACCCGGTAACGCTCCCTGGGTCGATCCAGTCGGATCGGGTCAGGGGGTGTTACAATACTGCTTATCAGGCTCTTCAACATCCTCTGTGGACAGCAGCCATGCACGAGGAGTTTGATGCTCTCCAACGAAACCACACCTGGTCTCTTGTGACAGCACCTATTAGCAGGAAAATCATAGGATGCAAGTGGGTCTTTCGCATCAAACGTAACCCGGATGGGTCCATTCTCAAGTACAAGGCTCGTCTAGTAGCTAAGGGGTTTCATCAAATTGAAGGGTTTGATTTTCATGAAACCTTTAGCCCTGTGGTCAAGCTTACTACTATTAGGGTTATTCTTTCTCTTGCAGTTTCTAAGGGGTGGTCTCTACGGCAATTAGACATCAACAATGCCTTTCTTAATGGAGTCATTGCTGAGGACATGTACATGCAACAACCCCCTGGTTTTGTGGCTGCTAATCCCTCTCTTGTGTGCAAATTGCACAAGGCTCTCTATGGTTTAAAGCAGGCCCCGAGGGCCTGGTTTGATAGGTTGAAACAGGCTTTGATTGGGATGGGGTTTCACTCTTCTAAGGCTGACCACTCTCTGTTTTGCAGATTTCATAAACATCACTGTACTTATCTGTTGGTGTATGTTGATGATATTATCATCACTGGCAGTGACCCTACCTTGATTAATCTACTTGTTTCTCAACTACACAGGAATTTTGCTCTCAAGGATCTTGGGGCTCTCAGTTATTTTCTGGGTATTGAGGTCTCTTCTACTTCTACTGGGCTTCATTTATCTCAACAGAAGTACATTACTGATTTACTACATAGGACTGGCATGCTCACTGCTAGGCCTTTTCCTTCTCATATGGTTGCTTCTACTGGTCACTCTCTCTCTGCCTACACTGACTCTCCTGTATCTAATTCCACTGAATATAGGTCAGTGGTTGGTGCTCTACAGTATGCCACCATCACCCGCCCTGACATTGCCTATTCTGTTAATAGAGTTTGCCAGTTTATGCAAAACCCTTTGGATGAGCACTGGAAAGCTGTCAAACGCATCCTTCGTTATCTACAAGGGACTCTTACTGCTGGGTTGCATTTTACTAGACTTAATTCAGCCCCTTCCCTCAACCTGGTTGCCTATTCTGATGCGGACTGGGCATCAAACCTTGATGATCGTAAGTCCACTAGTGGATTTTGTATTTTTTTTTTGTCCTAACCCTGTTACTTGGAGTGCCAAAAAGCAACATACTATATCTCGCTCATCTACAGAGGCAGAATATCGGAGTCTTGCCTCTACTGTTGCTGAGCTCACTTGGCTCAAGTTTTTTCTTCAAGAGTTAAGGGTTCTTTAGCCAGTTATTCCTACTATCTGGTGTGATAATCTCTCCACTATTGCTATGGCTAGTAACCCTGTGCTTCATGCTCGCATAAAGCACATCGAGCTTGATCTATACTTTGTTAGGGATAAAGTTGTTCAGGGGGACATTCAAGTTAATCATGTTCCTACGATTGATTAGTTGGCTGACATTTTCACTAAGGCTCTCCCTACTCCTAGGTTTCAGTATCTCACACGCAAACTCACTGTTGTTTCCTCTCCAGTTCGTTTGAGGGGGGATGTTAGTAATAAGGCTATATCAACAGATCAAGCTACAAATAAAATAGATCAAGCTACAGATACAACAGCTCAAGCTTTAACAGATCAAGCTTCTCCTAAAGCTACAACTCGTGTAATCAAGGCTGATGAAGACCATGATCATGAGTATGAGGATCATGGCTAGATCAGGATGATTAGAAGTTAGATTAGAATGTTTAGAAGCTTCAAGGGTTGTTAGAAGTTGTTAGGGAATCTGTTAAGAAAGGAGGGAAAGTTTGTTAACAGAGTAACAAACTTTCCAGCTCAGATTATTCTAGTTATTTTGTATATAAATATTTAACATTTGTATTCTGTAAATATTACAGTGAAGAAACAGAAATTGAAAAACACAGAAAAAGAAAATCAGTACAGAGATTATTTTCTCTTACACGTTTGTCTCCTGAGAAAATAATCTTCAACAGTTGCAGATCTTCATCTTCTTCACAGAGAGTCTTAATCTTCTTCACTGCTTCTCTCTCTAGGTTTCACCAGAGCTTCTCTCTCTTGTTTCAGATAAGATCGAGAGAGTTTGACTTGCACAGTAGAGAGATTCAAAATATCCTTCTCCTGCACGTGGTAAGTGTGTGAGAGTTAAAGAGCTACAGTAAAAAAACATTGTATAATCAAAACGCAGTGTTTTGATATTGTCCATTTGTTTCTCTACAATTTTGTTCATTTTCAGTTTACCACCAAATTCAACTATGAAGCAGACAACATAAAATTGATCAAAAACTAAAGATGAATAACTGGTAAGATTTTCAATTCATGATTTTAGTGAATGCTAGACGGCTGATAAAAGTAATTTAGGGTTTATGATAGATGGATAAGTTGAAATGAGTTTTTTTTTTTAATTTAAATTTTTTATCCTTCTTCGTAATTTACCTTCAGGGTATATTAGTAATATTTGTTGGCATTTGTAGGGAGAAGAGAAATTGGTAGAAAATAACACCAAGTTTTCTGAAAGGGCAAGAGAAACGAGTGAAAAATGACATCAAGTTTTTCTAACTTTGTGACTCTAATACTAACTTATTAAAGTTTGAAGAAATAATATCAATTATAATGGAAATCTTATTTTGCCTTTCATTAAACCATCTCATCTCACATTGTTTTTTTCTCACATAAGTCCGTCTCTTTCTCTTTTTTTCATCATCTTTCTCTCTCGTTTCTCATTTTTTCACTCTAGAAATTCTTAGAAATCATCGATTCAACAACTAGACATTCAAAATTACTAAATCTGCTACTTAATTTAAAAATTAATCTCATTATTGAAAGTTTGGCCTTACATTTATTTTATTAGATTGTGTAAAACTCATTCTTTAATAATTCTAGAGATTTTTTTTTTACTTTTAAACATCTTCATTGTGAATTTACCCCTTAAATATATTTGATTTCACACTACGATTGGAGTTAAAAATATACTTTTGGAGATAGAAAACATAAATTCGTGATTTTTTTTGTAACATGACCCATTTTCCATTTCCTTTAACCTTGATATGTTTTTTTTAAGAGTGATTTATTTTGTAACTAATGTTGAACACTTTCGAGAGTTCTTTAAGGGAGCAAATCACATCGAATTTCGGCCATAATATATCGTTAAAATCATCTCGACGAGAAAAATCTTTATAACTCTTGTAGAAATCATCTCGACAAGGAGAATCGTCATCACTCTCGTCAGTCTATTTGCTTATCTCTCTAACTTCCTTTCTTTAATTGTCTCTCAAATATAACTCTTCTCAACTTCGAATTTTTTGAGTTCTGGACCTTTTAATTTAAAAAGAGAACTACAGGTAATTTTGTCTCAAAATTAATTTTGATACTACAAAAATTCATATAAAAATTTCAAATTATTAATACAGTGACAGCTAATATAAAAAGCACATCAATAGGGATTAGAAATTTAACAAACTCTTTGTAAGAATGTGGCTAACTCTTTTTCCTAAGTAGAAATTTCTTCAAAAGTATGCATCACCAAACAAAGCAAGGTAATGGCAGAATAATTCAACACTTACTATCAACTTAATTGGTATTGACTAGCAAAATTTACCCAAGAAATGGGATTCAATGTTCCAATGCTTTACAAAAGTCATATTCTCTAGCAAAACTTGAAACTCAACTCAATAAACCTCTGATTTTTTATGTATTATTAAAATATATTATTAAAAAAAGTCCCATGAAAGATTAAAAATTAAAAAATGATACTAGGAATTCTAACCTATATCCTAACTTTAGGATTTGGTAGTTTCATTTATCAAACGTGTAACCAATTAAACTTTATCTTTTTTTTAAAAATTGTACAATTACAATATTATTAATTATAAATCTGTCGGGACCTGCCGAGATTAATCACCGTCTACTCTCACAATAAGGGAAAAAAACTACCTACACATACCGATAAATATATATAATGAGACTTGAACCCTCACCACTAAGAGCTATGAGTGGATATGTGTGTAACCAGTTAAATTAATACGTATGCAAATGTCAGTTGAATAAAACTAGCACATCACCTGCTGAGATAAAAATTGGGATGAACCAACTAGCAACTAGTGAACTTCCTAATTGACCAGAAAAACACAAACAAAAGCAATATTTCTAGTTTCCACACACCATGGCCTATCCAATTTTTAAGGCCATGGAGACACCTATACAAAGGTGATGGAGAGACGAAGCATCACCCTAGAAACCTTGAATATAGTTCAGATAGGCAAATCCATGTCTTGAGTTGAAAGAACAATGACTTAAAAGAAGATCTACCAAACACCTCATGCAATAAAAAAAAATGACATATCCATCTCGGGTAACAAGAATTTTATAACAAATTTAACTATCGCTAACAAGAATTTTATGAATTTAACTAAGACACATGGGAAAACGGAAAAACAAGACCGGTATCTCAAACTTCCACATATGCTTTTGAAAGAGAATAGTGTCATGACCAACCTCAAGCTAAGCTAGAGAACACACTTATTAAGGAAAACTCTACTCTAGTGCTGCTGCATTACCCACTAGACAACCAAAATCTCAAGTTACCAAAATCATCAAACATAACTCAAATGAATGACACCTAAATGCTGAAAAGTTTTTAATTTAGGCAGCCAAATTCAATCCCTATCCATCAATAAACGAGTACTTAATAAAATCTCTTAACTCAAGGTCTCATAGAGACCAAAGAAATGGAGATGCAAAAGTGCATCACACCATGAAATTAGAAATCACATATAGATAAGCAATAAATCACATTTGGAAGCCTACTGTCTTGGTACTTTGGTTACCTCTATTTACAACTGACTTATTACCTCAAATGGAATAGTTATATCACTCTAGAACCCACATAATGCGAACCATCTTTCGCCTTTGAAAGGTGCCACACTTGATATCATTGAGATGACGCTGTAACAAAATAACCTGGTTGTCCGAAATCTAGATCCTTGGCCATTCATGCATACAGAAGCGAAACCAGGACATTTGTACTTATTTGAGGATGCTTTTTATTCTTTCAAATGAAAGAAGCACAACAGGCGCTGAAAAGGTAAAGAAAGTACATCGTAAGGGATGACGATTCCAGCAAGGCAGCAACAAACAGAAAACGAAAATTTCTGTTTTATTTAACACAAACTACTATGCATCTATCTCTCTGTCATGCACACGCACAGATACTGACCAAAAAAGAAGTTGCATGCAAAAGTGAAATTGTAAATATATATCAAGAATGGTTTTAATATTTAATTCTTCCGTACAAAGAACAATGACAAGTAGTAAATGGAGAAATTTAAACCAATGACAAAAAGTTAATGAAAAAACATGTTCTACATTAAGAGATCCAGCTAAAGACAGTTGTAAAGGACAACAAATCCAATAACAAAAAGAGAACAACGGATTATGTAAATTCAGAAAGTCCTATGTTTGGCAAACAGAGTCAACTCCCACAACAACATAGTTCATTTTAGCCCTTTACACCTTCTAGCTATTGAGGCAGACAACATAATTTGGCCAAATTAGCCCAAATAGTCAATCACTAACCAGGACCTTTGACAGATAAAATAAAGATCAATAAGCCAATGAGTAATAAATTCATCCATATATATAAACAAACTTCTAGAAGAGACAGTCATAGAAGTAAGAAATATATGGGAAACTAACTTTATCTAAGGAATCTGAAAATACATTTGCATCTAATAACTATACAAGGGCAGATAACTGTTTATTGCGAGAGCAACGTATCTAAACTCGAGGCTTGGAAACTACAAGGAGAAGAACAAATGCCACAAAGAGCTCATTTCCAACAAAGGTTTCCTTTACTTACCATGTCTACAAGAATTTCTCAATGCTGGTCGTCAGCGTGGATTTGGGAACAGCACCGATAACTGCATCTTTCTTCTCACCGTTCTTGAATATTATGACGGTTGGGATACTTCGAATCCCATATCGAGTAGCAATTGACGGGCTCTCATCAGTGTTAACTTTGTAGCATTTAAGCTTCCCGGCGTATTGCTTCGACAGCTCATCAATTATAGGGTGAATCATTCGGCAGGGCCCGCACCATGGAGCCCAGAATTCAACCAGTACGGGATATTCAGATTCCAGAACAAGTGACTGCCATGATTCATCAGTGACCGCAGGCACTGCAAATTTCAAAGAAGAAGTAGAATAAATTGACTTATCCTAATCAAGAGCTTCGTTTTCATCATGTTGGATAGTTGCTTCAAAAAGTTCAAAACCTAGAAACACATGACGACAACTACAAATTCATGATTATGACTATTAAGATGAACTCACATTTCAAAATAATGCTCAATACAAATGAATGAAGCTACCTAAAACAAATCCCCTGAAAATTAAATAGAGATGCCGCCAATCTGGAGTCTAGATTATTAAAAACATGATTCGTAAATTTTTGCTACACTTCAAACATTAACGCTTTCTACTTATTCATCATCAGAAATATTTTACCCGAAATTTACTTTTTTTTTTTTTTTTAACGTTTATCTTCATGTGTATGTTTACATGATATGATTCAATCAAAACTCTGATATCAAATACAATTTATTTCTAAAAAATTAAATTAAAAAAAGGTCATATCCAAAGCTGACAATAATTATACATACATACATTAAAACTACCTAACCTTAAACAAAAAAATAAATCTTACAAAATTAAAAAAAAAAAACAGTTTTATAATAATTTCTTACTTAATAAAATATTTATTTATTTTTAGTATTTTCATTTCACTAGTATAATCCAAAACAGACACAAAATGTTTGATAGCCTTTCATTTTCCAATTAAATAAGCAACAAAAAAAAAAAGAATAATTGAACGGATGACGGAAAATTACGATCCTGACCTTCAACGGCGGTATCTTGAGCCTCACACACAATTCGTCCACCGCGACCGAGTCTTGAGCTCGAACTCTGATTCTGACTCACCGATCCGAAGGAGCGAGTCGGTATAGTCCTGAGACCCTTGAACTCCGGCAGTCTCCGGTGAGCAGAGATCGAAGAAACCGGAGAAGACGAAAATCTAGTCGGCGAATAAGTAGGAAAAGCCGAAACGCGAGGGACGGCGATGCACTCGAGTACGGTGGCCATCGAAGCAGAGTAGAGGAGCTCTCTACAGAGACAAAAGCAGAGATCTGGAGGGATTTGTGTTGGTAGAGAGCGTGTGTTGTGTTGCGCGTGCGTTTTTTGTTTGGTTGGAGTTTGTTTGGATTTTAGTTAACGAGTGTGCGATGATAATCGAATTTTCTCAGGTGGATATTCTCCAGTATATATAGGTGACCACTAAGATAGCGCCACGTCTACATCAATTATCATCGAACGGGAAAATTCCTACGTTTTTTCTGTTTCGAATATTTTCAAATAATCACTTCTTATTTCTTAAAAAAAAAAAACTAAATTTATCAAACGTGGATTTTATTTTATTTTTGTTAGTAAATTTGAAGTCGATGGAGTTTAAAAAGACCATAGTTAAAAGATAAAAATTTGTATTTTGTAAAGAGTAAATAATGCTTATTTCCTCTAAGGTATGATTAATTACAGGCGGAGTTAACTTTTAAAATTATTGACAAAGATCTACTCTCTTTTGGGTTTACTCAATTACAAGCGGAATCAACTTTTAGCCAACTTTTCAGTTTTTTGACAAAGATCTCTACTGATCAACTGTTACATTTAACCAAAATTTACTAAGGGTAGGGGAGGTATTTATCAATAAACGATAAAGTTGACTCCGCTTGTAGTTAGTAAAATCTTAGGGAGATCCATATAATTAGCTCTTTTATAAATATGCACAAAATTAATAAAATAATTATTATTCATATAATTATTTAAATATATAGCTGAATAAAAATAAAACTTAAACATAGTAGTCAATAATTAAATTATTATTCATATTGTTTTAACTAAAGTAATGTGCACTTCCTTTTTTTTTACGCTTAAGGTAGGTCTTTAAGTTTCACTTTACGCATTTTACAAATATGAATAAGAAGTTGGTAGGTCCTGATAAACTCCTAACTCGTTCATTATTAGATTTTAAAATATAAAAAGAAAAAATAATTAATTGATTATGATTAATATAATTTTTCTTACAAATTTAAAATTCAAAATTGAGAGCAAAGTTGCAATAAATTATATTGAACAAATATTACAAAGCTTTTGACAATAATATGATGATATTTGAAGATAACAGGTTAATAGCTGCTTATATTAATCAAGTAAACATATGTGTATTTTTTGAAGATATATTTGTCTTGGTTCACAAATTTATATTTATATTATGTTATGTTTTTTAATACTAATGTTCATTATTATTTTAAACTAATTATACTTTTAAACCTGTCCAGCTTTCTGTTATGGCGGATGCTGCAGAGTTGCCTTGTGCTGTCATTTGGAGGCCTCCTTCAGCTGGGACTTTTAAATTGAACACAGATGCTAGTGCGAGTTTGGAAGCAGGTTTGGCTGGTTTTGGTGTGATGATTAGGAATGAGTTCGGGCTGATAATGGCAGTTGGTAGTATTCGTGTGACTGGCTTTTTTTGTCCTCAAGTGGCTGAAGCTTTGGCGATCTTTCATGGCCTTCGTTTTGCCTCTCAGACCGGTTTGTTTCCCCTCCATGTTGAATCCGATTGTCTTGAAGTGATCAAGGTTCTTCAGGATGATTCGATATTCCATATTCAGATTTGGGTTTAATTATTTCTGATGTCTTTTCTCTTGTGTGTTTTTCGATTGTTTTAAGTTTTTCTTTTGTGACTAGATTAGCCAATAGGGTGGCCGATGCCCTGACTAAGATGGCCCTATCTTCTAATTCTGATTTGTTTTGGATCGAGTTTTGTACTCCTTTTGTAGAGAAACTTGTCCTGAATAATTTTTCAGGTTAGTTTTGTTGATTTATAATCTATTTGACAATCTCATATCAGAATCAAATGTTGAATAGACAAAGGAAAATCTTCTATCCAAAAAAACTCTATTCTCAAGAGATAAAGCTAACTTAGAAAGAGTATGAGCCATAGAGTTAAAGGCTCTAGGAATATAAGACATTGACAGAATTCAACCTCTACTAAAGACATCGAAAGTATGATTTACAATCACCACGACCTCCGCTCGAGAACTGCCAACGCCGTTAAGAAGGTCCACCACTACTTTCGAAACTGATTCCACATGAAGAGGAGAACTACCAACATCAATGGCAAGTTAAATACATGTTAGAGTAGTCAAAACTTCCGCTACCCCAACTGAAACCCCCCATAACTTACAAGATCAAGCAGCCATCACTAAGCTTTGATCATTACCGATAATCGAACCTAGCCCCATAACTTTCCTACCATGATCAGTTGAAGCATCCGAATTTAGTTTGAAAGAATTTGGTGGGTGGTTCTGCCAACAGGAAGGAGAGACTGGACTTGCAGGATTTTGGTCACAGGACACATCTTTTCAAGAGTCAAAAAAGGCCAGCTGAAACTCGATTCGTTAATTTATTTTTGAAACATCATTTTTTACTTGGTTTTATTTTTTTAGTTTCACGTAAAATGATTAGAGAGTTAATTTTATTGTTTAACCCATTACTATGAGTCTATGACAACAATAATGACATGTGGCACTATTAGAAATTTAAAAAATTAAAAACTGAAAATTAAAAGTTTAATTTTGAAATTGAAAAAAAAAAATCTAATCTAAGAGAGGCCACCGACAGTTTTTAATTGCTTGATTTTGGAAAATGGTGGTGATGGCTTGATTTTGGAAGATGATAACGAGATTTTGATGGGTGCTTGCTAGGATTGAATTGAGAGATGTTTATTCTTGTTGCTATAATGCTATTAAAAAAATTTTAGTTTTTTTTTCAGATTATTTTTTATTTCAAGATACTTTATTATAATTTTTTTTATATTTTAATATTAAAATAAAATGGACGGATACTTTTAACTTTTCCACGTGGTAATGTACTAATGTTAGTTAAAAGTTATGTTTAACAACGCTTAACATTTCATATGTTGTTGGTTTCGATACTTCTAGTATTCTATTATTGAAAATAATTGTTCAGACCGTATTTATATGATTTAATTTCAATTAGTCCAGGTAGTCATCTGATCCGTCAGGTATTAGATTTTTTTCTTTAAAAAAAACACTTAATATTTTTTAAGGGAGGTTTGTACATAAAAGGAAAAGTTAAATATGCCTGTAATTTTGCCTAAATTCATAGGTATTTTTTTTCTGTAATTAAACGTTCTTATCATTATTGAAGGAATACAATATGTTTTAAACTTAGGAAAGAAGTGTAAGTGGCCGTTTGTTTTATTATCTGAAAACTGCATAGACCTGAATTTTTCTAAACACTGAACAGAGACTAAAACCGAAAACCTGAATGATATGTTTATTTTTTATTCCTTTTAACTACTGAATATCTGAAGACTGAATATGCCTGAATTTTTCTAAAAACTGAACAAAGATTGAAAGCTGAAACTTGAATGATATGTTTTTTTTTTCCTTTTAACTGTTGAATATCTGAAGACTGAATCGACCTGAATTTTTCTGAAGGCTGAATAGAGACTGAAAACTGAAACCTGAATGATATTTTTGTTTTTATCTTTTTAACTATTGAATAAAAGTGTTAATTGTTTATCTTTTTAAAATAAAAACATCTGAATAAAAATAAATTTGAAAATATATTAATATAAGAATGATAATTATGGAAGAATATTGTAATTATAGAATAACATTGTAATTATGGAAGAAGATATAGTAATTATGATTAAGTGATTAGGTGTTAAGTGATAAGTCGAGATTTTTAATTTTTAATTTTAAGTTGCTTGACCACTTAAAAAACAAACAAAACCAACTTAATATGTCCAATTCAGACCCATTAATTTATAAGTGGAAAAAAGCAAACGACCCCTAAATAACTCTATGACTTTTTTGTTAGGATTAAATGTTTACCACTATACAAAAAGTTTAAACTGTTAATAAAATCGATACTTTATTTCCTTATATTGTACATTTGGTAGCGCAGAGCGGGCTATGGATGGAACTAGAGAGCTTCGAGGGCCACGTGGTATCGGTTGGTTGGCACAATTAGGTACTGATATCGTGCCCAAACATGACAGTAAGTCTATCGGGTGATTGTTGACTTCGGTTAAATCTAACAAAATATGATTATTTAAATGATTTTCTATGCAACTGAACTAAAAAAATATATCCTAAAAACGTTTTAGAAAATAAAAATATATAGTATTTTAAAAAGATTTAAAAATATATTATAACTAATCAATAAAATGATAAAAAAGAATTAAATATTATTTACTTTTTATTTTTAATTCTTTTTTACTTTTAAAGATTTTTTTTCAATGATATATCTTGTCAATTTTTAACAATTTTATTTTATTATTATTAGTATATTTTTATTTTATTATTCAATTATATAACAAAAAAAAATCTAAATAGCTATATTTCGTTAAATAAGTCAACTAATTATCAACTAACCACAAGAAGTTTTATGTTGATTTTTCAAACCAAAGGATTTGATTTGGCATGTCATCAAAAGTCGGGTACTTATTTGCAATTGTCCCTAAACTTAATGGTGATTCATTTAGGTATCCCTAAAAGGTTCTGAATTTTACTGAAAACTAAATGGGAATTGAAATCTAAAACCAAATAATATATTTGTTTTTTTCTTACTACTGAATATGGTATTAACTTGCTTGTTTATTAAATTTACAAATGTCTTAAAACATATAATTTGACATTATACTCTTATTACTATTAATTGTTATGTATTTATATTTACTATGATACAAACAAGTAAAACTAAATAACTTAATAGATGGTAAAGCATTTTTATGTACACATTAATAAGATTTTATTCATAATGAAAATATAAAAAATAATTTTAATTTTAGGAGTCAAGACAGAGATATATGTAAATTAGTCTCAAATTGTAACATAATTATTCAATTCAATCATAATTATATATATATATATACACACACACACCTGCAATACAAAAATATGAATTTTTAGATTAAAAAATATTTGCCAGTAAGATTAAACAACAAAAAATCAAATATTTACAATTTGGTTTATGAGTTGGTGAATAAACACTTGATTTGAACTTCTAAATTTATTGTTACTATTCGGTGTTTGATTTTGATTGGCCTTGTCACCATCCAATTGAAACTCTTTATCATATTGCAAGAATAATTCATTCTCAGTAGAAAATTTTCAAATAAATAGGGTAAAAGAATAGTTTGTAATAAGCTGCTCCTTTTTCTTTTTAATTATTATAATAAGATGTTATTTTTAACCGGAATAGAGCTTCTCTAATATTATTGCAGCTTTCCCTAAAAAAAACCATTATCACGGTATAAAAAAACAAAGAACTACAATTTAAAATAACAAAAATAATTGAATGAGAAGCTGAACCAAAGGGTAAAAAAAAACTAATGTATACATCACAAATAAAGTTATAATTTTTCATTACAAATAACAAAATTTTATAGAGCACAAATAGTTTGATAAAAAAAATAAATAAATGATTTTTACCGGAATTTTGCTCGGAGATAATTCAATCTTTCAATTTCGAAAAGTTTTGAGGATGAGAAATGATTATGATATTTTTTTTATATATATAAAGCCGTTTGTGAAAAGAAATAGGGTAAAATAAATATTATATGATATAAAATTAAATAAAATAGGAAACATTATATTTAGGAGGATACTTTTTGAAGACATTATTTTAAATCTATTTAATTGATTTGTAATTAAGTGAAAATTCAGAATTTTTCCCAATTTCTTTTATTATTTATATTTTTCTATTAAAATTTAATTCAAATTTTAAGTTCCCAAAATGATGGAGCTTGATAGAGTTCGCTTCACCATTATCTCATATCAACTTTTGACTTCAATACCCCACCATTCGTTATTTATCCATCGTTATTAGTTAAAATTCAATCTTTAACCTTAATCAAAAACAAGAAGAGATAATCAAGAACAAGAAGATATTAGATATTGAAAAATTCAAATCACAAATCTAAGTTATATATTACCTCCCATATAAAGAATAAGTTGCATTATTCATATACTATCGTTTATAATGATCACATGCATTTTATTATCGACGTCCAATGAATATTTACAACCTTTAAAACGTAAAAATTTGGGTAGCATTAAATCGTCTATCTCAATTTTTTAAATATTATCGCGTTGCAATTTGGTACTTTATTCAAAATTTCTAGGATAGATTTTTATAATTACTTATAATTTTACAAAAACTTAAAAATTGAAAGAGCTTAAGAAAATAATTTAATGAATTTGTATCACACATTTTGTCAATGTAGTGAAGATTAACCATGGAGATCACAATCAAAGCATGATTCAGATTTTCAAGAAGATAAAATAATATGAAATATTCAATGATAGCCTTTACTTATAGCAATCTGGTAATTAAAAATGTGTGACACTTTTTGTGAAATTGCGTTTGGAAATCTTTCATATCATTTGTGTGCCATTCTATTAGTAGTTATATGAACTTGTAACATATCAATCAATCTAAGATATTAATATTAGTAGTTGTAATTTAGGTATAATTTTTTGAATTCCAGTACTAATATATGATAGCATTGATATTTTCCTTTCTTCTAAAGAGTCACTTTAACTTATCTTCTTAATTTTTTATTCTAACAACTTATGAATATAAAATAAATAGCATTAAATACACAATGTAAAACCTAACCCTAGGTTTACAGATCAAGAACTCAGAGAAAAACCCTCTGGAAACAAGAAGAAGAGAAAACTAAAAGAGAGAGAACGAGAAATGAAAAATGTTGTGTTTGTTTCATTAGTGATCTCAGGAAACACAATTACATATATATACAAAAACAATCAGCCATTGATCTAATACAAGCAACAGATCTTGACCATCAACATGTACAAGTCATCAATCTATGTATTAAGCAACAATGAAGCCTGATTGGTTAATCAATATAATAACAATAATAATAACAGAAAGATACAATGCAACTAAATCATAGTATTACCATGGATCTCAACTATTGTTGACTGATATCTTCACATCCTCCCTCAAGCTAAACTGAGGTGAAACAAGTAAGTTCAGCTTGCTACAAAGGAACTGAAACCGAGTAGAGGACGGTGCCTTTGTTAACATATCAGCAGGTTGATCTGCAGTAGGCACATAATTGACAGCAAACTGACTTAGTGCAATTTTTTCACGAACAAAGTGAACATCCACCTCTACATGCTTAGTTCTAGAGTGGAAAACAGGATTGTGTGCAAGAGCACCAGCACTAACATTATCACACCACAACACATGCTTACCAATTAAAGTGATACTCAATTCTGAAAACAGTGAGCTGAGCCAAATAATCTCTGTAGAGGCCTGAGAAAGTGCCTTGTACTCAGCCTCAGTACTAGAGCGAGCAACGACTTTTTGTTTCCTAGAATACCAAGTAATTAAATTGGATCCTAGAAACACACAACAACCACTCGTCGAACGACAATCATCAGTTCAATAAGCCTAGTCAGCATCTGTAAAAGCTTCAATATACAGCTGAGGGGCAGGTCTGAAAAGAAGACCAAGACCAGTTGAACCCTTCAAATACCTAAGAATACGCTTGCAGGACTGCCAATGAATATCTGTAGGGGCTGCCAAGATTTGACTCAACTTATTCACAGCAAATGAGATATCTGATCTAGTGTAGGTGAGATACTGCAAAGCCCCAAGTGTACTATGATATAGAGTTGGATTGAAAAAAGGAGTGCCACAATGGAGAGACAACTTCGTGCTTGGGCAAAGAGGAGTATCACAAGGTTTTGAAAGCAACATATTAGTCTTGGAAAGAAGCTCAAATATGTACTTAGTTTGAGTAAGATAAATTCCATGAGAATTTCTAAAAGCCTCAAAACCTAAAAAATAACCAACTGGTCCTAAAGTTTTCAAAGCAAACTAAGAGTTAAGAGTAGCAATAGTCTTGTGAATAAGAACACTACTAAAACCAGTGATAAGAATATCATCCATATAAACTATCACATACAGAACAACAGAATTTTGCTTGGAAATAAACAAGGAAATGTTTGAAGAAGAATTCTGAAATCCCCAACACAGAAGAGTTGTTTTCAGTTTGTGAAACCAAGCCTTAGGGGTCTGTTTGAGACCATAGAGGGTCTTATTAAGTCTGCACATATGAGAGGGAAAAACAGTACTCACAAACCCAGCTGGCTGTTCCATAAACATTAATTCTTGTAAATCTCCATTAAGAAATGCATTATTAACATCAACCTGCTGAATCTCCCAACCAAAAGTAGCAGCCAAGGTAAAAATAACCCTAATGGTGGAAGGCTTAATAACAGGACTATAGGTTTCAGAAAAATCAATTCCAGGAGTTTGATGAAATCCCTTAGCAACTAACCGAGCTTTATACTTAGCGACAGTCCCATCAAGTTTATATTTAATCCTAAACACCCATTTGTGACCAACAATGTTACAATTAGGACTAGGAGCAACTAAAGTCCAAGTATTGTTTCTAATGAGAGCAGTATACTCTTTTTCCATAGCCATTCTCCACTTAGGGTCAGCTAAAGCTGTCTTAACAGAGGTTGGTTCAGATTCAGTGATTTTAGCACAAGGAGATTGACAAAGAATAGAGTATACTTTAGGTTTAAAAATATTCACCTTGGACCTAGTGACCATAGGATGAGTAGAGTAGAGACTGTTTGAGGGTTATTAACAGAAGGGATAACTGGTGTGTGAGAGTGAGAACTGTTAGAAGAGCTACTAACAGCTGACTGAGAAGCAGACAAAGGAACATAATGTTGTTGTAAAGATTTTGAATTAGACAGTGAAAACTGTGAATATTGTGCAGGTGTGACAGGAACAACACAACTGTTAAGAGAAGCAGAACCAGAAACAATAGGTAAAGAATTGAACAAAGACAAAGGAAGACTAGATGCATCAGACTTAGAAGAGAACAAAGTAGGATAAGGAAAATCAAATTCATGAAAAATGACATTTCTAGAAATGTAAACTCTGCCAGAGGGATGCAAACATTTATACCCTTTGTGTTGAAGACTATAGCCTATAAAAATACATTTAGAAGAATAAAAACCAAAATTTTATTTTGTAAAAGGTCTTAGGTAAGGAAAACAAGTACACCCAAAAGTTTTAAAATAGTGATAGTTTGGTTTTCTATGAAATAACAACTCAAAAGGTGACTTGTGAAGTAAAAGAGGACTGGGCAAATTGTTGACCAAAAGAACTACTGCCTGAAAGGCTTCAGTCCAAAAATGCAAAGGTAACTTTGCATGAGCAAGTAAGGTGAGACCCGTTTCGACTATATGCCTATGTTTTCATTCAGGAACATCATTTTGTTGATGTGTATACAGACAAGAAAGCCCAAGCAAAATGCCTTACTGTTTAAGATAAGAGCTAAAAACCTGATATTCCTTACCTATATCAGTTTGTAAAATCTTAATATTAGTTTCAAACTGTTTTTCAACTTGAGATTTAAATGTTATAAAAGTAAATAAGGCATCAGACTTGAGTTTGAGAGGAAAAAGCCAAGAAAACCTAATATGACAATCAACAAAAACAATGTAATACCGAAAACCTTCAAGAGAAAGAATTGGTGAAGGTCTCCAAATTTCAGAATATATGAGCTCAAGAGGTTTAGTAGTTTTAATACTAGACCTAGAAAAAGGTAATTGATGTATCTTACCTAGTCTACATGAGTCACAACAAGCTGAAACAGATTGTGAACAAGAAAGATTTAATGAAGATATAACATGTTTTAAAGCATATGTAAAGGGATGACCAAGCTTGGAATGCCACAATGCACAAACAGTATTAACAGTATCACCTGTTCTCTCTTAAAGAAGAGGTGAAGTATCGCTCCGTTTCAGAACAGTTGAATAAACCAGCTATTCAAGAAAAGGTGCAACACTTTCAGAAGCAGTTAGAAGAATCTGTATGCTCAGATATTCCTAATGCTTTATGGTCAAGGAAGAAGCATACGGTAGAACTTCCGTATGTAGTTGGTTTTGATGAAAGGAAAGTCTCTACCAAAGCAAGGCCCATTCAAATGAATAGCAGACATTTGGAAGTGTAGTGTGTGACTGAACCACTGAATTACCAATACTGCTAATAGCTAAAGTCTGACCACTACCAACAATTAATTTGCTAGAACCTTTATAAACAGAAGAGTTTGAGAGTTTACCCAAATCAGAGGTCACATGGCTTGTAGCTCCACTGTCTGCATACCAAGCAGGATCTGAAACTGTTTCTAGAGTGGTAGAGTGCTGGCCATAGTGAGCTTGGAAATTCTGAAAATTCCCTTGAAAGCTTAGTTGATTGCCTTGAAGAGTCTGAAACTGACCACCACCATCAGAGAAGTTATGTTGAGCCTGAACCATATGTCCCTGATAATTGTTTCCTTGCTGAGTTAAGCTACCAGTAGCAGAAGGTCTATTGTTATTATTATTAGCAAAAGATTGTTGTTGAAAGGAGCGATCAAATCTGCTGTAACATTGAAATGCTGAGTGACCAAATCGACTGCATATCTGACATGGAGGCCTACTATTGTTCCATCTACCTCCCCTGCCTCTTTTACCGCGATTATTGTTGTTTCCTCGACTACCAGAAGCAAAACCCTCTATGTTTCCATTTCTACCACCATTTTGCAAAACAAAATTAGCTGCTGGAGTTGGAACATCTATATGAGCAACTGAATTGAGATGTTCAATTCTTTGCTTATGAATCATGAGCATGTACTGTGCTTCATGAAGTAATGATATAGTTAGCTGTTTTTGAGAAAGCATAACTACCACTGGATCACACTAGTGTCCTAAACCGTTCAATACACACAGTAGAAGATCTTGATCTGTCACTGTTTGTCCTGCTGACCTTAAGTTGTTCCCAAAACCTTTTACTTTCAAAATAAATTCACTGATGGAACTCGATCATTTCCTAACACTCTGGAGTTGTTGCTTCACCTGCAACATTTTAGGTAAAGACTCCCTGGAGAACAATGTTTCAATAACTCTCTAAAACTCCAAAGAGGAGAGACAATTAGTGACTTCTCCAATTAAACTTTCACTGATAGTTGACATAAGCCAACATAGAAGCAGCTGATCTGCTCTACACCATGCCTCAAAATCCTCATTTATGACTGATTCTCTGACACCTTCAGCTGAAGAAACCATCACATACTTTGCTGGACAGAGACGACCGCCATTGATGAATTCCTCAAGAGCTAAGGCTCTAATAGCTGGAAGGACCTGAGCTCACCAATGAACATAATTATCGCGAGTCAACTTCACAGAGAGGTTAAAATTGAGTGCCTTCGAAATGGAAGCAAACTCAACTTGTTTGACTGAAGACGAAGTGCGATATGAACTATTCGTCGACGCCATTGATCTATTAGCCAAAACCAAGCTCTGATACTATATAAAACCTAACCCTAGGTTTACAGATCAAGAGCTCAGAGAAGAACTCTCTGGAAACAAGAAGAAGAGAAAACTAAAAGAGAGAGAACGAGAAATGAAAAATGTTGTGTTTGTTTCATTAGTGATCTCAAGTACAATTACATATATATATACAAGAACAATCAGCCGTTGATCTAATACAAGCAACAGATCTTGACCATCAATATGTACAAGTCATCAATCTATGTATTAAGCAACAATAAAGCCTGATTGGCTAATCAATATTATAACAATAATAATAACAGAAAGATACAATGCAGCTAGATCATAATAATATCATGGATCTCAACTATTGTTGATTGATATCTTCGTAAATAATAAAGGTAAAAACAAATTTTGTAAAAACTTAAGGCACGAAAATCAACTTTTTAAACAAAATTATATTTTGTTGAGTTCGCCTTAAAATTAGTGAATTTATTAAATAATTTACCAAAAATGTAGGTCTAATGATTTTAATTTTGTGTTTATGAAAGAAAGATAAAATTTGATTTGGTAGAGAGATAAAGTGAGAACGAGTGAGAAAAAAAAAAGGAGAGAGAGTGAAATAAAGAAGAGAATGAGTTGAAAAGTTGAGTAAAATTATCCGGCCACAATTTTATCTGTTCATTTATTTTAGTGTTAGAAAAATTCAAAGTTATTAATACAATAATAATTTTAAAAAGAACGATTCATTTAGTGTATTCCCAAATCTAACAATTTTGTATAAATAGTACAAATTGTTAGTTTATTGTTTAACCCATTTACGTTATGATTAAATATTTTAAAACTTATAAAATTTGTATGATAAATAATATTACTGAATCAACTTTATATTATTTATTAATATATATTTTATTTTGTAATAACATATTGTCTATTAATAGAACATATATAAACACTGAATATATATATATATATTAACCCTATATTAAAATTTAGAACAAACAAAAGATCATAGGTGGAATGACCTTAACTTAAAACTAAAATTTTGTAATAACTCAAAAAAATTAAAAATAAAAAAGTTAAAACTAAAATTTCCTGTGACGAAATTGAGGGATTGTGGCTTCCTATAGACATTTGACGCAACTCTCAAATTTTTAATAATTAAAAATAAAAAGTAAAAATTCCTACTAGAAAAGAATGACGTGGCGAAAATTTATTGGTGACTGAAAAAAATCACAAGAAATGACAAGAGTCGGGTCAACAAGAAGCAAAGCATACCTTTGTCATACCATTTTCATGCGTTCCTCGTGTCAGATTTATGTACTCGCACTCGCTCACATACTCTCCCTTAACATTCCCTTCCAATCATGGTGCGCCACTAAACCCACATTATCACCCTTTCTTGGATCTCATTGGACAGTTGAAAAAACTCACCTCAATCTGGCGCGTAGCATAACATATCTCCCTTAACATTTTCTTAAATTAATTAATTAATAATTCTCATTTACTTTTATAGAGTCAAAGTTGTTCAAAGCTAGAGCTTTTGTTTTATCAAAATCTCTTTTCAGCAGAAACTCAGAGAAATATTCTGCTTCGCTTTTTGTTTTTTCCTTTCTTTCATGGAGAACCGAAAAGCACGGAGTAGAGAAGAAGAGGAGGTCAATTTAGCTGCCACGGCGATCACCCTCAACGTGCGGTTGAGATCATCGGACATGCCCGTCTACATGCAACAACGTGCTCTGCGACTCACCGGATCACTCCTTGACTCAGCTCCCAAAACCTCCCGCCCCAATCCCTCCCACCTCGCACGTGCCCTCAAAAAGGTCATTTTTAATACTCTGTATATACGGTTTTTATTTTCTTTTTTATATATAAAATCTGGATTGAATTGAATCTTTTGTGGGTTTGTGACAGGAGTTTGATTTGTTGTACGGACCGGCGTGGCACTGCGTGGTGGGAACTGGTTTCGGGTCGTTCGTGACTCACTCACCGGGTGGGTTTATCTACTTCTCTCTTGACTCGCTTTCGGTTCTTCTCTTCAAAACAGAGGTTCAGTTGGTGACGGAACCGGACCCATGAGGCTCTCATTTTTGAACGGGTCATATTTACGAGAGCCGCCTCGGTAGGTCATAGGTGGCCGGTGGGGATACAACATGCATTTTTTCTCGTTAAAATCATGTCACGTGCTGCACCTAAACCAATGGGAATGTAATTGTGATGTGCGGTGGATCGGAAGCATTCTCAAATTTATTTTTTCCTTTCAAAATTTACCGATATAGTATATAGAGTGTATTGTTATGTTTTGCGATTAATTTCAATGAATGAGTCAAGAAAGAAGTACTGTGTAGAAAAGAATTTATATCTGATGTTTAATGGAAATGTCAAATTTGATTAGGTAGCATAGAGCCCTGAGAAACATCCATTTTCGTGTACTCTACAGGGGTCTATACAAAAATAGTAAAAAAATCTTTATATAATATTAAATTTATCAATTTCTAAAAATTTTATTTTTCTTATCAGAATTTTCATATTTTAAATAAAAGTGTCTTTAATGAATTTTTTATTTTTTAAAAAAATTAAAATAATTGTGGAGGTATTAAACCTCAAATACCTCCAAGGAAGGTCACCTCTGATTTTTTTTTTTTATAAAAATTTTATTAAAAATAAGTAAAATAATTTAAAATAAAATAAAGGTGTATTTTTGTCACTTCAAGACTAAAATTAACAAAAATATCAAGATACTGATAGAGCTCTTCAAGATATTAAATTTATTCCTTGTACTGCGAATCGGAGTGCGTATGCTTTGGTTATTTAGGTTCTCTAGATCATTTGTCTATTTGTATGGAGGATTTTCCATGTAATTCTGACCTTTTCCCTTTTGATCTATTGAATTCTTTTTCTTCTTGGAAAAAAAAAAGACTAAAATGAACAAAAATATAATTTTCTTTAAAAGTGTAAAAAAGGAAAAGGAAATTGTTTTTTGGGATATTTGTAATTATTTCCTGTATATATATATCATTAATAGCTCAATCAAATTTGGACTTCAATTTCTTTAAATTAAAGAAAAATACGAAACTCATGTTTTAATCAGACTTTATAAATACAATTAATCGATTTGTATTTCAAAACATCAATTACTTTTAACTATAAACATCAACTACAATGGTTCAATACCCTGCTAGTGTATATATTATTCTCACCATTGTCGATCAGGGGCGAAATGAGAAGAGAAAAATTGGAGGGGGGGGGGGGGGGGGGGGGTCTAAGATTCCAAATCCATTACTATATATAATTTATTTTTTTATAATTGAATTAAATATATATATATATATTTTTTTATATGTTAAATTTTTTTTAAAAAAAATTATTGGGAGGTGGGGGGCAGGGTCTCCCCTGCCTCCATTGCAGTCTGCTCCTATTGTTGATAAAAGCGCAATTATATTGGTAGACCTCTCCCTGCGTTGAGAGTAGACTTCTATCATTGGTAGTAGATAGCTTTTAAAATGAAAATAGATGTTTGGGACGTACTTGCATGGTTTATTCTCTGTAGATTTCGGTAGTCCTCTAACCTGTAAGATTTTAGCTTTAAAAAAAAAAAACTATAAAGTCTCCTATGAACTCATACTATAAACTATCATATGAACTCATGTTGCAAAGAGACTTTAGTTTCTACTTGAAAGAGGGAGTTAGGGTGGAATCTATCGAAATAAGAATGTATAATCAAATATTATATTTTTTCGTTCAAAAAGCATAATTGAATATATTTTTTTTAATTGAAAAGCACATTGACTATTAAAATCCACAACAGCTTTTATAATAAATTTCAAGAAAGTCACTACGTTAAATATAATATATATGATTATTAGCTAGCTTAGCGAAATCTAATTTATCATTATCATTATATAAGAGGGTTTTTTTTGTGCAAATCCCGTTAATACCAAGTATAGATAGTGAGGTTTATATTTTCTATTAAAACAATTAAAAATTATATAATAAAGATGAAAAATAAGAAAAGAGTAATAGTTGTGAGTGATAATAGTAGTCTCAGGTGCATTCACTTTTAACTCAAGTTCAACCGGTTAATACACCTCCCTTCCATTTTACTGGTTCAACTTGTTCCACTATATGTATTTACCAGTATATGTGAGTAGTTTTCTCACATTATCGTGGTTATTGATTAATGTCTTATTATTAATATTATAATTATATCTTAAAAAAAATAATAAATAATAATAATAGTGGTCCCCTAGAATGGGAGTGGTCAGACCATGACAATCAATCTGGAAAATTGGAACCAAACCTAATCAAGCTGATAACAAGTATGGGCTGCAGCTGACAAAAAGTAGATTTGCGTGTAACTGTAAAGTCATGTTTGGTTTGATTGAAAGCCCAATGAGTGTCGTTCCCTTATTTTTGGTGTACAAAATCAGTAGACCAAACGAGGCCTGTTGTGTCTGCAGGTTAGTTTAGGTTAGGTTTGGTTTTCACTTTTCAGAGTCATGTGTGCTCACTGCTCCCAGCTTTTCCAAAATTCAATTATCTTCTGATCCATGCCAGATTTCTCTTCTCTCTTGCATGATTGCATATTGCAAGATTGCTCATTTGAAATTTGTTTACTCACTGGAAGTCTGATAAATAAGGGCAAAATCATGTTTAAAAAAAAAAAAAACTGCATTTTTGTTTTGTAAAATAAAAAAGGATCGAATACTATTTCAAAATACCAAAAAAAAAAAAGAAAAAGAAAAAAGGATGCAATTAATTGGGATAATTACTGATACTGGATGATTAAGATTTATTCTTTTGATATAAATTGAGATAATAGAGATTGTTTTGGCAGTTTAATGAAATAATAAGACAAATAGAAATGAAATTGTTAATTTTCGTACCAGGCAACCTTCAATGGGCCAGAGATCCAAAACCACAGCTTGTCCAACCCAACCGACAATAATAATAAAACACAGCTCTGGTCTGATTGTTGTCTCAGGATAGAGAGAAATAGAACAGTGAAAAAAAGAGCAGGTCAAAGTCTTGCAAAGTGAGAGTCGAAAATGAGTCCAAATCTAATCTGTTCGTCGTCCGAATCTTCATCATCAACTAAGTCGTGGGTCGTGCACGGAATCTTAGCCGGAGCAGCGATTGCTGTGGCCATCGGCGCGCGCACTTATCTGGGTGGATCCAAGAAGATAAGAAGCCGGGTTGTGGGCATCATACCCGCCCGTTTTGCGTCCTCTCGGTTCCAGGGCAAGCCCCTTGTTAATATCCTTGGCAAACCCATGATCCAGGTATCCATTTTGACGTTTCTCTTTTTAATCTTTTCTTTTTTTTGTTTCATGAATGTCAACTTTGTCTTCATTAGATGAGATTCTAGAAAGAGGAAAATTGAGAGTGTATATAAATGATGAGGAATATTCTGCGTATATAACAGAGGCAACAAGAAGACATTTTGATATGCACTTGCAATGATTTTACACGGCTAAGAATCTCAAATAAACTGTACAAGTGTCAAAAGGTTATAGGAATAGCTATACAATGAGAAAGAGAAGAAACTAATTAGCTAATTACATTAAAGCTAGATTAGTTAATTGCCGTGTTGTTTTATTGTTAATTGTTTGTGATTCATGATCAACAAGTGAATAACCATTTTTGGAAAGCATTTGATTTACATTGGTGGATAAGGTTGAGGTACATCAATAAAAGTTACACTTGTAAAGCTATATGAGAGAGAGGCATATTTTAGCAATTTCATATTTTTATTAATTGAAGAAATACATGTTGTCAGAGTATCAAACTAATATTTTTCCTACCGGAAATTTGATTTGGGAATTTAGGAATCAGATGAATTTGATCACTCAAACTGTTGAATATAAATGTTTATGCAATCATATTCATGTATTCGTTGTTGTATCAAGTTTTCATGGCGATTCTTACTTTTAAATTTTAGTAATTAATTACTGTCAAAAATGGAACGTTAACATTTTACCCCAAACTGACACCGAATTTGATGTAGTCCGGTTCCAATTTCGACTAAAAACAAAATCACGGCAAACCGTGAACATCCCTGTGATGAAGAGTGAAAGAATGAGAAGTAGGATTAAGTAGTCATATTATCATGAGACAAGAGGTTGGCATACTAGTTTCAGTTTCCTCACGGCTCCTGCCTTACTTGTTTTGACTATTAAGGGAAAAGAAAACCAGGTTCCCTAGTCAATATATATATTTTTAATTTTGTTTTATTATTACTTTTTTGAAATTTTTTGTTCTTTTTCTTAAATTGTGCTTGATTATGTTATCATAGAGTCTACTGCATTTTGATTAATCGACTCACTATTTTGTTGGCTTCGGCAGAGAACTTGGGAAAGATCCAAATTGGCAGTTACGCTGGATCACCTGGGTATGTCTGCTCATATGAGCATTATGATATAATAATTGATGGCAGTGCTATAAGTTGTCTTTTTAGCTTGATGTGACTTTTTTAGTAAATCACCGTGGAATGATTAATAGGTTGACAATCAATCTGGGCATTCACCTTAGTTATTAGGGAGAATTCTGCTAGTGAGGGTATTTTGAATCCATTTATGGAGTGAAATTCGAAAGCTAATTTCTGTTTAGTTAGATATGGTTGTGTTCTGACACATCTAGATGCCATGCATGTGAATAGTGCTTTTGGCTATAATTATTATTTGGTTTTGATTTTGATGATAAACAGTTCACTCTATGTTCTTGCTATGCTGATTGTGAAGTCGAGACTTGCTTAGCTTTGCTTAATTTGAATAACTTTCTTTGAAAAATTCTTCTGCATATGGGGATGAACAAAGTAAAACATAATATCTTCTTAATTTCTTACTAAATCTTTTATTAAATAATAAAAGATGGGGCTTATTGGTGGTAGATGTGGACATCTTTTCATGAGAAAATTCTTCAACATGCTATTTCAATTTCTGGTACCTTTAATTGTTTATGTTCATGTCTGTGCCTGTACCCCTGCCATTGGTTTGGGTTTATAATGTCTCATTCATTGCTTCTTCCTGGTCTAGTTGTGGCAACGGATGATGAAAAAATTGCGGAATGCTGCCGAGGATTTGGTGCTGATGTGATAATGACTTCAGAATCTTGCCGAAATGGTAATAACTTGACTGCAATCTTTACTATCTTGGTTACATTTGCTGATAGTTTCTTTTAACTTGTAGGTACTGAACGATGCAATGAAGCACTGCAAAAGCTTGAGAAGAGGTATGATATTGTTGTCAATATTCAGGGGGATGAGCCTCTTATTGAACCAGAGATAATAGATGGAGTTGTGAAAGCTTTGCAGGTGCGGATTTTTAGCTTGCAGTGGATGTCTTATGTCGGCTTCAATAACAAATATTAGTATTGGCCTATCTTAATTTCAAGATTTTCAATGAAAAGGTTTCTTTGAACAATATGAAGTGTCTTTTAATTTTGCTTTGAACTCACGAGGTCGAGTGACCTGGTTCTATATGTTATAATTTTACAGTTTAGCTCTGTGTAATAATATTTCTCATATAACCTATTATGCATCAAGTTCATGTTGAAATTTACTAATTTTGATCCAGGCAGCTCCTGATGCGGTGTTCAGCACTGCTGTGACATCTTTAAAGCCTGAAGATGCATTTGATCCCAATCGAGTGAAGTGTGTGGTGGATAATCGTGGTTATGCCATTTATTTTTCTAGGGGACTGATACCATTTAACAAGTGAGTTTATATATATATATAGGATATAATATTATTAGAAATAACAATAATTACCATGCAATTTAGTAACTGTAATTTTATTTGTTTTCTAAGGAATTTCTTTTCTGGTTGCTCAATGAACTTGTGTGCTACTTTACACAGGTCAGGAAAGGTCAATCCACAGTTTCCCTATATGCTTCATCTTGGAATTCAGGTATTGAAATGGCCCCAAGTTTTGATTTTAAAACAAAAGGAAAAAAAATGAATATCTTTTTATATGTGGTTTACAAGATTGTTTAGTTCTTATGTTGTGTTACCTCTATTTTGTGTCTAAATGAATTTATGGTGGTGCGCTTTATTTATTGGCAGAGCTATGATTCAAAATTTCTGAAGATATATCCAGGACTTCAACCTACTCCACTTCAACTAGAAGAGGATCTAGAACAGCTAAAAGTCCTTGAGAATGGGTACAAGATGAAGGTATGATAAATTTCTATTATCATGAATCGTGCCTTGAGTGATGTTTGTTATTTCTAATTCTCACATGATAATTTTGCCATTGCAACACTTCTTGAGAACCTTTATAATTATTTGGACTTGTTATAGGGAAATATAACCATTCTGCTGTCTCGTGTTCCTACTTTTTTTTTTTTTCGGTATATACTGTGACGCATAGGCGTTCCTCTTTCTTTCATCTTATCTTGACCTTTTTGGTTGTTGCATTTTACAAGTTGGAGTGAGATAGTATGTCTAAGCATCCTCCTGAATGAAAAGTCTTCTAAATTGTGGTGTGCTTGCCCCAAACATTAGCTTGATATTTGGATTACGCCACTAAGGAAAGAAATACATATTGATACTATTTTGTTTTATTTTGGAAGTTATGCTCTTTGATGCATTTAATGATATGGTAACGGTACTACAAAAAGAAATAGGCAAGTTCATAATTGAACTGAGTGGAGTATACTTATCTCTGCAGTAGTTATAGACATTCTCATGGTTAGTTACTCAGTTGAACTTATGCTTGTGACCCCAATTGCTTTCTGATCATATTACTCTTGGCAAAATTGTACTAAAAAATCAGTCTGTAGGGAATTTGGTTGCCAAGGTACAAAACCCCAAAACGTTAACGATATCTACTTTTGCAGGTGATAAAGGTTGAACATGAAGCGCATGGCGTTGACACACCCGAAGATGTTGAGAAGATCGAATCATTTATGCATGAGCACAACTTGTCTTAGTTTACAGCAACAGAACAAACCACGAGAAAAGGCTTCCAGTTCATGCAGGCTAGCAATTAGCTCGACTGGTGTCTAGTTCTAGTTTGGGTTCATTGGCGTGTTCGTTTTTCTTATTCAGTTACCTGGTCCATTGATTCTTCCAGCTTTCTTTTCGCATGCAGTAGTTATAAGTACTGTATTATGTTTTTAAGGGTCTACTGGTACCAGTAAACAGCATTGCACGGAAGTTTTAATTGGTTGTCCACGCAGATCGCCAGTTGCATTCCTTTTTTTTTTTTTCCCTTTGGTTTATCACGTGTTGTCGACATGTACCATATTACACATCTTCAAGGACCGGAAATAATAAAGTTCTACGATACATTTATTTAGTGTAAATTCATGCCTATTGAGCAATTTCCAATTTCTCTTTTCAATTTGCCATTTCCTGCTTTGAGGGTCTTTACTTGTAAAAGGAAAGGATGTCTCTTCTTTGTTCTTCACTGTGACATCATCCATTGGTGGAATTGTTTGGTTCATGTTCAAGGCATTGATGGCATTGTGCGGTCATGAAATCAAAACACGTGGTTGATGCCCATTATGGTTTGGTTAAGTTGGATAATTTACATATAATCCAAGGGTTCATATTAAAGAATCTTTATTAAAATTGAAACCGTTATTAACCGGGTGGGCCGTTGAAATGTATTAATCAAAATACATGGTTAATGCACATGAAATAAAAAAATTAATTAAACATCTACATGGATACAGACCATACGGCTTATTGTCAAAACTGACAATTAATTGGCATAACCTATACCGATGCCCCCCTACTATGGCTAGCAGATGGAGCAGCTATAGACTTCAAAGGCAAGAAAACCTCACTCCATGGCTCCATTCATAGCCCAAAATGATAGGAGATCAAAACAATAGGATATAAGATAGATTTCTCAAAACTTATATGAGCTTCAATACATTTGATAAGTCCAGCTCCGTAAGCTTCACGTTTTTGCCTTGCCGGAAATTTCAAGCAGTTTGTCAGTAAGAGCATTAACAGCATTCCCAACAGCAGCTTTGAATCAATTCTTCTCCGCTGCAATTTTTGTAAATGACAGCAAACATCAACAACCTTGCTGTCACAAACTTGATACACAAATAGTTGATAATGGCTGTGGGAAAACATAGAAGAAACCAGATTGGAGATGGCTGGGGCGTTATCATGCCAACCATACCAAAAGTACGAGCTTGTATTGTATTGATTTTAACTGCTCCAGGAGGCAACATATCAGCTAAAACCATTGGCATAATCCCGATTATGTCTCCAGCGTCTCTTCTTACTCTTCTCTTTCCTCGACCCACTTTCTTCTTGCTTCTCTAATTCCTTGGTTTCTTTCTTCTTCTTCTTCTTCTTACTAGACTTCTCCTTAGAAGAAGCTTTCCGCTTCTTCCCAGAGGACTCTGCACTACCATCTCCCCTGGGAAAAGACTCTTCTTCATAATTTGACTGCCAATTGCAGAAAATCTCCTGCTGATCTCCATACCTCGTCTGCAACGGCTCTCCAGCTCCAGGAAGCAAACTGTTAAAAGTTACTTCACCATTAGATCCTCCTTTACGCTGCAGTAGGACTGGGTCAGGCCTAATTATGGTTCCAAGAATGCTTCTATTTGGACCTAGACTCAAAATTGTCTGCGGATTTGTCAAGGTCGTAAATGCCATTACAAAGGCTGATTTAATCTGCAAAATATAAATGCATCCTTCTCGTAAAATTTTGATACACCAAAAGATGAATGTCCGCATGTGAAAGTCAAACCATATAATTTCTTGACAAGAATAATTGACTAAATAAACAGACCTGAAAATAATTAAAGGAGTTCTTCCCAATGTCGTTATCTGGTGCCTAATACATCAACAAAATTATAGTACTAGTCAATAACCAATGGAAGAAAGCATGCTGCAACAGTAACCTCCAGTACTCCATTCAGTACTTCATCCTCATTCTGATAATTTTGAATGAGAAAATATCAACTGAGTCCCAAAAATATTTTGATACAGCTTTTTTTTTTCTTTTTTTAAAAAATAAAATAAATTTGTGGAAATAAAAAATGAGGCTGGAGGTGAACCACTTTTTATAAAGCCTGTTTGGGCAGTTCATATAAAGCTTCAAAGAAATCCAACTAAACCCTTATAATCAGTAAAATATATATATTTTTAATTAAAAAAAACCAATAATGTTGATTTCATCAAAATTATCATATTCCATTTCCCAAACAGTGCTATATATATTTATATATATCTAAAAAAAAAAAAAAAAACTAACATGTGAAAAACAACCTGTGGGTCCTCAATGGAGATGAGAAATGGTTTTCCCATATTTGTAAACCTAAAATAAGCCAACCAAAAACAAAGAATAAATTTATAACCAATCATAATAATAAACAAATGCAGAAGGCAAAATAATACGAGTAAATTCTAAGTATCCCAACTTATATCCTAATTTGTATCCCAACTTGAGGTGCCAATTTTATTCAGTTGACATGTTGACACATTAATTATGGCATATTTCACTAGTCAAATGTTAATTAAAAAAAACTGACACTTCACAAGATGGGATACAAATTAAGATATATTTACCCTTTGTTACTCTTCTTAAAGAATGTGCCTGTTCCATTATTGCAAGACACACCAACATCGATGGTGTTCAATTTGCGTCCATAGATATCAAAGAAGTGTACCTATTTTTTTTGGAAGCAACACAATGGTAAGAAAAGTAGACATCCAATTATTCAGATCTGAAACCTACAATTCATATCACAGATTAAAACAATAATAATCATGCCTAATGAACAGAATGCCTACTCCATGTATTTCATGTTATATTACTCTGGGTTGTTTTCTATTATTATTTATATTTTATATATAAATAGCCCTTTAAAAAGAGTTCTAATGATTTCTAGTCCCTTTTCCCATTGCCCCCACACCACCAGATCTGCTACCTTTGCCCATTACCTCTTCCATTCAACCAGCTCCGCTACCTCTCGTCTTAGCCACTACTCTTTCTCCGCATACAAAAGCATAATGAACAGCGACCAATACTCTTAAGCATTTGTTTGTTGTCGTCATCACCGTTCAAGGGTTGTTCTACACCAGCTTTCTTCTGGTCTTCCTCATCGAAGGTGGCCGTCCCTTTTGTTTTTCCACTTTGTTTTTTTATCAGTCATTCAGGGGTATTTTTGTCCAAAATAAAAGTAAAATGTCTAGGAAAGAAAGAGCTAGGATAAGGAGGCTACGAATCATTAGAACCCTTATAAAACGGCTATTTTTTTTTTTTGTGAAAAAACCTTGTTCGTTTGTAGCATTGTCACGCAAGTACAAAAAAAGTAGTTGAGATTAAGGCTTCATTGTAAGCATAGGTATACAAAGAATAGTTTCAAAGAGTACATACCAAAAGGACTCCCAAATTTTGTTCTGCAGAAGCTTGACACTCGCGAAAATTCTGCACCATTAAATGCATGTATAAGCATTCATCGTTAACTACAGAACAACATTTGCGATAATGTATGATTATGCTATCGTTATGCATAATTCAGGCATTAAAGAGAACTTATTTTGAGCTGTTCAAATAGCAAGACTATCAAATAAAACTATTCTAAAGGTGCTAGCATCTCTTCTGCAGAGAGAGTATGCATCAACCAAATAACACTGTAGAGTGTTATCTGAGCCCGTGGCAACATAAATTATGCATAAATATTATGCAGTGATAATTCTAATTGTAATAAAAACCAATGGTTGCACCAAGTATATCTTTTTAGGTTAAGTCAGTGACTGAGAGATTTTAATTTTCTATTTAAAAATTTAAAATCAAAGGCTAACCCCAGGAAAGGCCCTCTTTGTAGTTTTAGTTTACAGTAAATTTGAGAGCTCTTATCCACCCCACCTTTTTTTCAATTTGTTGTGTCAAAGTAGATTGGAAGGAAACTACTTCAAATTAGAAAATCTTTCATGATAACTTGTTTTTCTTTATAATTAACCTCAGTGCTCCCTATTGGGGGATCTAAGTAGAGAGCTACTGACTCATCGTCGAATTGTTAATTAGGAGGGGTTGAAAAGAGCCAGATTGTTCTCCATCTGGATCACCAAAAGCAGGACAGAAAAATTTACAGTCTGACGCACTTCAATTATTTGACCAGCTATAGATGGGATCCTGTGAATTATTTTCATTAAACTTCATTGAGAACTTATTGGAGCTAAGATGCCTTGGTAACATGAGGTTAAATTTTCCCACTCCAACCAGCCCAAAAAAGTTCCCCGCCACAGCCTATAATATCAACTCCTCTTGAACTCTAAAAAAGTCATGCCTCCTAATTTAACTTTGAAAGAACTTACTTCATCTGTTACTTCCCAATGTTGCTAAGGATTTAACTTTATGGATAGTTCGAACACCATTGCTCATTTAAAGCTAGCTTCAGATTCCATACCCAAAACTGGTTTGTTAATGAAAACTAAACAAATGTGTCTCACTAAAAACCCTAATCAATATCTCGGGTTAGATAATTGTGAAAAGAATATATATCACAAGGTACAAGCCAAACAGTGAGATTACAGGGGCCACAAAAGAGCTCTATATGTGGATGCAAGTAACAATCCAAGATGCTATCTTACCTGCAACACTGCCATTAACATGGTAAGGAGAGCGTATGAACCTATTCCACCAGAATATACCTGCATACTTCAGAGAAAGCCAAAATTAGGCACATTGGAATAAAAGATAACCTAAAAGAGAGGATAACACTGCAATCTTTAACCTCATTCAATTCCCTCTGCTGTAAAAAAACTTTCAGGATCAAACATAATGGATGTAACGGAGGCCACTTAGATAAAGCATCCTGAAAGGAAACCAAAATAAGTACATAAAAATTCATAAATAATATGGCACTGAATTGAAGAAACAAAGATAAAACAACATGGAAAGAAAAAAACATTAAACCAATAAATTCAGGATGTATATAGAGTTCAATCATACACCAAAACCATGTAAAACTTTTAATTAGATGCATGTTAAATCTGAAAATCCAGAAGTACACATACACCAGAATAATAATAACAAACTTCATATTCACCCTACTCCTAAAACAGAAACAGAACATGCATACACAGATATTGAGTCTAAAACTAACAAGGCTAAGACTATAAAATGCTATGCAATATAACCCTCTACAATGTCCCTAGAATGTCTCTAAAATGTGATGTGGGAACCACCAAACAACTGACCAAAATATGTCCACAAACTCATACTAGGACTTCATCCTATCAAAACATCGAAGTAACTTCACAATTTTCAAAATTACTCATATGCTGATTTCTTTACCGTGTATAAACTTCAAGTATATAATTAACTACAAGACTTAATTGGTTGCCGCAAAGTTACAGTTCGGCAAATATATAATGTCCAACATATGATTTAACATTTCATCACTTACTTCCATACTATCTCATTTTTTTTTTCTTTTTATAATTAATATCGGAATTAAAATCAAAAGAAAAAAAAAAAACGAATCTTGTTTCTCTAACATCAAAATGTGCATGTTGTTTGCAAGCAATCAAAAGAATCTATATAATTAATAATCATGGCAAATAAAAATTGAGTTATGCATTGTTCAAAGTTGCAAAATCCTCTCTCATCTTACATTTATTAAACATCCCATTTAAGGCCAGAGAAAAAAAAGATAAGAAACAAACCTTAATAAATTCAGCTGCTTTTGGACCATTTTGCACATCAAAACTGTCACCAAAGGGACAACAATTTGATCAATGTTTATAATGACAAGAACACTTGATAGATATCAGCATTAAGTCTTCCTGGTAATGCAAACTAAACCTATTCTCCAACCGACTTGCTACATATGGTAAATATAAAGAAAAGAAGCATCTCCACCAAATTCCAGGTTACATTTGAGTCATTCTGAAATTCTTGGCATAGGCAATAACAATAGCAAAAAATTTAGAAATTGTAGAGAATCCCACCAGACGACACAATTTATTTAGTAACTCACTTGTCAAAAATCACCAAATATAATTTACTTTCTTAATATAACAAACAACTAGAAGTAATTTGAAATCAACAAAGAAACTACAGCAGGACAAGAAAAAAGAAAAGGAGAGAGCATAAACAAAAAATATCAAAAGTTGTTGGCTACTTATATCACAATTTGGAAAAAAAGAAAGGGTATTCTCCATATGATCACTTTATCATCTAACATCATGTTCACATGCTCCTTTTAAATTCTGGAAGATAACAGCCAATTTTAAATAAAATAATTTGGGAAATCAACCCAAAGAATAGAAATAATTAGTGTTATTATCTGGTAAAGAAACTTCAGTATCAAAACATTAGCTAGTAGTAGATCCTTTCACCAGTAAAGCAATGCTTTCGTACATACCCAAAAAGCACCTTCATTATAGAACCATTAGAACATGACTGGTATTTAAAAAATTTCTTCTATCCCGACCCTATTGACAGAGAATTCTTGAGTGTCATGCTAAAGAAAAGAGGACTCAGGAATGATGTGGACGATGAGAGGAGAGGAAAGGAGAGGAGTGAAGCGTCAAGTCCGATCAACAAGGAACTAATTATCATGGTGAGTGGACATTAAAAGGCAGAGGACAAATAAGGCTAATTCACCTGAATGGCGGTGACATGGACTATGGACATGTATGTGAAATAGATTGGTCCCTCTAAGAGACATCTATATCTTTGGTTAATTGCTTCAAATGCAACTGATGTAAAAAGGTAAGTAGATAAACCTTATATCAAATGCAATGCCACTTCTTTTTTCAACAAATTTAACAATTGGTACACGAGCCTTGGCAATCACCTGTAAAAACAAAGATAGTTGTGTCATATAACAAAATATTTCATAATAGTTGAATAATAGTTGTCAAAGGAAACACACCTGTATCTTTTTGGCAATGCCTCGTTGTGATAATGCCCTAGAGAGAGCATTCAAACCCATTTGTGGAATCTTGATACCAGATCCCAGAATCACAACCTAAATTTCAAAGCATTCAGCGAAAGGGCTCACTTTAGTTGACACTAAATTAAATTCCTACCCCATAGCTTTGTACTCTTTGACATTACAAAAAGGAAAACAATCATAAAATTAAAATATGCTTAATTGATGTATGTTAATCCAAATCCATGTTGCAAGCTTGAACTAAATCTTCTAATAAAACAACATCAAGTCTAAATTACTAGTCATCAGATTAAGTGATCTTTAATCCAAGTATAAAAGATTCTAAAAGCACGAAAATTCAATATCTTTGAAGGAACTAACTCTCATAAAAGTTACAAGATAATTCATACAGTTGAACTTACATCAATATCGCTAGTGGGAAGGTAAAGCCCAGTCTTGAACGACCCGAAAACTTCAGGCTACAACACAAAGTGGTAAGGCAACCATGCCACCTGAGGTTATACAAATATATATATATATATATATATATATATATATATCTACATCTAACAGAGACAGTGAATGCACTGAATCATACCTTGCAATTGGGCCATATATACCTAATAACATCAAAGACGGATTCTACTGCAGCGTTACGAAGAGCTTCCTCTTCTGGAGTTGGAGATAGAAAATCACAAAAGTCCACTATCTCTGTAAATATAACAAACATCAAAAGATAAGTTACGACAACATTTACACTTGATTTGTAACGAAAAATTGAAGCTTCAATTGCTCGAGATAATTCACCTTTATGTAGCTGAAGCATGGGACTTCTGAACCTGCAGTTTCCTCTGAACCAGCCGCACTCCATTGTCGGCTCTGCTTGCTTAGCCGGCGGCGTCTTGGGCTCGGCTGCTGTATTCGGCGCAGCCTCCTTTAATTTATCATCGACTGCAGCAATAGTATTGACATCGAGCGAGAAAAAATCAGCCGCGGCAGACTCCACGGAACCGCAGCGGAGATCGGTCAAGGAGATCTCGTTGCGAAAGACGGTGTAGGGCTGGGATTGAGGAGAGAGAGCGAGGGGGCTCAGGGTTTCGTAGAGGATGTTTCGGGAATCTTCCATTGAGAGAGCTGCAGTTTTTTTTGGAATCAGAGGAAATCAGGTTTTTCTAGGGTTTTTGGGGGGTTTAGTGTAGTGGTAATGTGTTGGGTGACTACTGACGAGGAACAAATCTAGCGGAACAGATGAGGATTCTATTGCCGCGTTACGGTTGTCCTTAGCGCTAAGGGTGAACGTGGTTTGGTTTGGTTTGGTTTAATTTTGGATAAAACCGATAAAAATCGATAATTAATCGGTTTTTAAAAAAGTGAACCGAATCGAGAACTGGGAATAAAATGAATCGAATCAAACTAAATCGGATCGATTTGGTTCGGTTCGGTTTTGAAGAAACCAACGCACGAAATCACTACAATTTACTGATTCAGGTTCTCATAAATTACATATGTTTCAATAAAATTATAAACAAATATTTTCTTGTACAACAAGTTGATTTCTTTGTTTCAAAATTATAATCAGACATGAATTAACAAATTCACACCCAAACTCTGCTTTCGTTATCAACAACACCCAAACTCAGTAAATTGTTAATAACACCCAAACTTTGTTTTCGTTGAACTAAACAGAATAAATAAACAAAATTAACAAAATCACCCAAGAACTATACCCAAAATCAACAAAATCACACCCAAACAAAATCAACATAACAAAATCACACCTCGAGGTTCTGGTGCGTTGAAGAGGTCTGGTGTGTTTGCGAATCTGGCGTTGAAGAGGTTCTGGTGCGTTGAACAGGTCTTATGTGCGTTCGAATGGAGCTGGAATTGCGACAATAGGTGGCGCTGTACTATCGGCGATCTGGCGCTCAGGTCAGCGAGGAGCGGCGATAAGCTCCGTTGAAGAGGTCGACTGTTCTGGACGGTTGAAGAGTTATGGTCACGGTTGAAGAGTTATGGTCACGGTTGAAGAGCTCTGGTCAGTAAAGCGGCTAGGTTTGCGAATAAGAATATAAGGGAGAATCACGGTTGAAGCGGCCAGTGGTCACGGTTGAAGAGGTTTCGTCATTGGAGCGGCTAGGTTTGTAAATCTGATTCTGGTGTGTTAACTTCTAAATTTTTTTTGGGCGAATTACAATGGAGTACCCTGATGTTTGGTCATATTATAATGAAATCGTGAGTTTAACCTTAATTACACATTAGTACCCTTCTTTAGTTGACTTGGTTAAAAATAAAAGTTTGACCAAAATGTTTATCTAAAATAACAAAAATACCACTGGTTAAAAAATAAAAAAATAATATTAATTATTAAGATTAAATAATTAAAAAATTAATTTAAATGGATTCACCCATTTTAAAAAATTTAAATTTTTTAATTTTTTAATTTTTTTAATTTTAATAATTAATATTATTTATTTTAACTTGGGGTATTTTTGTCATTTTAAATAAAAATTTTGGTTAAACTTTTATTTTTGACCAAGTCAACTAAAGGAGGGTACTAATGTATAATTAAAGCTAAATTCACGATTTCATTGCAATATGACCAAACGTCAGGGTATTCCATTGCAATCGCCCACTTTTTTAGGGGGAATTGCAATAACTCCCGTATAAATAAGTGAAATTACACAAAAATATAAAATTATATGATAATTATACAAACCCCCCTTTGACCCGTTGATCGACTGTCGGAAACCGTTTAAATTGGACGAAAATGGTATAATGTCCATTTTACCCTTGTGCACTGTTTAAATTTTTTTTTTTCTAGATCTTCTTCTTGTTCTTGTTATTCTTTAAATAAAAAAAAAATTAAATCCAATTTTTTTCCAATTCTTTATTATTCATCATCCTAATCACCATCAACTCAAGTTTTTTTTTTCTAGATCATTATCATCATCTTCTTGTTTATCTTTTTCTTAAAAAAAAAAATTAAACCTAATTTTTATTTTCCCAATTCTTTATTCTTTATCAACCCAACCACCATCAACTCAATTTCTTTTTTCAGATCATCATCAACATCATCATCTTCTTAAATAATAATAATAATAATAATAAATCTAATTTTTTTTAATTCTTTATTCTTCATCAATCAACTCAAATTTTTTTTCCAAATTCTTTTTCTTCTTTCTTTTTTTCAGATTCTTCTTCTTCTCTTTTTTTTATCCAAATTTTTATTTTGTTCTTCTTCTTCTTCTTCTTCTTCTTCTTCTTTCTTATTCTCTTTTTCTTTTTTTTTTTCAGATTTTTTTTGTTCTTCTTCTTCTTTTTCTTCTCCTCTTATTTTTTTCACATATATTTTTTTTGTTTTTCTTCTTCTTCTTCGTCTTTTTTTTCCTAACATTTTTTTTTTTTATTTGTCAAATATAAGGTATAAAGACAATTTTATCCCTCCCCCCTTAATAACCACCGTTACTTAAACGGTTTCCAACAGTCAGTCAACGGGTTAAAGGAGGGTTTATGTTATTATCATATAATTCCATATTTTTGTGCAATTTCACTTATATACACGGAGAGTTATTGCAATTCCTCCTTTTTTTATATATAAATGGGTTTGTTGTTTCGGTTCACGGTTTGAGGCTCCAAATCATGAATCGGTTGCCAAACTGAACCAATATAAGCTGCGCAACCGAACTAAAACTGTTCGGTTAGTTTTGGTTCACCGGTTTCACGGTTCAGTTCAGTTTAATGCCCATCCCTAATTAGGGGATATATAGGAATGGATTGGGACTTTCGAGCGTACATTGTTTGATTATGCTTTTGTTCAGTTTTTGGATTTGAATCAGCCTGTCTGAATATTCCTGTCTCTTTTTTTTTTTAACATGCCATTTGCGGTTGTGACGATTCAAACCTGGAACATTGTCAAGCTGAATGAGTATCTTTGCTACCTCTTTTTTTTTTTTTTTTTAATATACCATTTGCGGTTGTGTTGATTTGAACCTGGAACACTGCCAAACTGAATGAGTATCTTTGCTACCAAACCACATTGAGCGGTAGTAAATATTTCTATCTTTTGAGAGTTCATTTTTGTAAAACTTTTATAAACTTTTCTGAATTTAAATAATATTATATACAATGTAATATTTGTCCTAATTATATAATTTTTTCTAAAATTCGTTAACTAACCGCTAATTAATTTGTCCAAGAGCGTTAGTCATAATTTTACAAATATTTTATGAAATCTGTTAATTAATTGATAGAAGGATAAAATAGTCTTTTAAACAATAATCAATAATTTAAGGATAAACTTCATTCAGTACCTTAATTTTTTTTTATTATCTTATAAAAATACGAAAAATACCACTTTAGGGATAATGCAAAGTATCATAAATTATCGTTCTCTTAAAAATATAAGGGTAAAATAATATTTTACAGGTAAAATAAATAAATTAATAAAAAAAATCATAATATCCAATCATAACACATCATAATAAATTAAAAATAATAATTTTTAAAATAGATAAATTGCATGAATTGCCCTAATTATAGGTATAATAGCACAGAAACGGTGAGAATAGAAAAATAGCACAGACACCCTTTTAACCCGTTGATCAACGTTTGAGAGTCATTAGTCAATAATAGATGAGAGGGAAATACATTTTTACCCTTTAATAAATAATTATTAATAATATCAAGTATATTAATTAATAAAAAATAATAAAAAACCAAAAAAGAATATAATAAAAAAACTAAATGAAAAGTAAAAAAATAATAACAAATCAGGACTCCATAGATATGCATTTTGCAAGCTTAACCAAGAACACAATTAGGAAAAAAAAAAAAATAGATGACAACTTTCATCTGGTCTTTCCTGCACTGTCAACTTTCATTTTGTTTTCAAAATAAAAACTCAAATGGAAGCTTTTCATCTAGTTTGCTATCATAACTAAATCATTTTTTGAGTTGAATGATGGGTGTGATAATTTAGTTGTGATGAAGATTTTATTTTTTTTATTTTGTTTAATTTAAGTAATGAAGCTAAAATTAGGTATTTAGTGGATGATGAAGATGAAGATGAAGATGAAGATGAATTTGGAAATTATAAATTTTTCTTTGGAGATTTATTTCTTTTTGTGTTTTATAATATTAAATCAACACTATTTAGTGATGAAGATGAGGATGAAGATAATTTAATATTAAATGGTTAAGGTGGGTGCAAAGTAAAATATGCCCCATTTTCATCTGACAGATATAAAATATAATAAAATTAAATGGTTTTGATTTGAAAATTTATATTATTTAATTCTTATTATATTCATTTATTATCTCACTAATGCAAAGGACTACATTACCCTTCCCACGTCACTAACTAATTTTAGACAAACCACTCTTAAAGGGGGGCAACAGGTTAAAGGGTGTCTCTGCTATTTTCACATTCTTGTAATTATACTTATAATTAGGGTAAGTTAGTGCAATAAAACAAATTGATCAAACTTGATCTCCTTCATTTTGAAGAACATCGAGGTTAGATCTCCTCCGTGGAGGATTTATCTAATGGGATCTCACCCAAATGGGGGAGATTCAAGATTTTCTTCTTCCACCACCACCACCATTTTTTTACCATCACAAACTCACATCTTCTTCTCTTCCCTACCAATCACAAACTCCTCCGGCTGAATCTCTGTAACGTCCCTAATTTTTTATAATTATGAAAAATATTATTATTAATTATTATTAAATATACAATAGTCAAGTATGTGACTTAACTTGGTGAAAAGTATATATATTTGCTATATGGTGTATAAATGAATAGTGATTTTAACCGAGTTAAATCCCATTAGAGATATTATTTTCATAGTGCATTTGGATGATAATGGGTCCAATTGAATATTGGTGAAGTCAATTTGGTAATTGGATAAGTGTGGAATATTTTTGGAATAATTATCGAGATGGAATGTGATTAATTGTAAATTGGATTGCCATTTTGTGATTTGTAGAAGTCAAAGGAGCAATTTGAAATTAAGAAGATATTTATATTTATATATATATATATATATATATATATATATATATATATATATAATTGTGCTAGTGGAGAATTCCACTCAAGTGAAAGTAAAACAAGAAGCATAAAAAAAGAAAAAAAAGAAACCAGATGCATTTTCGGCCAAAAGAAGAAAGAAAGAGAGAGAAAAAAAAAGAAGAAAAGGAAGAAGAGAGAAGCAAGACCGAGAGAGAAGGAAAGGAAGAAGAAAAAGAAGGAAAGAGAAAAAGAAGAAGAAGAAGAATGATAGAGAAGTTGGAAAAGAAGAAGTTTGTAAAGAGAAGAGTATTAAGGTTTGGTGACTTTCGTTTTCGAATTTTCAGATTTTCCAGAATATTTGCGAATAGTTATATTATAGGGATAATTGCAATAAAGTACCCTGACGTTTGGCTATATTGCAATAAAATCGTGAGTTTAGCTTTAATTGCATGTTAGTACCCTTGACTAAGTTGACCGGTCAAATATGACTGGTTGACTTTGACTTTTTATGTAAAAAGACATAATTGCCCCTGGTTTAAAAAAAATAAATTAAAAAAAATTAAAAAAAATTAAAATTTTTAAAAATGGATCTCAGCGTCCATCAATGTTGATGGACGGTGGAGATACATTTTTTTAAAAAAATTTAAAATCAAACAATTAAAAAAATTAAAAAAAATATTTAAAAAAAAATTTTGGTGTTCTTGGTGGAGATCCAATCCAGATTAGATCTCCACCGTCCATCAATGTTGATGGACAGTGGAGATCCAATCTGGATCTTCACCAAGAACATCAAGAACAGATCAAGAACATAAAAAATAAAAATAAAAATAAAAAAAAAATAAAAATTTTTGTTCAAACCCAGATCTGGGTTCGAATGGGAACCTAGCAGCTGGGTTCGAACAAAAATATATATATTTTTTGTTTTGATGTTCTTGATCTGTTCTTGATGTTCTTGGTGGAGATCCAATTTGGATTGGATTTCTACCAAGAACACCAAAATTATTTTTTTAAAATATTTTTTTTAATTTTTTTCATTGTTTGATTTTAATTTTTTTTTTAAATGTATCTACATTGATGGACGGTGGAGATCCATTTTTAAAAATTTTAATTTTTTTAAATTTTTTTAAATTTATTTTTTTTAAACCAGGGGCAATTATGTCTTTTTTCACAAAAAGTCAAAGTCAACCCGTCATATTTGACCGGTCAACTTAGTCAAGGGTACTAACATGTAATTAAAGCTAAACTCACGATTTCATTGTAATATAGCCAATCGTCAGGGTACTTTATTACAATTATCCCTATATTATATTGTTTTTAGTTTATTTGAGTTATATTGTTTATGATTTGTTGTTTGAAATTGATTTTGGGATGATCTGAATTACGTTTATTTGAAATATAATTTGGATCCGTATTATTGTTTACGAAAAATATTCTGAATTGATTTTCGATATGATTTGATTATAGTATTATTACAGAGAATATGGTTAAAAGTGATTTGGTATATATTGTTTTGCGATTTGTATCGAAAAGCGATTTCAGGGCATTTGGATTTTCTATAGATTTATGAGTTATATTTGCATGTGGTTTTTAAATGGATTTGATGCGATTTTCGGATTCAGAAATATATTCGGAAATGATTTTGTATTTTGCTTTTAAATGGATATTGATACGATTCGGATTCTGCAAAAATGTTTATAGATATGGATATGATTTGGATTTAATTCGATAATTCTGAACGGAATAAATTGTATTATTTTCGAAAAGTGATTTGGCTCTGTTATATGTAAACATAGATATGGATATAGGAGATTGACATGTCAATTGGGTTATCTGAACAGTACTGTGTCGAAATACTGTGATTATGTATCACAAAAATATTGTAATCTGATATGAGACATGCAGCGGGTACTCCGTTGGTGTCCACCTCTGATCTGATGTTCGGTTTAGTATTCGAAGCCGAACCACCCGTAATCCAGTCCATAAACTTATGTTATATAGATTAGCAACCCATATGAATATAGAAATGTTCTTTGAAACTGGAAATGTTATTTGATTTGAAACGTGTTATATATTAGGAAGTGATTTACGAATATTTGACTTGACTTGTTTTTAATGTGAATATATGCTTTGACTTGTATTTGATTTGAATTGAGCCCCATATTAATTATTTATTTGTCAGTATATTTTTGATGTTTTGATTTATATGATATTATAGTGTAAGTGTAAATATAATTTTATGTACACCCACTAAGCTATATGCTTAGCGTGTTGAGTTTTCTCACACGTAGGTAACAGAGGTTCCAGGGAAGGCAAAGGCGGAGAAGAGTAGAGTCTGCAGGATCCGAGCCAGAGTCAAATCGTTCCTATACATTTGGGTAGACATTTTGTGTACAGTAGTTATGTTTTAAGTACATGCACATACCAGAAATGTTTTGTAAATATTTGTAAGGATTATGTTGGTTTTATGTATTTTCTGTAATAATTATGTTTGTCGGTAAAATGGATTCTGTTACTTTTGAATGGGTATTACTTAAATATTATATTTTGTATAAACGGTATTTGTAAAACAGGTTTTGGTAAATCAGAAAAACGGAGGATACTCTGACCAGATTTTAAGAAAATATTTTTGGACCATTATTTAATGTTTATCTTTTAATTTTAAGGACATGATTTTTATACAGTAAAACAAAGTTTTCCGTACAGTGTAGCGCTCCCTAATTCGGTCCGAGCGGATTGAGTCAGGGGGTGTTACAATCTCCACCGCCATTTAATATTTGTTACTTATCATAACATACTTATCAGCAATAGTATTGACATCGAGCGAGAAAAAATCAGTTGCGAGGGACTCCACGGAAGCACAGCGGAGATTGGTCAAAGAGATCTCGTTGTGAAAGACGGTGTAGGGCTAGGATTGAGGAGAGAGAGCGAGGGGGATCAGGGTTTTGTAGAAGATGTTTCGGGAATCTTCCATTGAGAGAGCTGTAGTTTTTTTTGGAATCAGAGAAAATCAGGGTTTTTATAGGGTTTTTGGGTGGTTTAGTTTAGTGGTAATGTGTTGATGACGACTGACGAGGAACACATCTAGTGGAACAGATGAAATGACAGAGTTTTGGATTCTGTTGCCGTGTTACAGTTATTGTTGGGGCTAGGGATGAGCATGTGTCGGTTTGGTTCGATTTTGGATATAATCAACAAAAATCGACAATTGATCGGTTTTTAAAAAAGTGAACCGAACCGAGAACAGGGAATAAAGTGAATCGAACCAAATCAAACCGGATTGAACCAGTTTGGTTCGGTTCGGTTTTAAAGAAACCAACGCATGAAATCATAACAATTTACTGATATAGGTTCTCGTAAATTAAATGTATTTCAACAAAATTATAAACAAATATTTTCTTCTACAACAAGTTGTTTTCTTTGTTTAAAAATTATAAACAGACATGAATCAACAAAATCACACCCAAACTCTGTTTTCGTTGTCAACAACACCCAAACTGAGTAAATTGTCAACAACACCCGAACTCTGTTTTCGTTGAACTAAAAAGAATAAATTAACAAAATCAACAAAATCACACCTTGAGGTTCTGATGCGTTGAAGAGGTCTGGTGTGTTTGCGAATCTGACGTTGAAGAGGTTCTGGTGCGTTGAACAGATCTGATGTGCGTTCGAATGGAGCTGGGGGTGTGACAATAGGCGGCACTGTGCTATCGGCGATCTAGCGCTCAGGTTGGCGAGGAGCGGCGAGGTGCTCCGTTGAAGAGGTCGACTGTTCTGGATGGTTGAAGAGGTCTGGTCAGTGAAGCGGCTAGGTTTGTGAACAAGAATATAAGGGAAAATCACAGTTGAAGCGGCCAGTGGTCATGGTTGAAGAGGTTTCATCACTGAAGCGGCTAGGTTTGCGAATCTGATTCTGGTATGTTAACTTTTAATTTTTTTTTTTTATATAAATGGGTTTGCTGGTTCGGTTACAGTTTGGGGCTCCAAATCATGAACCAAACCGAACTAATATAAGCTGCAGAACCGAACTAAAACTGTCCGGTTCGTTTTAGTTCACCGATTTCACGGTTCAGTTCGGTTTGATGCTCACCTCTAGTTAGGGCATATATAGGAATGGATTGGGACTTTCGAGAGTACATTGTTTGATTATGCTTTTGTTCGGTTTTTGGATTTGAATCAGCCTGTTTGAATTTTCTTGTCTTTTTTTTTTTAACATACCATTTGCGGTTGTGTTGATTAAAACCTGAAACACTGCCAAGCTGAATGAGTGTCTTTACTACTGAGCTACATTGAGCGGTAGTGAATATTTCTGTCTTTTGAGAGTTTATTTTTGTAAAAATTATATAAACTTTCCTAAATTTAAATAATATTATATACAAGGTAATATTTGTCCAAATTATATAAATTTTCCTAAATTTTGTTAATTAACCGTTAATTAATTTGTCCAAGAACGTTAGTCATAATTTTACAAATATTTTATGAAATCTGTTAATTAATTATTGATTAATTGATAGAAGGATAAAATAGTCTTTTATATAATAATAAATAATTTAAGGATAAATTACATTTAGTACCCTTATTTTTTTTAATTTTATAAAAATACGAAAAATACCACTTTTGGGGATAATGCAAGCATCTTAAATTATTTGTCTCTTAAAAGTAATGGTAAATTCTTCGATCGAACCCAGAAACTGGGTTCTTCGAAGAACCCAGTTAGGTTCTTCGATCGAACCCATCTGGGTTCGATCGAAGAACCCAGTTTCTGGGTTCTTCGATCGAACCCAGATGGGTTCGATCGAAGAACCCAACTGGGTTCTTCGAAGAACCCAGATGAACCCAGTTTTCTGGGTTCTTCGAAGAACCCAGAATCTGGGTTCTTCGAAGAACCCAGAAAACTGGGTTCTTCGAACGAAGAACCATGGTTCGATGGTTCTTCGTTCGAAGAACCCAGAGGGTTCTTCGATCGAACCCATCTGGGTTCGATCGAAGAACCCAGTTTTCTGGGTTCTTCGAAGAACCCAGAAACTGGGTTCTTCGAAGAACCCAGTTGGGTTCTTCGATCGAACCCATCTGGGTTCGATCGAAGAACCCAGATGGGTTCGATCGAAGAACCCAGAAGGGTTCTTCGATCTGAACCCAGAGATCGAAGAACCCTCTCTGGGTTCTTCGAATAAATAAATAAATAAAAAGTCATAATATCCAATTATAACATATCATAATAAATTAAAAATAATAATTTTTAAATCAGACAAATTGCATGAATTACCCTAATTATAGGTATAATAGTACATAAACGGTGAGAATACAAAAATAGCACAGATACCCTTTTGACCCTTTTATCAACATTTGAGAGTCATTAGTCAATAACAGATGAGAGGAAAATACATTTTTACCCTTCAATAAATAATTATTAATAATATCAAGTATATTAATTAACTAATAAAAAATAAAAAAAAAGCAAAAAAGAATATAATAAAAAATCTAAATGAAAAGGAAAAAAATAATAACAAATCAGAATTCCATAGATATGCATTTTGCAAGCTTAATCAAAAACACAATTAGGAAAAAAAAAATAGCATCTGGTCTTTCCTCTACTGTCAACTTTCATTTTGTTTCAAAATAAAAACTCAGATGGAAGCTTTTCATCTAGTCTGCTATCATAACTAAATCATTTTTTGAGTTGGATGATGAGTGTGATAATTTAGTTGTGGTGAAGATTTTATTTTTTTTATTTTATTTAATTTAAGTGATGAAGTTAAAGTTAGGTATTTAATGGGTGATGAAGATGAAGATAAAGATGAATTTGGGAATGATAAATTTTTCTTTGGAGAATTAAAAGATGAAGGTGATTTATTTCTTTTTCTGTTTTATAATATTAAATCAACACTATTTAGTAGTATTAGTGAGATGCTAAGTGATGAAAATGAAGAAGATTTAATATTAAATGGTTAAGGTGCACAGTAAAATATGCCTCCTTTTCATCTGACTGATATAAAATATAATAAAATAAAATGGTTTTGATTTCAAAATTTATATTATTTAATTCTTATTTTATTCATTTATTATCTCACTAATTCAAAAGACTACATTACCCTTTCCACGTCACTAGCCAATTTTAGACAAATTACTCTTGAAGGTTGGTTAACATGTTAAAGGGTGTCTGTGCTATTTTTATGTTCTTATTGGTTTTTTTAAGTAATTATACCTATAATTAGGATAAGTTAGTGCAATAAAACAGATCGATCAAACTTGATCTCGTTCATTTTGAAGGACATCGAGGATAGATCTCCTCCACGGAGGATCCAGCTAATGGGATCTCATCCAAATGGGAGAGATCCAAGATTTTCCTCTTCCACCATCACCATTTTTTCACCATCACAAACTTACATCTTCTTCTCTTCCCTACTAATCACATACTCCTCCGGTTGGATCTCCACCACCATTTTATATTTGTTACTACATAACATACTAAGAATCCCATAATATAATAACATGTTATATTTTAGGGTGAATTGCACTAAAGTATCCTGAATTTATTTATAATTACATGCATAATGCCAGTTTACCGTTTATTACCTTTGACCACATTGATCACTGTTAACTTAACAGTACACTTAACGGTTTAAGGTAAATTGGTCTTTTACATGTGAATTTTTTTTTAAATTTTTTTTAAAAAACCACCTAATCAATAAGAACACGCCACGTTATTTTTTAATTAATTTTAAAAATTAAAAAAATAAAAATAATTTAAAAGTGGAAGTGATATGGAAATTGTTTCCAAATCTCTTCCTTAACATTAAAAAAAAAAAAAAACTAAAGAATGCGATGGAGTTTTCCCATCACGACGATGGAGAAGCTCCACTTACAAATGGAGCGGCGCTCCATTTGTCTGTTCACGAAATATATATATTTTTCCGTTTTGTGTATTTTTTTTGGGTTGTGATTTGGTTTTTTAATTTTTAGATGGTTGATAGATTGATTGTGAAAGATGGATGGATGGTGGTGATGAACGGCTGAATGAATTGAATGAATGAGATTGTGGATTGAATGAGGAAGATGGTAATGGTGGAGATGGTGAATTATTATTATTATTTTTTAATGTTATTTTTATATTTGTTAACAAGGGTATTTATGTCATTTTATAAAAAAAATTGGTCAGCAATTAATTTTAATGAAGTCAATTAACTGTAGGGTATTTGAATGTAATAAACGGTAAACTGGTATTATGTATGTAATTATTGATAAACTCAGTGTATCTTAGTGCAATTCACCTTTTATTTATTTTATAAATTAATTAATTAGCTATTTTAAAATTATCTATAACTATAAAATGGAAATCTTCAAAAAAAAAAAAAAAAAAAAAAATTAGGGCATAGGTACATGCGGGATTGGAAAAAAATTAATAACCTAGTTTTATTTTTCATCTAATTATCTTTGTCTTAGGTCCTGCTTGATAGGGTTTTTACTTTGAACTTTTGGCTTTTTGAAAGTTCTTTCTGCAAAAATTATATATTTTGCCTTTACCTGGAATAGCTTTTAAAGCTTAAAAGCTATTGTATGGAAACATCCAAACACGCCCAAAAGGGCTTTTGGGCTCAAAAAGCCAAATTTAGGCTTTCAAAATCTCTGCCAAATAGGCTCTTATTATATTTCATGAATATCCCACCATTTGCAAATATTTTTGTTGTATTCGATTAATAGACTCTTGAATTATGTATTCTTTATATTTTTGTAATTTGATGTATTTGTATTTCTTTTCTGGTAAATTTAATTATATTTAGATTTAATTGATGATCTGTTTATCTACGCTCTATAATTAAAAAAGATAGTATATATTGGAGTGATAATACGAGATCTCACAAAAGAGAATGAATTTTTTTAAGTGACTATTTTCATTTGGTGTTATCTAGGGGGTAAATTTTATTGTTAGAATTTTATTGATGTACAATGCATATAAAAAAGGATCAAATTAAAGTAATTGAGTTGGAAAAATAGAAAAATTTGTCATTGTAAATTCAATTAACAAATCACAAAATAAGGAATTAAATTTGTTTATTTTACTTATAGTGATTGATTCAATCAACTCGAGATTTCCTTCTATAGTATTTTTTTATATTTACTTATCTATTTATTTAATTTTATAATTTTTATTTTGATTTTAATTAAATTAACAAATTAATTCTTTTTTGTTTTCGCCATTGTATATTTTACATACTTTTCTTAACATTCATATTCAACATTCGCAATCATATTGACAACATAGTATCGATCAATTATAATTTGATCGTGGATAGACAGATTTGTTTATCTCCGTACCAAAGGTTTGGTTTTATTCTTTAGTTCGTTTAAATGGCGCGTTCGCGGATTTACTATTATACATACAAGAAGTGTTGTTTTTTTATATTTCGAATTGATTAGGAATTTCTTTTAAACGAGCTAATAATGATTCAACAATTAGATTTAGGTTTATTTTTTCAAATTTGTATTCCCCCTAAGAAAATTGTATTTTGTTAAAATTTCGGTCTATTAATTAAGACTAATGCTAGACATCTTATTTCTTGTATCCCACCTACATTCCAATTAATGATGTGATAATTAGTGAATGGATTCATATATATATATATATATATATATATATATATTTTCACTTGATATATGAATCTATTTATCAATTGACACGTCATTGGTTGAGATTCAAGTTGGAATATGTTATGTGCATAATTTCATTAAGTCCAATGGATCTAAAAATGTCAATAAAGCCCAACAGGCCTGGAGAAGTCAACGAAGCCCAATGAGCTGTAAAGCTGATGAAGTCCATGTAATAAACAAATCCCAACGAAGTGAAGAAGGTATATGGAGTTCTATGCAAGCTACAACACTCCAGCAACCAAGAGGACTGCGTCACATCACCTCTCATTACCAGTTTGGCTCCAGCTCGTAGCGCAACTTCCAGATATAGACAAATCCCATGATTTTAGGGATTTAATCATATCAGTTGACTGAGTTTAAATTTGTATTTAGTTCATGATTTTCAGTGATTGCACCTTGATTAAATTGTAATTATTAGGGATTTTATTTGATCCCTGATTTCTAGTAATTTAAATCCATATAAACCAGAATGACTCCATTATTTCACACTATAAAAGGAAGGGATCATAACTGGTACAAGGGTGACAAAAATTATGAGAGAAATACTTGGTGAGAGCAGCTTAAGCAATATAAGAACAGTGGATATAGGTTTTGATTCTCATGTCGAACCACTTTAAAAATCCTTTGTTTTGATCTTCTTTTTATTCGGTTTTCATTATAATTACTGTTTTATTACGTTGACTGAATTCACACGTCAACATAATATAAGGTGTGTGTCTAACATTACTCATTAATTAATTGGATATGATATTTTCTTCAGTCAATTGATCTACATAAATTGAGATTTGGTTCATTTCCACAAATTATTTGAGAACATTAAATAAAAAAAATAGAGGACTGGTAAATAATAAGACTAGAGATGTGCAATGAAAAATGGAGATGAATATGTGTTCCCCTAACTCTATTTCCATTTGGGGAAAATTAGGATGAGGATTTAGGGAAAATGGAGACGGGGATGGGGGAGTTTAGATATCCCCATCACTCTATTTCCTCTGCTCCCCCTTTGATTTAAAATATAAGTATTTGACTTAAAATAACATTCAATTACAATTTGAAAATAATCCATCAATTTAAATAGTAAAATAAAACTATTTAAATAACTATAAACAATTATCAGTTTATATTATCCTAAATGAAGAAAAAACATGCATTTAATTAAGAAAAATACATTTGAGATATAAAACCTGTAAACCATTAAGAGAGTTAAATTAATAGATTAAAATTAGAGTTAGAATTATAGATATTTAACATTAGCGATATATAGAGAAATATTTATAATATACAAAATAATTTTAAAATTTATTTTGGGAAAATGCAAAAATGAGAATGGCGGACCTATCCCCTCCTCATTCCCATTTAGAAAATGGAATGAAAATCATCGACATTTCCTTCCTCATTTCCATTTATAAATGATTTTTTTACCCCAAATGGAGATGAGGATTTGGAGCCCCGTTGAGAAAATGTCCATCTTTAAAGATTCTTGATCTCTCTTTCTCATATTTGTTATTATTAACTATTTTTAATTATAATATATATTATTCAACTATATATTTATTGCAGTTGAAAAAACCAGTTAAACTGAACCTGAATCTTGCCAAACCATGCATGAGATTTTTATTGTATATAAAGCTAAGCATTTCTCCCAAATTTGATTGAGGAGTTGCCAAGCGAAGCCTCAACAATGAATTGATGTTCCAGCGACCAGTGCCAACCAATAGATAGCTGTGTTCTCGAAGTACTGATCCCATTACAACATGGAAAATGCATGTATAATAAGAAGCTACCATCAAGGATTAATCTAATAAACTAAAATATAGTATTAACAATTAATCCCAAAAACTTAAATCAATAGGTGCACGTACGGTGTACAACCTATATTTAATACACTGCCACGTACAAATATTGTATTTAACAGTAGTATGTGATTTTGATATCATTCATAATAATGACGTGTCAATCCATGCTATCAAAATTGTTACCCTTTTCATGGCATTTTTCGTATGATAGAAACCGTCTTCTAAAATGCTATAGAGCATCCTTTCATAGCATTCAAATAATGCTAAGAAATTATTTAATATGGCATGTTATAATGTCATATGTTATAGAATTTCTTGAATGCTATTAAAAATGTTTAAAATGAGAAGAAAAAATATGTATAATAATTAAATTAACTCCAAACATTTTATTTTTTTTAAAGGGGTATAATTACAAAAATAATAACTGCCGTGACTTGCCGAGATCAATCACTAAATGCGCGATCCGAATATCTACTCTCATAATGAGAGACATCTACTCCCATAATAAGGGGAGAAAACTACCCACACATGCTGATAAATGTTCATGATGAGAATTAAACCTTTACTACTAAGATGGGAGAGAGGTGCATATGCAACTCCAAACATTTTATTAAGAACAAAAATAATGTATTATCACATGATCCAACATATTAAAAGTAACTATCCAAACTTAATTAGCTTATTCCATACGCAACTTATTCAAAAATAAAACTATATATATATATATATAAATTATTTGTATAAGGACACACAGACGCATATATATAGACAGAGAGAGAGAGAAATTATTTGTCATTATACAAATAATTAAAATATTACACGTAAATAATAATGATTGATTTCTACCAAATGTTTTTAACATGATATTGCAATCTCTTAGTTGACAATTACCTACACAAAGTGGAAAAAAAAGAGTACATTAATTATTACCTTTTACATGTGGAGATAAATTTTATTGTAATAACAGAAAAAATTACATACATTTTCCCTTGACACGGAAGAATGTTCAAGGAATATCAATTGTTTTTTAATTTTATAATTTCAAGTTACGTATACATTGTTGGAGTATATATACTTTTCATGACAATTTCAACTCATGATCATCATATGATTCATATCATTTAGGATATAATTAAAAGTCCTTAAACAAATTAATTATAAGAGTAATATTATGTATTCTTAATTAATAAATTGTATGCTAGTATAATTTTTTTGTTTTTGTTTTTGTACATAAGATATATGATATATCATATTACAAGATTATCTCATATTAATTCAACGAAGTCCACGTTAATAGTTCAAATCCCTCATCCCAAGTAAAAAAAAAAAATGGTTATCTTTTTTTATGGTTTGACAAATGTCCAAAATTAGAACTAACAACTCTTGACTGACAAAATTAAAAAAAAAAAAAAAAAAAAACACCATGTAAGTTGAATTATTTTCAAAGAACAATGATGTCTCTATAATTGGAAAACCAAGTACAGCAAATGCATAACTGGAATTCTCAACAGTTTTTGTGTCTTCTCATCATTGATTTTCCCCTCCTGTTTGAAACTGAAATTTGTTATATATAATTGTTTCAAAAACTAAATTATTTGTCTCAACATCACCATTAATCCTATTTGCTTGACAAGAAAACATTGAAGAAAGAAAAAAACAAAGACAACAAACTAAAGAGCAAATAACATGGTTCCTCAAACTTTTGTTGCTCTACCACAGGATGTTCCTCTTCTTTTCGCTTTCATCACAGCTCTTGCGATCATGATTGTCATCATATTCTGTATAATGGCGGTATGCGTGATCGCCACCTCCTTCATCACCCTCATCATCTACGTAATATGTGATTGTATATGCTGGCCGTGTTTCGAAAGATGTGAACGTGACATTGAGCTTGGAAGAGTAAGCCATCGAGCCCGGATCATCACTTATCAAACCATTAATGATCGTGGTGATAGCAATCAGGCCATGGAAATGTATGATCATGGACTTCCAAACAACATAGAAGAGAGGAAGGCTTTAAGGCAACAGGCCCTAGAAAAACTGTTGCCACCACTCATTTTTGGAACCAAAGAAACGTTTTTGAGTTGTGAAGAGTGTTCAATCTGCTTGGATGATTACAAAGATGGAGACTTGTGTAGGGTTTTTCCAGCCTGCAATCATATGTTTCATTTGAAATGCATCGATCACTGGTTGAAGAATCATCTAACGTGCCCGGTTTGTCGTAAATGTTTGTTAGATGCATGACCTGAGATAGATTATTATGATAAGTTATTATGTTTGATCATTCTTGTATAACCAATTGTAGATAGATATATACCAAATATATATATATATACCTCATTTAATTTCTTCATCAAATATGAAGGAAAAAAAAACACCTTCAATTAGCTAGGAATTCCATTTTTTTTCCCCTTTTTTACTTTTTTCTAATTTGTATCACAAATGGAACTTTGAATCCATTTCGAAAATCTTGTTACTTGAAAGGATATCAAACATGAACTTTCTTATTGATTTTTGTTTGGTTGTTTAATTTCTGATTGTAGTGCAATAGATTTAGCAAGTCCCCAAAGGTTTGTCTCGTTCATGCAGGGCGGCTCAAGGATACATGGGTTTTATATGAAAAATTTAAAAAATATTAAGATATTTTATTTAAAAAAACTAATAATTAATTACATGAATTAAAAGATTAGTAGAATATGAAAATCTGTTTGTATGGTGCGCCCTTTCAAATAGAGTAAATTGTTTTATTAATATATTCTTTTATGAGAGAATTTGATGAAAAAAACAAAGTGAAGCTTTTGTGAAAGAGATAGCAAAGAGAAAGCAGATGTTTACACTTTTTTGTTTTCTTCTGAAAATTGGAATTCCATTATTAAGAAAAATTACAAAGCTAACTAATTAATAGAATCTTATTATCAACTCAGAAATTTCGACCAAAGCAATAATGTCGTTTATCATCACCAATAATCCCACGTCAACAAGGGAGGGTCCCTAGTGAGAATCATGTTCAGTGTTAACAATATAAAGTGTATATATTGATGTGCAGTGAACAATGTACAATAGAGAGTCTTATATAGGCTAGATATATGTGCAGTATAAGTAATGGGCTGAGCCTAATGGGCTAATCTAAACTATACACTAACATCCCCCCTCAAACTCGAGGTGGCAAGGAGGAAGCCAACTGGAGTTTGGATATAAGATCTCGAAGACGACCAGGCGGGTGAGACTTGGTGAAAGTATCAGCGGGCTGGTCAGCAGAGGAGATGGAGAACAACTGGAGAATGCCTTTCTTGAGATGCTGGCGAGTGATGTGACAGTTGATCTCAATGTGCTTGGTGCGTTCATGGAAGATATCATTATGAGCAATGTAGATAGCACTACGATTGTCACAATAAAGAGGAGTGGCAGTGGGCTGTGGAGCATCCATGGCAGCCAAGAGCCAGCGAAGCCAGACAAGCTCGCAGGTGGTGTCGGCAAGGGCACGATACTCAGCCTCAATACTAGAACGGGAAACAACATCCCGCTTCTTGCTACGCCATGAGACAAGAGAAGTACCCAACAGGAAACAGAAACCTGTGATAGAACATCGATCAGTTGGATCACCTGCCCAATCCGCATCTGAATAAGCATGAAGCTTGAGAGAAGACCGAAAGGAGTAGTGAAGACCATGATAAAGTATGCCCTTGACATATTGGAGAATCCGAAGAACGGCAGCATAGTGGACAGAATGAGGGGCATCCATGAACTTACTAACCATACCCACGGCATGTGAAATATTCGTATGAGTAACTGTGAGATAGATCAGACTACCAACCAACTGACGATAGCGAGTAGCATGAGATATAGGTTTACCATCCAAGGGTGTGAGCTTTGCATTATATTTCAAGGGAGTGGAAACAGTCTTATTGTCGGTGATACCAGCCTTGGTGAGAAGATTATAAGCATATTTAACTTGAAAAAGATAGTATCCATCGGAGGATGAGGTACATTCAAGCCCAAGAAAATAGCTGAGAGTGCCTAGATCTTTCATCTCAAAATGCTGACTAAGGAAGTGCTGAAGAAAGTTGATACCTGCAGAATCATCTCCAGTAATAATCATATCATCAACATAAAGAAGAATAAGAGTGATACCAGTAGAAGATCGTCGGACGAAGAGAGCAGTGTCATGAGGACTCGAAGTGAAACCCTGCTGAGCAACAACTGAGCTAAACTTTTCAAACCAAGCTCGAGGAGCCTGCTTGAGGCCATAAAGAGCACGGCGAAGTCGACAAACTTGATTGTCAGAGTGTGGATAGCTAGAGGGTGGTTGCATGTACACTTCTTCTTGGAGATCTTCATTTATGAAAGCATTCTTTACATCCATTTGATAAAGAGGCCAACGGTGAACATCAGCCACATCAATGAGACATCTGACAGATGTAAGACGAGCAACATGAGCAAAAGTTTCTTCATAGTCAATGCCATACTCCTGAGTAAAACCTCTGGCAACTAGGCGAGCCTTGTATCGTTCAACAGATTCATCAGCCTTGGTCTTAATCTTGTAAACCCACCGACAACCTACTACAGACTGACCAGAAAGCAAATCAACCATATCCCAAGTGTGATTCTTATGAAGGGCATCTAGTTCTTTATTCATAGCTTGCTGCCAAAGAGGGTCAGTATGGGCCTCACGATAGGTGTGAGGTTCATAAAGGGTGGCAAGAGCAAAAGAGCAGTGATAATTAGTGAGATAAGAAGGAGGAATGCTTACCCGAGTAGAACGACGAAGTTCAGGACCAACAGGAGACTTAGGAGAAGGTGGTGCCACAGGATCTAAGACAGATGGGTCAGATGCCGGGGAGAGAACCGAAGATGAGTCGTTTAGAGAGGCAGCCGATGTCGAAGAATCCTTCACAAGTTCAGGATAGAGAGGGAGAACAAGATCAGTAAAAATGGGAGACTTGGAAGACGAGGATGCAGGAAACTGCTGGAGACTCGTGAAAGGACGATGTTCCCAAAACTCAACATGACGGGAGACACGAAGATGATGAGAAATGGGATCATAACAGTGAAACCCCTTTTCAGATACACCATAACCAAGAAAACAACAGAGACAAGCACAAGGCTGGAGTTTTGTGCGTTCATGAAGAGAAAGAGAGACAAAACAAGCACAACCAAAAACCCGAAGAGAGGAGTAGTCAGGGGATTGACCATAGAGAAGCTCAAATGGTGATTTATTGTGTATGGTTGGTGAAGGAATACGATTAATGGTGTACACAGCAGTGAGTGCGGCCTCACCCCAAAAGCGCTCAGGAAGAGAGGCAGAAATGAGAAGGGTGCGGACAACATTAAGAATGTGACGATGTTTTCGTTCTACACGACCATTTTGTTGAGAGGTGTAAGGATAGGATCGCTGAGTAAGGGTCTCATGACTGTCTAAAAAGGATAGGAAAGATTTATCATTATATTTTTAAGCATTATCTGATCGAAAGACTTTGACGGTGCGATTGAACTGTGTTTGAATCATTTTATGAAATGTTTGGTAAATAGACACAAGTTCAGACCTATGATGAAGCAGATAAATCCAAGTATATCGAGAAAAATCATCAACAAATATGACAAAATATCTAGATCCCCCTTCAGTAGGAACAGGTGCAGGACCCCATATATCATAATGTATAAGATCAAAAGGTGCCAAAGAAAATGAGACACTATTACTAAAGGGCAATTTTGTTTGTTTACCAAAATGACAGGAAGTACAATCAAATTTTTGAAACTGAATTGAACCTAAATGACCTTGAGAAGCTAACAATTGAAGACGAGATAAGGATGGATGACCAAGACGAGCATCAGGTGAGGGGGTGGCAATGGTAGTAGCGGCCGAAGCAACTTGTGAAGGAATCTTCAAGTCATGAACCTCAAACATATGACCAACCTTACTGCCTGTCCCAAGCACTTGACCCATCTGGGGATCTTGCATATACACACCATGATTAGTAGAGAGAATATCTATGCCTAATTCACAAAGTTGACTAACAGAAAGTAAATTGAGAGACAACTTTGGGATATGAAAAGTGTCACTAAGAGATAAACCAGGAGAGAAGATTTTTCCTTTATGATTAACAGGCATAGGAGTTCCATCAGCAGTGTAAATAGTGATAGGATGTTCTAAAGACGCTTTATCAGAAAATTGGGATTCATCAGAGTCATATGGTTACAACATACAGTATCAAAAAACCAAGGTTGTTTACCTGAGGTGACAGAAAGGGCAGTGGAAGTTCGTGATAAAATCTGTTGAATTACTGCCTAAATATCAGCCGTAGTAAGTGAGGAAGCCAAAGATGGACCTGTAAGAGCCGATGGAGCTGAAGGACATACAGCAGCTGCCTGAGAGAAAGAAGTTTTATTTTGCTCTTGCAAAAATTTATGTAGTTTGTGACAAACTAAGATGTCATGGCCTTTAGCACTGCAAAACTTGCAGCGAGTACCTTTGGAAGACTGAGAGGTGAGTCGCCCAGAGTTTATTCGCGGAGGAGCAATGAATGCGGCAATAGGAGGCTGTGGAGATGGTGTAGCCAATACATGATCAAAGGATGACATGTGATGAGTAGGCCGATGATTCTCCTAAAAAATGAGCTCCTTGACTGCAGCATCAAGAGAAGGAGTAGGAGACCGGCTAAGCAGAGAGGCTCTAGTAGGTTCAAAATCTTCACATAAACCCATCATAAAATGCATAAATTGACGGCGATCCCGATACTTGACAAAGAGCTCAATGTCCTTAGAATACACTAGTGGAGGATCTGTAGCAGAGAGTTATTCCCACATAGTAGAAGTCTGAGAATAAAAATCAGAAATAGACTGACCTGTCACTTGGCACATTTGATAAAGCCTTGATTCAATGTGGAACTTCAAACTTGAATCATTAGTGCAATTATAGCGATCGGCCAGAAATTTCCAAGCAGCCATAGCAGTCTCAAGACGAGGAAGAAGATTATGAATGAAGGGAATAGAAATATTGATAAACCAAGACAAGATCTTACTTTGAATACTTTCCCATTCCTTCAGACGTTCTTCATAATCATCCACTATAACAACAGTCTTTGATGTATCTGCAGCAGCTGTAGCGCTGGACTGAGGGCTTGGTACTGGCTTAGGGATTGAACCAGTCACATATCTCCACAGTTTACGACCCTTGAGAAAGATAGACATATTCTGAGACCATGCATGATAGCTAGTAGGACCATCCAACACAATGGTAATAGGACGAATGATATCTCGTTCGTTTTGTTAAGCCATAATGAAGAAACGGAGCCAAAAATCGTAATCTACGCGAAAAACTAAGCAAGACATATCTTTTTTTTTTTTTGCTGATCAAAGGTCAACAGTATGACGTGGCAGTAGGGCTGACGTGGCCTGTGATGTCACTTTAAGGATGACGTGGCAGGATGAAACAGTAATTTATCAATTGAGGGATAAAACGGTAATTCACCAAATAGGGGTACAAACTGTAATTGTACCAGCAAGAGAGGTGGGCGGCGCGTGTACAACTTGTTGGGGAGCGTGAGGAGCCGATGGATGGCCGATGACTGAGATTCTAGTGGCGTTGGAACCGGAAGGAGGAGACAGTCCAGATGGAAGTGGTGTTGAATGAAAAAAATCAGCAACGGCAGTAGATCGGATGAAAAAGGAAGGCAGGATGGCTGTGGCGCGTATTCGGCTTGCTGGGGAGCGTGCGGAGCCGGTGATTGGTCGATGACTGTGATTTCGGTGGCGTTGGAATCGGAAGAAGGAGGCGGTCTAGATGGTAGTGGTGGTGAGTTGAGAAAATCAGCGACGGCGGTGCAGCACGAAGGACAGCTGAGAGTCGATGAGATCCGGGAGTTGCAGGGACTGTGGTAACGGCGGTAACTCGCTTCTGACAGTGACTACTGAATGAAGACGAGGGCAGTGGAAAAATGCCGGAGATGTCCACAGGAACCAGAAAATCAGAGAAAAAGCTCTGATACCATGTTAACAATATAAAGTGTGTATATTGATATGTAGTGAACAATGTACAATAAAGAGCCTTACATAGGCTAGATATATGTGCAGTACAAGTAATGGGCTGAGCCCAATGGGCTAATCTAAACTATACACTAACATTCAGTACTACTGTTGCTGCATCTGACTAGAATTTGTAGAAGCATCCGAATTTATTTGACGTTAGAATCGATCAAGACTAGTGGATAACGTCTCCTATATCGAAAAGTTCTATTGAAAAGAATTGCTGTGTTACGTCCAAACAGTTGGAAATTAATGTACTTGTGCCACACCCTCGGAAGAATTACCAACTGTTAATTCCTGGAAATCGTGTGACTGAAGTTGATTGAAATTAAAAAGAGATCACAATTAAGGTCCGTGAAAACCGTGTTATCATAAAACAACAGTCCCTTAATGAAAGAGCAAAGTCTGCTAACCACCTTGAGAGACCAGCAACCCCATAAGGTGTAGATGTAGTCTCTTTGTAACATGAACACAGTTATAGGTATATATATATATATATATGCTGTGAAGGTATGTGATCATGAAGATCAACCTAAATTGAAACAAGTGAAGCTTCCAGTGAAGCTACAACAGAAGCAGGTGCAGAAGCAAGTTGAATCAGGAGAATCAACTTGCATTCAATAGTCAACAGACCCAGCAAGGTTTGCTGAGGTTACAGTACCCCAATGCCAGCTCATTCAAGGCTCTTCAAGTATTCTAAGATGAAGTAATGTTAGTGTGGCTGGTTGATTAACAACATTGTAATCTTATACTTTCTTAATAGGATTTGTAACAGATTTATAACTGAATTCAGTTACAAATCTGATAGCTAAGTTATTATTCTGATTTGTATAAATAGAGAGCTAATCTCTCATAATTGTAACACTTGAAAATGAAATAAAAATTAGGGCTTGCATACATGCTTCAATTACTCTTCTTTGCTCTGCTGAGTTTCCGTTTTGGCATTCTGTCGAACACCTGTACTGCGTCTACTCTTCACTTGGTATCAGAGCCAATTGACCTAGGTCAATGGCTTCTTCATCTTCCAATACCTATCAACAAACTCAATCTCAGCAAACACAAAATTCATCAAGTATGGATTTCGATTCCTTAGCTAAAACTCTATACTTTAATCTTCCTATTAAATTAGATGATAATAATTACATCTATTGGAAAGCATGAATATTACCTGCTGTAAATGCTTTGGATCTTGAAGATTTTATTGATAGCACTAAAAATCCACCTAGCTAGTTCATTAATGTTCAGGTTAGTGATGAAAATGGAGGCACTATAGTAGAATAACAACTAAACCTAGAATATCAAAAATGGAAAAAGTCAGATAAGATTTTATTGTTTTGGCTAATCTTTACTCTAAGCCAAAAGTAGTTGGTCAAGTCACAAAGTGCAAGTCATCTCTTGAGGCATGGACCAAGCTTCAAAACCTTTACTCATAGAAGTCTATGGCAAAGATTCTGAACCTAAGACAGCAGCTGCAAATCATAAAAAAGGGCTCACACTCAATGAGTGATTTTGTCTTGAAAATAAAGAACATTGGTGATGCTCTATCGACTACAGGAGAAGAGGTTTTAGAAAGGGACTTGCTGTTGTGTAACATCCTTAATTTTGAATAATTAATTTTGAGTATATGAATATAAAAATATATGATTTGAGGGGTGTAAAACGTAATTAAATGTATGTTTATTTTTATGGTTTCCAGATGGACCAGATGGAGCGGTCTAGAAAGATTGCATGAAGTGAAGGAAAAAATGGACAGTGAGTACCGCGACCCCTTACTGCGACCAGAGATCGCGATGAGCTGCTCGCGGTGAAAAATAAAATTTCTGGCAGTGAGCACCGCTACCAGTCACCGCGACCACAGATCGCGCTGACTAGCTTGCGGTGAAAAAGATCAAATTCGAGCAGTAAGCAACGCGACCACCAGCGCTACCATGGTACCGCGATGAAAGCGGTGGAACTTCTCCAGTGAGTACCGTGACCAGGTGGCGTGACCACAGGTTGCGATGATCGAATTTGTATAAAAAAAGAAAGCTTCTCGCAGAAGCCAAGTAGAAAAGAAGAAGCAGAAAATGGGAAAGAAAAGAAAAGAAAAGAAAGAAAGAAAAGAAAGAAAGGAGAGAAAGGAAAAGAGAGAGAAAGAAAGAGAGAGAAGAAGAAAAAGAGAAGAAGAAGAAGAAGAAAAGAAGAAGAAGAGAAGGGAAAGAAGAAGAAAAGAAAAGAAAGAAAAGAGAAGGAGAAAAGAAAGAGGAGGGAGAAAGGAAAAAGGGAAAAAGAAAAATCCAGAAAGAAAACTGTCGTAAAACGGTATCCAGGTTGGTGTACACTCGTTTCTGTAACTATTTTTGATATGTGTTTTGATTTAGTAAGTTTGGAAATATATTTATGGATTTTATATACTCGTATTGATTATATATATTCGTATATCATTTCTGTATATTGTTGGACTTGTTTGTGCAATATTATGAGATTTTGGAATTTTGAATACAAGTGTATATTTCTAAAACCTGATTTCCAACTATTGTTTTACGAATATCGTTAGTTTTCTAATTATTGATTTTGATTGAAGTTTATATTTGTTGATTTTCGGAATAAATGAATTAATTGGAAAACTCTGAATAACGGCCCTGATATATGTATAGGGATATATGGATATAGGAGATTGACATGTCAATTGGGTGGATATATGACAGTACTGCACCGTGATTTATGATGCCTCTAATGTTGAAATACGGATACCATTTCCTTGTGAAATGGGAAACCGACTGTGAAATACGGATACCATTTCATTCTGAAATGGGAAACCGACTGTGAGAATATATGGATACCATTTCCTAATTAAATGGGAAACCGACTGTTTATATAAGGATACCATTTCATATGAGATGGGAAACCCGACTGTAAAACCCGTAATCCAATCCTGTAAACCCTGTTATGTGTATCAAGGGCCCAATTGAGAACTGAAAACTAGAAAACAATGTGAAAAAAATAAAAATAAAGAAAGGGTACTACGAATGAAATCGAGAAACGTTTGAAATACTTTATTTTATATAGTTTTAGAAATTGAAATCTGATTCATTGTTTTATATAAATATTTCTGAAATGCTGCATTTAAGATTTGTTGTTTTATGTATATATCTTTTTGAATTTCTGAATTTATGTTCTGAATTTAAGATTTAGTGTTTTATATTATATTGTAATTTATTTTAGTGTACACCCACTAAGCTATATGCTTAGCGCGTCGGTTTTTATCGCGCGTAGGTAACAGGGATACTGAGGAAGCAAAAGATTGAACAAAGAGAGTTGCAGGCAGATATACAGAGTCACAGTCACCGCATTTTGGGTAGTTATATATATATTAATGTATAATGTAGTTAGATATGCATGCATATACAGAGAATTTGTAATTGAGTTATATAATTATGTTTTGTAACTAATTGTTTTCTGATTTTTGTTTTCTTTCATCTTCCAAGGACTGTGTAAATAATGAATTATGAATTGTTTTAATGTAAAAACTGTTTGGTAAGTCGCACTAAACGGCAGAGTGCGCATTGGTTTGAAAGGTTGATATTAAATTGTATTGGATTTATTTTGTTGAAAACAGGTTTTGGAACATCGGAAAAATAGAGGAAACTCTGCTGAAATTTTTAAAAATAAAGTTTGATGGGCTCACTAGAAAAATATTTTGAAATTAAAAATTTATATGAGTTTATATGGTTTTCCGTTTATAAACAGAATTAAGAAAGTATTTGAAAACTCGGTAGCACTCCCTGGATCAATTCAGATGGGTCGGGTCAGAGGGTGTTACATGTTGAGTCTCATGCATGGAGTTAGACATGGGTATGATGTGGTTGTAGTTCTCATCTCATCTCAACGAACTACAATGGAAGATGCTCAATTCTTGTTGCTCATGTATGAGTAAAGAATTGAAGAATTAAACTCCCCAAGCAATTTTGGTGGAGCCACTGCTAACTATGCAAGAGATCAAATAGGAAATTCTGGTTTTTACAGAAGTGGTTCAAGAGGCAGAGGAAGAGAAGGTCGATCTGGTGGAAGGAAGCTATACTGCCAGCTTTGCACGAAGCCTGGACACCATGCATTCCAGTGCTTCCATCGTTTTAATCAGCAGTTTGTAAGGCTATAACCTCTTCAATATAATCAGTATAACAACTCTCAATAAAATGCTGGAACATAAGCCTATATTGGGCAGATTTCACAGCAATTTTCACAACAATTTGATCACGAGAATCAACCAATACACTTAGGTTTTCATCAAGACAGTTCTGCTCCTGTCAAATTCAATCAGCCACAGGCCAATTTCAATCAGACTCAAACCTATGTTGGAGCTCAAGAATGACGGAATGATCCAGCTTGATTTGTTGACAGTAGTGTAACAAAACATATAACCTCATATTTAAGCAATTTGTCTCTAAAAACTAAATACAAGGGCAATGACAGGTTGGCTGTAGGTAATGGACAACTTCTTCCTATCTCTAATATTGGTTGCTCTATTGTTGATTCTCACATGAATGTCTCTAGGAAATTGCATCTGAAAAATATATTAGATGTGTCTATGATAACTAAGAATCTCCTAAGTATCTCTAAGCTAACAAGAGACAATAATGTCATTGCTGAATTTTCTACTAATAAGTGTGTGATTAAGGACCTGAAAACTGGCATGATCCTTCCCCAAGGAACTGTTAGAGATGGCCTATATCAGCTGAGACTTGTTGACTCAGCCTCTCCATCCAAGCAAGGCTTGCAGTCCTCTGTTTTTCACACAGCTTCAGGTCCCATTGTGCATACCATCAGCTCCGCTTGCAATCAGATTTCCAGCAATAACAGGTCACCTCAGTTTGGTGCCTATGCAACGAAGGTTCACTTCTCTCTTTGGTATGCACGGTTGGGCCATTTAGCCCCTCTCGTTCTAAAGAAGATAATGCAGAAAATGCATGTACCTTGTAACATAACTACACTCGACTTTTGTGATTCTTGCAAGATGGGCAAGTTACATAGGTTACCTTTTTCTAGGTATGTTATTTCAGCTAAGAGTCCCTAGAACTTGTGTATAGTGATATTTGGGGACCATCCCCTATTGTTTCTACAGAAGGATATAACTATTATATAGCTTTTGTTGATGCTTTCACACGCTATACATGATTATTTCCTTTAAAGTTAAAGTCGGATGCTCTAAATGTCCTTATTTTGTTTAATAAGAGTGTTGAATTGCAATAAGGGGTGAGAATTAAATGTTTGCAAACAGATATGGGAGGAGAGTATTTGTCATTTGTGCCATATCTCTCACAACAAAGGGTGCAAGTACGGTTCTATTGTGCATATATTCATGCACAAAATGGTGTAGTGGAGAGGAAACATATACATCTAGTTGAAACGGGTTTAACTTTATTGGCACATGCTAAGATGCCTTTCCGATTTTGGTTTGAAGCTTTCTCAACAGCTTGTTTTCTTGTGAATAACTTACCAACCTCTCTTCTTTAATTTCAAGCACCTTTTGAGAAGTTATTTCACAAGGCACATAACTACAACTATCTTCATACGTTTGGGTGTTCATTTTTTCCTTATCTAAGGGACTACTCCAAAAACAAACTAGATTTTCACACAACTAAGTGTGTGTTTATAGGATACAGCTTGAATCACAAGGATATTGTTATGGGCTAATTACAATGACATCCCCTGTGGTTTGATATAATTACACGTATAAACAAGGTTTGACTATATCAATAGAAACTTACCCTGATATTTCATTGTTATTATACAAACATCTCCTACCATTAGTGTCAGTCCGTTAAGGTCTAACGGTCAATGGTCAAACGTGTAAAATGTCTAAAATGCCCTTATATTTTATTTTTTTAAAAATTAAAAATTTATTTTTATTATATTAACAATTAAAAAAATTTATTAAAAAAATATAAAATATACGAAAAGTTAATGGCCTCCATTCTAGATTTGTATGTCTGGTTTCTTTGAGAGAGAGAGAGAGAAAAGAAATTGTAGAGAGAGAAACGTGATATCAGCCGAAGATGAAGAAGAAGAAGAAGAAGATCGGCCGAAGAAGAAGAAGAGCGGCCGAAGAAGACGAAGAAAAAGATCGACGGAAGAAGACCGACCGAAGAAGAAGAAAGAAAAAGAAAGAAGGCCAGAGGTCAGGGTTCTGAGTTCGACGTCGCCAACAAGTTTGTTGTCTCCGTCAAAGGTCGGCCATTGTTGTCGAAAACACCGGCGAAGACCTTAAATTTTTTTTAAAAAAAACCTTTAAAATTTTTTTTTTCCAGTTTCACAAAAAACTTTTTTCTCTCTCTACTGTTACATTCACATCTAGTTTAAAAGTCAAAGAAGCTTTGAAATTTTTTTTTGGGTTTTTTTTTTTTATGATTTGGGTGATTACAGATATGCTTTTTTAATGGTGGATAATGGTGAATTTGAATGTTTGAACTCAACTTTTTTAGTTTTGTTGTGTTTGAGAACTTGTTTTCAAGCTTGGTGATGGATTGGGTTAATTTGTATTGTTATCAGTTTGATATCGACTACTTTGTGACTATTTCATTATTATTGTCTATCTATGGTTGTTTTTTTATTTGTTTGGCTTTCATGCATGCTTGATTGGGGTTTATTTTCTTTTTCATTTTCCTTTTAATGAACTATTGTGGATGCATTTACAGTTACAGTGTATATATAATTATATATGTCAAATTAGATTTTATGTTTTGTGTAGAAAAATTTAAAATCATTCATAGATTAAACTTCATTTACCTTGTTTGGTAATTTAAGTTATGTGTTTAAAAATATAAAATTTGACAGGTGAGGAGTGAGGAAGATGGATTTTTAGGTTCATGGCATTCTGGAAATATAAGCTAGAGTCGTACCTTCCAATTTCAGGGAAGTAACTTTGGTATGATTTGCGGGAGGAGAAGGAAATTGAGTTCGAATACAGAGCCATGCATTGTTTGTGTTGGTGAATTATGGATGAAGAAGAGGGTTACAATTGAGGGAAATAGTATTTGGAAATTTGGAAGATGATGCAATTTGAAGGCTTGATAAATATGAAGATGATGCAATTTGAAGGCTTGATGTAATTTGATGAAATTAAAAAAAAAAAAAAATCTAATGGACCAGATGATCTCCATTTAATGGACCAGATCTGATCTGGTCCATTAATTTTTTATTGTTTAAAATATATTTTCTTAAATAATTTGGTCCATTAGATGGAGATTTTTATCTCCATTTAGTGGCTTAGATTTGATATGGGCCATTAAGTTTTTATTGTTTAATATTAGTTTTAATTATTTAATATAATATTAATTTTTTAATTATTTAATTGATTAATTGTAATTAATGTATCTGTTAAGATTACCATTTTATCCTTACTTTTGGATTGTCAGTCTAACGGTAACGGACTGACACTAACGGTAGGGAATGTTTGTGTAACAACAATGAAACGTTAGGGTAAGTTTATGTTAATATGGCCAAATCTTGTTTATGCGTGTAATTATGCCAAACCACAGGGATGTCATTGTAATTAGCCCTATTGCTGTCTCCATTTTAGTGGCAATGAATTGGATTACACGCCATGCTGAGTTTAATGAATTGGATTTTCCTTATGTGCAGCTATAGGTTATGCTCCTAATCCAAAACTTGCAATTCCTCTTCACAAGATTGTTGATCTTGTGACTCCAATACAGCAGCTCACTCATATGACTCAAGGACCACCATCTGCCCTTACTGATTCTACTTCAATTTTACAACATGAAGCTGCAGTTTCTGTTTCTGATTTTGCACAGCAAGCATCTCCTGTAGCTCAGTCCAATGTGCATACTATGATGATCCAATCTAAACATGGTATTTTCAGACCTAAGGCTTACACTTCTACATGGAGTTTACCTTCAGTTTTCTTAGCAGAAACTGAACTTAGGACTGTCAATCAGGCACTATCCAGCCTAGCTTGGAAGCTGGCCATGCAGGATGAATACTCAGCCTTCCTTCGAAATTAGACTTGGTCTTTGGTACCCGCCACTCCATCCATGAATATTGTTGGGTGTAAGTGGGTCTTTCGGACCAAATACAACCCTAGTGGGACCATTCTAAAGCATAAGGTTCGACTGATGGTTAAGCGGTTCCATCAAACCCTTGGCCTTGATTTTGAGGAGACTTTTAGCCCAGTTGTAAAGGCTTTCACTATTCGGGTTATGTTTGCTATAGTTGTGTAGCAAGGTTGGGATATTAAGCAAGTTGATATCAACAATGCTTTCCTTAACAGTGATTTAAATGAGGTTGCTTACATGCGGCAGCCCGAAGGCTTTGAAAGTGTAGCTCAACCATCATATGTGTGCACTCTTCTTTCTATGGGTTAAGGCAAGCCCCACGGTTCTGGTTTCATAAGCTGCGAGCAGCTCTTCTTTCTTGGGGTTTTGTTAATTCAGCCTCTGATGTCTCTCTCTTTATTCATCGCCAAGGTACCAAGGTTATTTTTTCTCCTAGTCTACGTTGATAATATACTCTTGACAGAGACTGATTCTTAGGAAATCCAATAGCTTATTGGCAGGCTGCATGCAATTTTTGCTCTTAAGAACTTAGGCTCAGTCAGCTATTTTTTGGGTTTTGAGGCTCATCGTGATGTCTCAGGGTTATTTCTCACTCAAACAAAGTATAATAGTGATCTCCTCAAGAAAACTAATATGCTAGATTGTAAACCATGTGATAATCCCCTAAGTGTAGTAACTAAATTGACTTTAACAGTAGGGGAACCATTTTCAGATCCTACAATGTATCGAAGTGTCATAGGAGCATTACAATATCTCTCCCACACACAGCTTGATATTTCTTTTGTTTTTAACAAGCTAAGTCAATACTTTGTAGCTCCTACTCAAGTGCATTGGTTAGCTTGCAAAAGGGTGTTGAGGTATCTAAAAGGCACCATCACTAGAGCATTGTGGTTCAAGCAAGGTGCGGCTGCTCTTACTGTTAAGGCCTATACGGATGCTGATTGGGCGAGTTGTCATGATGATATGAGGTCTACAAGTGGAAATTGCTTATTTCTTGGTGGAAATCTTATTTGTTGGAGTTCTAAAAAGCAACATGTTGTTGCCAGATCTAGCATAGAAGTAGAATACCGCTTTATGTCTCAAGTTGTAACAGATATCATCTGGTTAAAGTCTCTCCTTGCTGAGCTGGGGTTTTCTTCTTCTTCATCGACTATAGTTTGATGTGATAATATGGGTGCAAATGCATTGGCTCTAAATCCTGTATATCATTCTCGCACAAAGCATGTGGAGATTGATGTCCACTTTATTAGGGAAAACGTTGCTTTTAAAGAGATTGAACCTAGGTATGTACCCACTGATTTTCAAGTGGTTGACATACTTACTAAATGGCTATCTACTGTGAGGTTTCACTTTCTTTGTACCAAACTTAACTTGATTGATTCACTACAGTTAAGTATGAAGGGGGATGTGAAGGTATGTGATCATGAAGATCAACCTAAACTAAAACAAGTGAAGTTTCCTGTGAAGCTACAACTAAAGCAAGTGCAGAAGCAAGTTGAATCAGGAGAATTAACTTGCATTCAACAGTCAACAGACCCAGCAAGGTTTGCTGAGGTTACAGTACCCCGATGCCAGCTCATGCAAGGCTCTTCAAGTATTCAAAGACGAAGTAATGTTAGTGTGGCTGGTTGATTAACAACCTTGTAATCTTATACTTTCTTAATAAGATTTGTAACAGATTTATAACTAAATTTAGTTACAAATCTGATAGCTAAATTAGTATTCTGATTTGTATAAATAGAGAGCTAATCTCTCATGATTGTAACACTTGAAAATGAAATAAAAATTAGGGCTTTGCATACCTGCTTCAATTACTCTTCTTTGCTCTGTTGAGTTTCCGTTTTGGCATTCTGTCGAACCCCTGTGCTGCGTCTACTCTTCACTTATGCTAATAGGATTTTGAGTTTAGAGATGAACCATGGTTGGCAGTCAATTGTGACACTACCCAGTGGGCTTGCTACTTTTGTTAAGTGCTACACTACCCAATAGCCGCATTTGACAGGTAAGCTGCCTTGCTTGTCAAAGTTCTATTAATAAGAGTTCAGCTAAAGGATTGTCAATCTACTTCTTCCACGTACGTAGAAGGAATTCCAAATTAGACCTGTATTCCATCATTTTGTTCTCGTTTGAGTAGACTGACTTTTGAGCTTTCCTCCTCATAGTTAAATTTTTATTTTTGTTAAAAAAAGAGGCACATAACACTAACGTACCATAACTATATCTTAATTGCACATAATATCTAGAAATCCATTAATTACGTATATTACCCCTTAAAACCGTTGACTGACGGGTTGAATGAGAATTTGATATTTTTGTATGTAATATTAAATAAATGATATCTTGCCCAATAACAAACTTGTCGCGTCACTACCTTAAATTTTTTTAAATAAATTAAAAATAAAATATATATAAATCAATTTTTTTTTTAAAACTAAAGCCACAAGAAAGGTGAAGATTCGAAAATTTTATCTTTTTGTGGCTTCGTCACCAATAAAGATCCAACGAATCGTCAAATCTTTATATGATTGATCCCCTCCATACGTGGAGGAGATCGTAATCAAGGAGGATATTCATATCTTCTCCTTGACTGGTGGAGATTGTGATCTCCTTTAGTAGTTAAAGGAGATCCCTCCCTCTCTGGTGGAGTCCTTAATTTTTTTTTATTTTAGATTTTTTATTAATAATTTATTGTTTATTAAATTTTTTTTCTTATTTAATTATTATTTTTTATGGGCAAAAGTGCACTTTTCCTTCCACTATTTGTGATTAATGGTGATTAACCTTAGTTAGTGGTTTTGAGGGACAGTTTGTATAATTAATGAAATTCTAGTTTTTATGTTCAATTTTTGATAGAGTTAGGAAAATTTACTGCAATTTTCCCTAAAAATATTAGAAGCTAAGGGAGTAAATCTTCGGTGTACCGGATACACTAATAAGTGGTGCATCCGGCCATTAAGAATATGACATGTGGAAAAAAATTGCACATATGTTATCGAAATTGTAGTTTTACCACTTGTCATATTTTTAGTGGTCAAGTACTGACACGTCCAGAAAATGGATTTCTACTCCCAAGTGCAGGAGTGTCGAAGTAATAAATTAACCCGGTGAGACCGGGGTCGATCCACGAGGAAGAATATTTAGATCCTGCAAAAACCAACAAAAATCTACAAGAAAAATATAATAGGAAATAAAATATTATGAAATGAGGGTAGGTATAATGGTGAAACAAATTAAATTAAAACATGCTAAGGTTAGAGGTTCCACTCTTGGTATATGGTTTAAGTTATATTTAACTCATTTTTATCACTCAATTGGAATCCACACATAAAGGAGGTTCCAATCGGAAGTTAGACCATTTAAGTTCTTTACACATCTATCAAGTTATATTTCTTTTCTTTTAGTTATATTACAATGGGTACTCTACACTCCTTATGTTAAATGGGTTCAAGTACTTATTGTGCCAATCAACTACCATAAATCAAGATTCCTTTGCCAGATGCAGGTATGACCATGCGGTTCTAGACGGATTCAAGTATTTATGGTGTTGTTTGTCTACAATGAATCAAGAATCCTTGGTCAGAGGTGCAGGTACAACCATGCGGTTCTAGACGGATTCAAGTATTCATTGTGCCAAGAATTGTCTACAATAAGTCAAGATCCCCACTTCACATAAGAGTAAGAGATGAAAATTCAATTCAATAAGAAAAGTAATATAAAACATGTAGATAAATTTACACAAATGAATATAAACTTTAAGACCATGTTAAGAGTTAAATAAATCTTTATTCACATACCAAGAGCTTCACCCTTCACCTTAGCAAAAAGAGAATTTAGCTACTCATGATAAAAGAAAGAAAACAAGTAAAAGAAATAAAATGAGCAAGAGAGAAATTAGATTATCACAAAAGTTCAACAATACAACAATGTAAGGTGAACTTGGCAAGGAACTCAAGCTGCCTTCAAGCTTATACAAGGCCTCTATTTATAGACACAATGAGAGGCAAACAAGTCAAAAATGGTAGGAATAAATTAATGCAAGTTGATTGAATTTGGTAAGGTAAAGTTGTCAACTTTGTTGTTTTCCACACATGCACCGACTTGTCCACCGAATTAGGCACCGTTCCTTTGACAATTTGATCTCGTGATAAACATCAAAGTTGTAGATAATTCTCTTATATTTCTAGAATAATAAGACTCATAATATTTGGAATTTTCGGGAGAGAGTTATGGCCCAAATAGGGAAGACTGCCCAATTGACGCGGCCATGCAAACCAGTCCAAGATAATCCAATATTTGTCTTCAAAGGAGTCCAAATCTGATAAGAGTTTACAAACCAAACTTATAGGGCTATGAGTTATCTTTCCAACACTATCAAGAACGTAGTGATTGGATATTTGAGTGCAAAGTTATGCCCATTACACTGAACCTGCATCAAAATAGAAAGTTTAACAATTAAGTGTAGTTATAAATAAGTTAGGTAATTTGATGACACTAATAGTATAAAATAATAGTTTTAACCTTTATTATTATACAAATTTAAATGTTCATCACACCCCCCAACCAGCTTATTGCTAGTCCCTAGCAATTAAAGCGTTATCATTTCATAATGATTTTTCAAATTTATATCTAAGTCTTCATTTACCCATTCTTCGTTTGTTCTATCCAAATAGATGAACTCTCGACAAAAACATTTAATTTGTCTTCTTCATTTTTGTATGCAACATGTACCCTTAGACAAGATATTGACAAACCTTCTTTGTGCTCATTATAAGTTGACATAAGTTCATGGGGCTTCACCCGAAAATATCAAAGTTCTATTCTAATGTTTCTTCCAAAATAACTTCCTTGGGCAGAGCAATGTATTTCTTCCTCTCTCTCTCTCTCTCTCTTTGTTTTTTTTTTTTTTTTTTTTGAAATAAGATATATGGTACATTCCTAACCCATGTAGCAAGCTTTAGGCCAATGACTCCCAGATCAGTTGACCTTAGGGCATTAGGTGTTGAGACACCCCTACGGACTTAATCACTGGGGTTGAAATGTAACCAGATTTATATAGTAATAGTGGATAGTGCAATGTCTAGTTCCCTTAAGCTTTCTTCTTAACCCATTTAGCGAGCTTTAGGTCAATGGCTCCTAGATCAGTTGACCTTAGGGCATTAGGTGTTGAGGCACCCCTACGGACTTAATTACTCGAGTTAAGAAGGCTTCGAAACCAAACGTATCCATAATTTATTATTACCTTTTTTTTTTTTTTTTGAAATGAGCAAGAGAGGAAGAAGAGGATTCACTACCTTTGGTTGTTGATTTTGTTAACCCACAAGAATAGACTCTTAATAATCTTCAATTTGCAACCCACGATCAAATGTCAAAGTGTGTGTGTGAGAAGAGTAGTTTATGAACACTTGCTTTGGGTATATGAGCATGAAAGTCAATTTATATTTGAGAGTTCATAGATTTGAATAGTCAAACTAAGATGAATAGTGAAGTCTCTTAATAAATTTAAAAAAAAATCGAGATGAAATGATGACACTTATTATTTATTATCTTTTTTTTTTGAGCATAAAAGTTATCACAAATATTATCAACTATCCCTCCCCCCAACCAAATAAAGACATTGTCCTCAATGTCTAAGGATAAAGAGAGAGTGTAGAAGAAATTACCTGAACCAAAGATTAATGAAAAGAAAAACCTGCAACATACTAGAACAAGGTAAAAAGAACATATTTATTGAAAACAAAAATGGGAAAGAAAGAAAGAAAAAACAAAATACATAGGTCAAGCCAATCTACGCTTTTTGCTACCCTCAGCAACTGACCAATCTAACTTAGATGTGGCAATGTCATATTCGGGAACAAAAGCTTCTAATTGTTTAATCAATTGATGAACATTAGAAGCAGTGACAATGATACGTCGAGCTAGAGGTGAGATAAATTGGTTTTCCACAGTATGATCTAGGAAAGACAATAGACCATCATAAAAACCACAAATATTCAACAAGCCTATTGGTTTTTGATGGATTTTGAGTTGGGCCCATGAGGTGACTTCAAAGAGTTCCTCTAAGGTTCCAAATCCCCCTGGTAAGGCTATGAATGCATCAGCATGACTAAACATTTCAGCTTTGCGTTCATGCATGTCTGAAACAATCTGCACTTCCCCAATTGTATTTCCTGTAATACCACCCACACTCAAAGCTTTTGGAATGACACCCAAAACTTGACTGCCGCCATCATAAGCAGCTTTTGAGACACGACCCATCAACCCAAGGTTACCTCCGCCATAAACTAAATGAATCTTTTTCTCTGCTAATACCCTACCAAGCTGGTCAGCAGCTTCCTCAAATTCTCTATTCTTACCAGAACTAGACCCATAAAAGACACAAATATTAGTAAAGCGGCGTGAGATGGTGTTTGCCATTGTTATGCACGCTTTTTTTTTTGTAGAGTTGTGAGAACTGGAGAAGATAGAGAAGTGTCATTTATAGTGCTCATAAAGAAGATGAAATCATGGAAGCTATATGACTAGGTCTGCATTGGCAGATGGGTGTCAGTCTAGAGTATAAAATATCAAAAAGAGTGGCTGACCTGTATCTGTACAAGTAGTTGTGATTGTGGCTCACATCTTCCTCTGGTTTTACGTCCAGAAATGGCTTGAACGCCCTCTATGGGTCGAGGATAGGCTTCCCATCCAATTTTCTTATAAATTGGCAAACAGGGTCTTTTAAAGTCAGATTCCCAAAACTGTATCGCTCCTGTTCTCTTTGAAATTGGTTCCATAAAGCGAGAATTGCAATATGCACATATCCACTAGGATGCGTCTCAAGAGTCAACAAAATATTGTCTAATGACTCCTTACTCAGGCCATCCTTAATGAATTGTATTTTATCTTCTCGATTTACAGACACCATTCCAAGAGAACGACAGCGTGTGTTACAAGTTGTGCGAGCACACTTATAACATACACCCAATTTTTTTGCTCTTTTTTTTTTTGCATAACTGCTTTTACCCAGACCAGGCATGTAAGTAAGAAATGAATCAGAGAACTCACCTGCCAATATTACCTTGGCTTCAATCAGCCAACGTACCTCAACAGGGATGCCCTTGCACATTAGCATTCTTAATCTTTCGGACCGTGCTTTATAAATTTTCATCAATGCTTTTTGAGGAAATAAGGGAAAATGATTTTTCAATTTCTCGAGAATTTCTTCCATTTTTGTGAAAAAGAAAAGGGAGAGAAAAGAGAATGTACAAAGCAAGAAATTTTTTTTTTTATCAGCTATTATGGGAGACTGAAAACACCGACTTGAAAAGTCACGGAGTACCGTTATCCGCCATTTAACCGGGAAAATAAAAGAAGGAAAAAGAAAAACAAAAATACAAAATTAGCCTGCAATCACAAAAAAATTAAAGTTAGAGAGAAATATGCAAACCTAATTCAAATCATATCAATGGTTTTCATAACATGGGTTTGAAAGAGGAAGAGTCCCTTCTTCGAAAACTTGATTTTCTAGAAATGGTTTAAGTCTTTGACCGTTTACTTTAAACACGTTACCATTCCTAGGGTTTTCAATGTCAACGGCCCCATAAGGATATACATGTTTCACAACAAATGGACCGCTCCACCTAGATCTCAATTTTCCAGGGAATATGTGAAGTCGAGAATTATAAAGTAAGACTTTTTGCCCAACATCAAATGTTTTTCTTAAAATTAATTTGTCATGAAAGATTTTGGTTCTATCTTTATAAATTCTCGAATTCTCATATGCATCATTTCTTAATTCCTCAAGTTCATTCAGTTGTAGCTTACGTAATTTGCAAGCATCATCAATGTTTGAATTAAAAGTTTTGATAGCCCAGTAAGCTTTATGCTCCAGTTCCACAGGCAAGTGACAAGGTTTCTCATAAACTAATCGATAGGGTGACATACCCAAAGATGTTTTGAAAGCAGTACGGTAAGCCCAAAGTGCATCGTTTAGTCTAAGTGACCAATCTTTGCAATTTGGATTAACCGTTTTTTCTAAAATTTGTTTTATTTCTCGATTAGCTAATTCAACTTGTCCACTTGTCTGAGGGTGATAAGGGGTAGCAACTTTATGTGTAATCCCATATTTCTTCATTAGAGACTCAAAGACTTTGTTGCAAAAATGTGTTCCCCTATCACTTATAATGACTCGAGCAATTCCAAAACGACTCAAAATATTTTCTTTCAAAAATCTGACAACTGTTTTGTGGTCATTATTTCGACATGGAATTGTCTCGATCCATTTGGAGACATAGTCAACTGCGACTAAAATGTAAACAAAACCGAATGATGATGGAAACGGGCCCATGAAATCTATCCCCCAACAATCAAATATTTCAATGACAAGTATAGGGTTTAGAGGCAACATGTGCCGTTTAGAAATAGCCCCCAGTTTTTGACAATTTTCACAAGTTTTGCAGAATGTGTAGGTGTCTTTGAACAGAGTTGGCCAATAAAATCCACATTGTAAGATTTTTGCAGCCGTTTTCCTTGAAGAAAAATGACCCCCACATGCTTCTGTATGACAAAATTTAATGACACTACTTACCTCATTGTCGGGTATGCATCTACGAAAAATTTGATCAGGGCAATACTTGAACAGGTATGGGTCATTCCAATAAAAATTTCTAACCTCTGTCTGAAACTTTTTCTTATCTTGTGCTGTCCATTGAGATGGCATCTCTCCTGTTACAAGAAAATTGACAATGTTAGCATACCATGGCATTTTACTAATAGAAAACAAAAACTCATCTGGAAAAGAGTCATTGATAGGTGTTATGTCCAAGGATGAGTTTGTTGTAAGTCTTGACAAATGATCTGCAACAACATTTTCGGCTCCTTTTTTATCTTTGATTGTGATGTTGAATTCTTGGAGCAACAAAATCCACCGTATCAATCTAGGCTTGGCATCCTGTTTTGACATTAAGTACCTCACAGCAGCATGATCAGTGAAAACAATAGTTGAAGAGCCAATTAAATAAGATCGGAATTTGTCTAATGTAAATATTACAGCAAGTAGTTCTTTTTCTGTAGTGGTATAATTCATTTGTGCACTATTCAAAGTTCTACTTGCGTAATAAATGACATAAGGCTTACCTTCCTTCCTTTGCCCTAGCACAGCACCGACAGCAAAATCACTAGCATCACACATCAACTCAAAAGGCAGAGACCAATCAGGGGATTGCATGATAGGGACAGTTGTCAAAAGGCTAATCAACTTATCAAAAGATTTTTGACAATTTTGAGTCCATTCAAATGGTGCATCTTTTATTAGGAGATTACAAAGAGGTCTAGATATTGCACTAAAGTCTTTAATGAATCTCCTATAAAATCCTGCATGGCCTAGGAAAGATCGAACATCTCTAACCGTTTTTGGTGGAGGCAAATGGGCAATTAATTCAACTTTTACTTTGTCAACTTCAATTCCCTTAGAAGAAACCACATGTCCTAGGACAATTCCAGAGGTGACCATGTAATGACATTTTTCCCAATTTAACACCAAGCCTTTTTCTTCACATCTTTTTAACACATTTTCTAAATTTTCAAGGCAATTATCAAATGAATTTCCAAACACTGTTAGATCATCCATAAAGACCTCTAAAAAATGTTCAACCATGTCACTAAAAATGCTCAACATACATCTTTGAAATGTTGCAGGAGCATTACAAAGGCCAAAAGGCATCCTTCTAAATGCAAAGGTGCCAAAGGGACATGTGAATGTTGTCTTTTCTTGGTCCTCTAGTGCTATGGGGATTTGATAATAACCTGAGTAACCATCAAGAAAACAGTAGTAGGGATGTCCTGCCACTCTTTCTAGAATTTGGTCAAGAAATGGTAAGGGAAAATGGTCTTTTCTAGTGGCAGCATTTAATTTTCTATAGTCGATACACATTCGCCAACTAGATGAGACTCGTGTTGGTATTAACTCTCCTTTTTCATTTTTTACCACTGTGACTCCAGATTTCTTAGGGACTACTTGTGTTGGACTTACCCACTTACTATAAGAAATAGGGTAGATAATTCCTACATCAAGTAACTTGAGAACTTCACCTCTTACTACCTCTTTCATGTGTGGATTTAATCTTCTTTGGGGCTGTTGACATGTTCTAGCATTATCTTCTAGATGTATTCTCTGTGTACATATCAAATAATTAATGCCTTTTATGTCTTTTAAAGTCCACCCAATTGCATTTTTATGCCTTTTAAGTACCTCTATCAATTTACCTTCCTGTTCGTTGGTAAGAGTTGAAGAAATTACCACCGGGTAAGTTTGTTCTTCACCAAGGAATGCATATTTCAGTCCTTCAGGTAATGGCTTCAATTCTAGTTTGGGTACTTCTTCTTGTTTACTTTCATTGACAGGTCTCAATTCTTCAAATTTTGGCTTCCAACCTTTGTTCTCCATCACCTGGGTACAATCAAGCAACGAACATATATTAGAAACAGTAGGATCTAGTTGCATGCTTGACTCAAATGAATTAACTAAACAAGTTTCCAGAGGATCAGAAGAACTCCCTGCTTGAAGATGATCTTCAACAATAGCTTCAATCATGTTTGCTTCTTCATTTTCATCACCTTCATCTTGTGGTTGTTTGCACATGTTGAAAACATTAAGTTCTAGTGACATATTTCCAAATGTCATCTTCATTACGCCATTCCTGCAATTAATCAAAGCATTAGAAGTTGCTAAAAATGGGCGGCCTAAAATAACAGGAATTGGTTTACACCTATTAGCAACAGGTTGTGTATCCAAGACAATAAAATCCACAGGATATATGAATTTATCAACTTGTACTAACACATCTTCCACTATCCCTATTGGCACTTTAATTGATCTATCATCAAGTAAAAGAGTTATGGAAGTTGGTTTTAACTCACCTAGATCAAGTTCTTGATAAACTGAATATGGAAGTAAATTAACACTAGCACCAAGATCAAGTAAAGCCTGTTCAATTTTATGCTCTCCAATAATGCATGAAATTGTAGGACAACCAAGGTCCTTATATTTCATAGAATTATTGTTTTGAAGAATGGAACTTACTTGTTCTGCTAAAAAGGCTATCTTTTTCACATTCAGTTTTCTTTTCACAGTGCACAAGTCTTTCAAAAATTTTGCATAAGAAGGAACCTGTTTAATAGCATCCAACAAAGGAATATTGACCTTCACTTGTTTAAAAATTTCATAAATTTCAGGATTGTGGTTCAATTTCCTTGGATTGATCAATGCTTGAGGAAATGGAGCTACAGGTGGGGGTTTGGTCTTTTCTTGGCTAGGTACAGGCTTATCAACCCCTTCCTTACTCTTGGAGATAGACTTATCATCTTTCTCACAAGGATCAAGAATAGGTTTTTAGACAACCTTACCATTGCGAAGAGTTATGACTGATTTAACTTGGTCCATGTGTTGACTTCCTGAACTACCCTCTTCCAGGTTGTATTGACCTTTAGGATTTGGTTGAGGTTGAGAAGGAAATTTTCCTTTTTCATGGATGGTGAGTGTTGATGCAATCTTAGCAAGAGTGTCTTTTAAATCGGACAAGGTTTGTGAAGTTTGATTGTTAATGGTCTCTTGCTTTTCAATGAATGAATGCAATGTTTCCTCAAGGTTTTTCCTAAATTGTGGGACATAGGGTGCATAACCTTGATTGCCTTGAAAATTTTGGTGACCTTGAGAATGTGGTGGTTGTGAAGATTGTGCATGATTATCATTCCTCCAACTGAAGTTTGGGTGATTTCTCCAACCTGGATTGTAGGTCTGTGAGTATGGGTTAGGATTTGGCCTTTTGAAAGTGTTTAGGACATTGGCTTGTTCATGGAGATATTCTTTGAATGCAGGTAGAGTTGGGCACTCCTTAGTTGAATGGTCATTGGTATCACATATGTGACACACAATTTCTTGAGCGGATTTTAGGTGACCGCTCTTTTTCAATTCTAAGGCCTCGACCTTTCTAGCTAGAGATGCAAATTTGGCTTGAATGTCATGTTCTTCCCTAAGGTTGTAAATACCTCCACTAGATGTAGAGGCTTGAGCTTTGCTCGGTGCCTCTTGGGTACCTGCAGTGTCCCAATTTTGAGCATTCTCTGCTAATAGGTCTAGGTAGTCTAGTGCCTCTTCAGGGTCTTTATCTCCAAACTCTCCATTACACATCATTTCGACCATTTGTCTACCTTGGGGTGTTAAACCCTCGTAAAAGTGTGTGACTAGTCTCCATGTTTCAAAGCCGTGGTGAGGACAAGAATTAAGCAATTCTTTGTACCTCTCCCAAAATTGGTAAAGGGTCTCTCCTGGTTTCTGGCTGAAAGTGCTAATTTGTCTTTTGAAGGAATTTGTTCTATGATGAGGAAAGAACTTTTTCAAGAACTGTTCCTGCATTTCATCCCAATTACCAATAGATCTAGACCTAAGATTTTGCAGCCATGTTTTAGCTTTATCTTTCAAAGAGAAAGGGAAAAGCTTTAGTCGGATGGTGTTCATGCTACAATTTGTGTCATTGTAAGTGTTGCACACTTCCTCAAACTCTCTCAAATGCAGGTATGGGTTTTCGGCATCTAAGCCATGAAATTTGGGTAAAAGTTGAATAATACCCGGCTTAAAGTTAAAATGAGATGCATCTGGAGGAAAAACTAGACATGATGGAGCACTAGTTCTTGTGGGGTTCATGTAGTCTCTAAGTGTTCTAGGTTGTGCATGATCGTTGTGTTGGGAACGATTGTCCCCAAGATCAGTGACTCTTTCAACTTCGTTTTCTGCCATATTTTCAAATACAGATGGGGAGCCCCTAACAAGTCTACCAGTTGGTGTACGTGACCAAGCTCTCATGCAAGTCTTAGATGCAACAGAATAAAAGAAAACAAAAACACCAAAAAATAATATTATTTACAAGAAAAAGAAAATGAAAAAGATGAAAAGAATTTTGATGGTTTTGAACACCAAATGATACTTCCCCGGCAACGGCGCCAAAAACTTGACACGTCCAGAAAATGGATTTCTACTCCCAAGTGCAGGAGTGTCGAAGTAATAAATTAACCCGGTGAGACCGGGGTCGATCCACGAGGAAGAATATTTAGATCCTGCAAAAACCAACAAAAATCTACAAGGAAAATATAATAGGAAATAAAATATTATGAAATGAGGGTAGGTATAATGGTGAAACAAATTAAATTAAAACATGCTAAGGTTAGAGGTTCCACTCTTGGTATATGGTTTAAGTTATATTTAACTCATTTTTATCACTCAATTGGAATCCACACATAAAGGAGGTTCCAATCGGAAGTTAGATCATTTAAGTTCTTTACACATCTATCAAGTTATATTTCTTTTCTTTTAGTTATATTACAATGGGTACTCTACACTCCTTATGTTAAATGGGTTCAAGTACTTATTGTGCCAATCAACTACCATAAATCAAGATTCCTTTGCCAGATGCAGGTATAACCATGCGGTTCTAGACGTATTCAAGTATTTATGGTGTTGTTTGTCTACAATGAATCAAGAATCCTTGGTCAGAGGTGCAGGTACAACCATGCGGTTCTAGACGGATTCAAGTATTCATTGTGCCAAGAATTGTCTACAATAAGTCAAGATCCCCACTTCACATAAGAGTAAGAGATGAAAATTCAATTCAATAAGAAAAGTAATATAAAACATGTAGATAAATTTACACAAATGAATATAAACTTTAAGTCCATGTTAAGAGTTAAATAAATCTTTATTCACATACCAAGAGCTTCACCCTTCACCTTAGCAAAAAGAGAATTTAGCTACTCATGATAAAAGAAAGAAAACAAGTAAAAGAAATAAAATGAGCAAGAGAGAAATTAGATTATTACAAAAGTTCAACAATACAACAATGTAAGGTGAACTTGGCAAGGAACCCAAGCTGCCTTCAAGCTTATACAAGGTCTCTATTTATAGACACAATGAGAGGCAAACAAGTCAAAAATGGTAGGAATAAATTAATGCAAGTTGATTGAATTTGGTAAGGTAAAGTTGTCAACTTTGTTGTTTTCCACACATGCACCGACTTGTCCACCGAATTAGGCACCGTTCCTTTGACAATTTGATCTCGTGATAAACATCAAAGTTGTAGATAATTCTCTTATATTTCTAGAATGATAAGACTCATAATATTTGGAATTTTCTGGAGAGAGTTATGGCCCAAATAGTGAAGACTGCCCAATTGACGCGGCCATGCAAACCAGCCCAAGATGATCCAATATTTGTCTTCAAAGGAGTCCAAATCTGATAAGAGTTTACAAACCAAACTTATAGGGCTATGAGTTATCTTTCCAACACTATCAAGAACGTAGTGATTGGATATTTGAGTGCAAAGTTATGCCCATTACACTGAACCTGCATCAAAATAGAAAGTTTAACAATTAAGTGTAGTTATAAATAAGTTAGGTAATTTGATGACACTAATAGTATAAAATAATGGTTTTAACCTTTATTATTATACAAATTTAAATGTTCATCAAGTACATTACTCATCGGTGTACTGAGTGCACCGAAGATTTATTCGAACTAAGGAGGACATGGATCGATGAGTCATTGACCCTTGTGCATATGGCTTGCTTTGCCATTGGTGCTCAAGAATAGTGTGAGAAGGTGTGACCGATTAAAAGTAAAGATAAGATAAATTACATAAGTAATGTTTTACTTAAAAATATTTTTAAATTAAATAGTTTTTTATTTGTTAATAAATATAATTTTTAATTGGTTTTACTTGATAATAAATCACTGCTGTATTTTTAAATAATTATTTTTTGGAAAGGTGATATAATAGGGTCAATTTCGATCTGTTAAAGTTAAAGTTAGTTTTGTTGGAAGTAAGCTAATGGTAATAATAAGGAAGGATTGTGTAATTTTGTGCAAAATTTGAAAAATTGGAAATTGTCGATTTTAACTACCTTTAAAAAAAAACTACCTATTTAAGTAAAATGAGGGGTAAACCGGGCATTTCAACTTCCATGTGACCAAAAATGATATTTAATTTTACATATGAGATTTGTTAACATGGAAATTTAAATAATAATTTAGTCAATAGTCAAAGTGACAAGTGAGACAAAAGTAAAGAAAAACCAGATTCGAAGGTGATAGGTTATGGTCAAGTCTTGTGTTACCAAGAGGTTCTTGGTGAAGACGAGAGGTATCTCTCGACAGAAAGCGCCTAACTGTCCTGCATATGGAAAATTGATTACTGACTTGAGAATAGAGGAAAATCCATTAGGAGTGCCAACTAATCACCATCAATAACACTTCGACGATCAAGTCAGTTAACAAGTTTTAGTGAGATCATATCTAGAGTGAGAGAGCAGTGTTTCAGCTTGTTTTAAAATATAAATCATATCTCCCTTGGTTTATGAAAGGCTCCTCTATTTATAGAGGTGATTGAGATGCTTAGTTGGAAGAGATATCCAGTTGGAGGGTTGATGTCATCTACGAGGTGGCCAGCTAAGAGTATCATTGCTCGGCTATGCTTTCCACGTCAAATCCCTACTTTTTGTTGAGTAAATCAAGAAATTTATGGATGTGTAAGATATTAGGTGACTCGAAGAATGCTACATTTATTATGATATGTACTTATCATTTATGTTGATAGTACCCGCATTAAATGTTACTTGTCAGATGCAATTAATGTTTATTAGACGACATTCCAACCATTTACATCCTTTTCGAGATTGTCGTCAGCCACTAAATGTTGGCTTTCTTGACCTTTTCCCGAGAGCGCTTATGTCAACGGGTTTAGTGGGCCCTTTATACCTGACATATTATCGATCTTATGATTTAGTCGAGAACTAGCTACAACATGGTTAAATGTTTTTATAAGGCTATTTTTGAATCCCTTTCGAAAATTATACCATTAATGTAATTTGCCATTTTATTTTCATTAAAATAAAAGGGAGAGGAGAGAAAAGATGATGGAACATAAAGGAGAAGGAAAGAGAAAGAAGAGAAAGAGAAAGAGAAAGAGATCAGACGTGAATGAAAAATATTCGAGAAGGAAAGAGGAGAGAGAAGGTTTTGATTGGATATTTTTAAAAAAAGAAAATGACTTCATTAAGCAGGGACCATAGCCAACTAGGAAAAGAATCCACCCAAACAGAGCTTAAACAATTCCCAACAATACTCTTAGCAAGAGCATAAGCCACATTGTTACAATAGGATTAAAAGAAAAGGAATTTAAAAAAACAGCCAAAAGAAAGCCTAATGCCCGCACAATATTATCTACCTCATCCTTGGAAGAAAGACACCATAACAAAAATTCACTATATTAAGAGCATTAGACTCAATTAAGAAAGAAGAGAGATTAAATTTAGCAGTCAAAAGAAAGCTTTCTAGAACTGCCCTAGCTTCTGCAGCTTCAACACTAAAAAAACTAGAGAAAAACTTAGTTGCAGCAGCCTTGGAACTCCATGACAATCCCTAATGATAACACCAACATCAAAGGGCCCATTCTTTACATCAACAACAGCATCAATATTGATTTTGAAACTAGAAACTGGAGGCTTCCACCTCTGACCAGCTAAGACAGCTTTCAAACAGCTTCATCTCTAAAGGAAACACCCAAAATATTATCTAACAGGGATCCAACTCTGCCCCAAACATCAGTATCCAAAAAAGAAGAACCCCCATGCATAAATTGGTTTCTAAAATTCTAGGAAAGCCAAGCCCCCACCACAAACTGTAAAGAAAGCTTTAAACTAAAACAAGAGAATACCCAAACAACTCTGTTAAAAAAATCAAAAGTTTTAAAAGATTTCAAACTAGAGAAGAAAGGACACTCCTTCCATAAGGGCTGAATAGACTTGCAGTCCCAAACAGCAGGATGAGGAGAATCCGGGCTACTACCACATAATACATAAACACTAGAAACCTTAATACCTCTTCTAAAGAGGGTTTCCCTAGTGGGAAAGATGCCCTTGCAAGCTCTCTAATAAAAAAATCTTGATTTTGGAGGGCAACTTAAGGGACCAAAGATGTTTTCACCACAGAGAGGGATCCTTGGAACCAGAAGGAACAACAACTTGACTTACACTCAAGGCTAGCTTGTAAGTCGAGAACAAAGAAGGATCTTTAAAATAGAAGCAGCCTCATCGTTATTAAAGTAAAACTCCACAAGATCCCTACTCCAATTACCCGATCCATTAATAAGAGCAGACAAAGTAACCCTATCTAGCAACCATCTAAGAGAAAAACTCTAAAACTAGAATCCCTAGATAACTTAGGATCCTTATAAATGGATATGTTCTGCCCATTACCAACCTTCCATCTCAAACCCTTGCAAAATACCTCTATCTCTTAAAATATAATCCTCCAAATAAAAGAAGGTCTCCACCCCAGAGAACTATGCAAAAAGGACGTATTAGGAAAATATTTTGCTTTAAACACCCTTGACATGAGAGACAAATTATTATTTACAATCCTCCAACCTTGCTTAGCTAACATAACTTGGTTTAAAAGATTGGAACTCCCTAAACCCCATACCACTACTATCTTTGGGTTGACATTATTCTTCAAGATAACCAATGTATTTTCCTCTTTTTCTTTTCATAATGCCACCACAAATCTGCACACATATGCTGCACCTCTAAACCTATGGAAAAAAGTAACTTGAAACAGCTCATGGTATAGGTAGGGACCGCTTGAGCAAACCCTAACCGAAAACATCCCTTTCCAACCTTGTAACTTTTGTCAAACCCTATCCAAGATATTCCTGAAAATCCATTTCTTATTTTTACCAATGGAGGAAGGCACCTAAGATACTTATCGTGACAAGCTACCACCTCAACATTTAACAAACTTCTAATCTCTAAAATGACAGCAGCTGATGTATTAAGGCTGAAACTCAAGGCAGATTTTTTCAAAATTTACAGATTGGCCAAAAGTTGCCTCATATTTTAGTAAAATATCATTGGTTCTTCATCCCTTATGGCTCTAGTGAATATTAAGCTGTCATCAACAAAAAAAAGACGTGAGATTGATGGGGCATACCTGACCACCTTTATCCCATGATCCGACCCTTCAACTCAGCCTTTGACATCAAAGAAGTAGTAACACCCCCTGACCCGACCCGTCTGGATCGACCCAAGGAGCACTACCGGGTTTTCAAAACTTTTCTTAACTCACTTTATAATTTGGAAATAAAATAATTTATAATTTAAAAATCATTTCTAGTGAGCCCATTAAAATCATATTTCAAAAATTGCGGTAGAGTTCCTTCTATTTTTCTGATTTCCCAAAACCTGTTTTTAACAAAACAAATTCAATACAATTTAATATCAACACTTCTATATCACATTCTCAAATCAATGCACACTATGCCATTTAATGCGACTTCCCAATCAGTTTTTAGAATAAAACAGTTTAAAAGTCAATATTTACAATCCCTTAAAAATGAAAAATAGAAATCATAAAACAATTAATTACAAAACATAAATATATATAATACCTTTACATATTCCTGTATATGCATGCATAACTAAATATATTATACAGAAATAAATGACTACCCAAAATATAGTGACTCTGGATCTCTGCCTGCAACTCTCTCTTCAATCCTTTACTTCCTCAGTATCTCTGTTACCTATGCGCGATAAACATCAACGCGCTAAGCAATAATGCTTAGTGGGTGTACACTAAAATAAATTGCAATATAATATAAAACAATATATCTTAAATTCAGAAATTCAGAAAGATATATAAATAAAACAATAAATCTTAAATTCAGAATTTCAGAAATATATATATATATATATATATATATATATATATATATATATATATATATATATAAAACAAACGTGATATTTCAATTACTGAAACTATATAAACACGAAGTATTTCAAAAGTTTATGGGTTTCAATTTTAACATCATTTCTTTATTTTCCATAACATTTTCTGACTATCAGTTCTCAATTGGGCCCATGATACACATAACAGGGTTTACAGGACTGGATTACGGGTTTTACAGTCGGGTTTTCCATCTCATATGAAATGGTATCCCTATATAAACAGTCGGTTTTCCATTTCACAAGGAAATGGTATCCATATGTTGTCACAGTCAGTTTCCCATTTCAGAATGAAATGGTATCCGTATTTCACAGTCGGTTTCCCATTTATAAGGAAATGGTATCCGTATATCATTATCATAAGCATCAGGAATCACGGTGCAGTACTACCATAAATATATACCCAATTGACATGTTAATCTCCTATATCCATATTTCCCTATACATATATCAAGGCCGTTATTCAGTTATCAAATTAATTCATTTATTTCAAGAATCAATAAATATAAATTTCAATCAAAATCACTAATTAGAAACCAAACAATAGTCGTAAAACAATAGTTGTAAATCAGGTTCTGAAAACATACGCTTTTATTCGAATTTTCATAATATCAGAATATTGCACAAACAGTTCCAACAGTATACAAAAATGAAATACGAGTATATAAAATCAATATGAGTATATAAAATCCATAAATATATTTCCAAACTTACTAAATCAAGACACATATCAAAAATAATTTCACAAACGAGTGTACACCAACCTGGATACTGTTTTTCTTCTGAATTTTCCTTTTTCTTTTTTCTTTCTCCCTCTCTTTTTCTTTCTCCTTCTCTTTTCTTCCTTTTCTTTTCTTCTTCTTTCTCTTCTCTTCTTCTTCTTCTCTTCTTCCTCTTCTTCTTCTCTTTTTCCTCTCTTTTTCCTCTCCTTTTCCTCTCTTCTTCTTCTTCTTCTTCTTTCTTTTCTTTTCTTTCTTTTTCTCTTCTCACGGTTTCTCTCTCTTTTCTTTTCTGGTTGCTTCCTCCAGAAGCTTATTTTTTTTATACAATTTCAGTCATCGCGACCGCTTATCGTAACCTGTGGTCGCGCCACCTGGTCACGTTGCTCACTGGAGGAATTTCATCGCGAGCAACCATCGCGGTAACCTGGTCGCGCTGTTGGTCGCGTTGCTCACTGCCCAAAATTCACATTTTCACCGCGAGCTAGTCAACGTGAGCCCTGGTCGCGGTACTCACTACCAAAAATCACCATTTTTACCGCGAGCGACTCATCACGATCTTTGGTCGCAGTACTCACTGCCCAGTTTTCACCCTTCTCTTCATGCATTATTTCTGGACCGTTCCATCTGGTCCACCTGGAAACCATAAAAATATTTAATTATATTTTCCACCCCTCAAATCATAAATATTATATCCACATATATTCAAAATTAATTATTCAAAATTAGGGATGTTACAGAAGTAATCCTCTCAAAGGTCTCACGTACCCCATCAATTCACCATTGATAATAAAACTGTAGGTTGTAGATTTAACACAACCCAGAACCTTTTATGTCCACTTAGAGTCAAACCCCAGTTTATTCATAATCCTTTGTAAGAAAATCCATTCCACCCAGTCATAGGCCTTGCTCATATCAAGTTTGAAAGCAACAATACCATTAGAACCCCTTATACAGCCAATAAGGTAATGCAAACACACAAAGTCCACAATCACATTATCCATTAAAAGTCTTCTAGGAACAAAAACGCTTTGACTAGGATCAATCACATCACCAAGAACCAATTTGAGCCTATTAGCTAAGACTTTTGCCACTAATTTGTATGCAACATTACAGAGGCTTATAGACATAAAGTCACTAACTCTAACCGGGGTTTTAACCTTCGGGATCAAAGCTATAACACCCTCCCCATAGAACCAAGACCGGCCCCCTAATTTAACACTACAAGAACAGCTCTAGAAACCTTATCCCCTACCATTCCCCAAAGTTTTTGATAAAATAAAGCATGGAGACTTTCCAAATCAGGAGCTTTGACTGGGGACATCTGCCTAAGAGCTAGGTACACCTCTTCCACAATGTTACTAGCTAAAAGGATTGAGTTCATATTATATGTGACCTTCTTATCCATAGCATGAATCACATCATTAATCATATGTACCGAAGGAGAAATAGTTTCAAAAAGCTTGCCATAAAAAGTAGAAACTAGACCCTCTATATCTTCATCTTTATCCCTCCAAACCCCTCCATCATCCACAAGACCTAGAATTATATTTCTTTTCCGCCTCTGAGAAGCTCTAGCATGAAAATACTTTGTATTTTTATCCCCAGTTTTTAACTAAGCTACTCTGGACCTTTGCCTAAAAAAAAAAAACTTCAAATTTACCTAATATGTCGTCAATCTTATTCTCCATCAATTTAATCCTTTTGAAATCAATAATCCCCTCTCTCGCTTTGTATAAATTAGCCAATTCATGTTTAAGATCATTCAATTTGCTATTCCTACTTTTATTTTCAATCTATTCCACTCCTTTAATTTAGAAGTAACCATCCCCACACAGTTGTTAAACCTAAAAATGGCATTAATACTCCCATTAGCCCTCCATGCCTCCTTAACAATGACATTACAATTGCTATCATCCACCTACACCTCCTCAAAATGGAACCTAGAGCCCCACTTATTCACCCTATCCCTATAACAAAATGTCTGCACATTATTAACCAAAAGAGCCTTATGATCAGAGCCCTCCAAATCCAAGTGAGAGTTCACAGCATTAGGAAAGAGAGCCCTTCAATTCAAAGAGCAAAAAAAACCTATCTAACTGCTCTTGGATCAAATCCTCACCCACATGTCTATTACTTCAAGTAAACTTATAATCTCTAAACTCAATATCCATCAAAATGCACTCATCCACTTCCTCCCTAAAATTAGCAATGACATAATGGCTTGTAATTTACCCTCATTGCTTCTCATCTAACCTCAAAATTTCATTAAAATCCCCATATTAGCCAAGGTAGTCTACTTAACTCAGTAGTCTACAAAAAAGAGACCAAGAATGAACCCTCATATCATGCCTAGGATCCCCATAAAAACTAGTAAACCTCCGCGTTTGCCCCTTCTAATCCTTTATAATTGAATCAATATGACTTTTTGTGAAAGATTGCACATTAACCTTAATAGAGTCCTTCCACAACAATATGAGACCACCACCCAAACCTACTATATCAACAGTAAAACAACCATCAAAACCAAACCTAACCTGATTGTACAAGTGCTTCTGCTATCTAATCTAGTTTCCAACAAAAACCCAAATGGAGATTTTCCTGAAACACCACATTCTGCAGTGCCCTAAATGTTCGAGGGTTCCCTAACCCTCAAACATTCCAACTAAGTATTTTCATAGTGAATAGCGGTGCTGGGAACAAACCATTGCCTATAAAATAGGAGAAGATGAGTTACTTTTTCCACGTTTACACTGCTGACCTCCATCACCATTACCTTCATCAAAAGCTAGCATCCTTTTGCCCAAACCAGAAGCGCTACCTTTTGGAATTTTGTTTGTTGCCTGTCCCCGAGTCAACTGCTTCCAACTCTTTCTTCGAGGACTATCCACCACAAGACCATCTATAACCACCTGTGTTGAAATAAGTCTTACTGAATTCGAACTAACCATAGAGCATTCTTGCATTCCCAGCTTCTTGCCATTATGTTCAAAACCTTCCCCAGTCGCTTTGGCCACCCTGTCAACCAAATAACATCAACCACTGTCTCACCAAAATGATTACCACCATAAGAGGGGATCCTATCTCATCAACAACCTCCATAACCCTACCACACACATCAACTGACTTAATTGAAGAAGTACACCATAAATGACTAGTAATAATATCGTCGTCAACCTCAATGCTTCCACCCACACCTTTACTCAAATTCACCCCACTAGAATTTGCAATAAACACTGGCCCATTCCTTTTAGATATATTAGACCTAACATCACCTGATTTAAACTTTTGACCCCCTGGATCTACTCAAAGCTTGAACCCTTAACCAACCACCAAATTTCAAATTCGTAACGTCAACAACCCCATCCTCACAATCTGGACACTCTTTCATTAAATGCCCCATTCTTCCACAAACATAACAAAAGTTAGGCAGCTTTTCATAACATAACAAAACAAAACACTCAGCTCCATCACCTCCAATCACAACTGTAAGCCTTATATTTAGAGGTTTATCAACATCTATTAACACCCTGACCCTGAGACACTTACCCAAACAATTCCCACCCACACCAGAATCCACTTCTTTAACCACACCAATGAATCCTCCCAATAACAAACCCATCGTTTTGTTATTACAAGACAAAGGCAAATTCTAAATCTGGATCCAAAAAGGGGCAATAATAAAGTCTATATCCTCAATTTTCCCCACCCTTGAAGGCTCTTTAAGAACTAAAAGACATTTCTGAAATGACAAGAGACCCTCCTCTAACACCCATTTTCTATCCCAAGAGCATCTGAAAGAAAACACAAACAAATTCATACCGATCGAGTCCACTTGAACCCCCCTCGTTGGCCTCCAAATCGTGGAAATGGTTGCCTTAAAAGCTTCCCGCTTGACAGCTCTATTAGCAACAATCTTCCCTACCAAACTCATATCAAGCTTCTTCTTCCTTATCTCCTGCAGATCTTGGTCGATTTTAGCTATAGGAACACTATCATCAGCTATAGATGTAACATCCCGGATTTCGGGTAATAAATTTTTGATATATGTGAAATATGTGAAAAATAAATTTTACTATTTGAGGGGGTGTAAATGTAATTAAATGTGGAAAAATGAATAGTGGAAAAATGAAAAAAATGAAAAAATTGAAAACTGGACCAGTGAGTATCGCGACCTGGTCACCGCGGCCATAGGTCACGACAGCTCGCTCGCGATGAAAATGGCAAAATCAGGCAGTGAGTATCGCGACCAGCCACCGCGACCACAGGTCGCGATGGACTGCTCGCGATGAAATTGCCAAAATTGGCAGAGAGCAGCGCGACCACTCGCGCGACCAAGGCGCGCTCGCGAGGAAGGCGGTGCGCGCACTCCAGTGAGCATCGCGACCTGGTGCCGCGACCACAGGTCGCGACGGCGGTCGCGATAGCAAAAAAAAATAAAAAAAAAAGAAGAAGTTTCTCGCAGAAACGAGAAAACAGAACAGCAAGAGAAAGAGAGAGAAAGAGCCGAGAAAAAGAGAGAAAAGGAGAGAAAAGAGAGGAAAGAGGAAGAAGAAGAAGAGAAGAGGAAAGGAAAGGAAAGGAGAAGGGAAAGAAATCGTGGAACCGCGGTTTGTCGAACGAAAAACACGGATTCCAAGTAGGTGTACGTTTGTTTTCGCAATCGTTATGAAAAGTATTTAGTTATCGTTTTCATTTCCGTTTTCGTTTGTGTTTTCGTTTTCGATTTCGTTTCGTTTTGTTTTCGTTTACGTTTTCGATTCTTCGTTTTCGATTTTCGTATGAAAATGGTTTATGTTATATGAAGAAAAATTGATGATTTGCATAGCTAATGTTGATTTGTAATACGTTTACGATAGACAGCATTTGGATCGTGTTTTCGAATATTTTGATTGTTACGATTTGTGAAAAATACTTGATTTAGTGACTTGAATGACTATTGTTTATGATTGTAATTTATTTCGAAGACTGGAACATCGCTATTGTAATGGCCCTAGGATACTTAGACATAGAGATGGATATAGGAGGTTGGTATACCAGCTGGGTTTTACTGAGCAGTACTGCGCCGTTATTATTGTGTGATTGTTGTTGCGGGGCAATCTCGGACAATCACACCGATTTTAGGGATTGTTGTTGCGGGGCAATCTCGGGCAATCCCAATGATACTAGTGATTGTTGTTGCGGGGCAATCTCGGACAATCACGTAGATATCAGTGACTGTTGTTGCGGGGCAACCCCGGACGTCACATTGACCCATATTCCAGTCCTAGAATGTTTAGTATTCTAGTGGGCCAGATTTGAAGTGAACTGAAATGTGGATTGAATGCTTTTATTGATCGAAATTATATATTGACCTCATTATTGAAATTAAAGTACTTAAAATTATTATATGCTTTGATTCTGAAATTTAATTGTTTTGAACATGATTTGAATTGATATATATATTGTGATTTGTTTATTAATAAAAGTTATATATATATGAGTTTCATATTGAGTTTATAGTACACCCACTAAGCTTTATGCTTAGCGCGTTAGTTTGCTTTTAACGCGTAGGTACCAGGAATCCAGAAGAGCCTAAGGACTGAAGGAAGAACGAGTTGCAGACCGAGTCACAGAGATTGTACTGTTGGGTAGCTATACTTTTGTTATGTGTATATATATTCTGAAAGCATGCATATACAGGGAATTTGTAAATACGTTTTGTAAAATGTTTTGTAATTAATTAGTTTAAAATTTATGTCCTTTATTATTAAAAATGTTTGTAAATAGTAAAGTCTGATTTGTTTTCTTTATAAATTGTGATAAACTGTTTTGATAAGTCGCGCTAAACGACAGAGTGCGCAACTGTTTGAAATTCTATAGAAGTGTTGTTGGAAATTGTATTGGAATTGTTATGTGTAAAAACAGGTTTGGAAAGTCCGAAAAACAAACGGTACTCTGCCGAATTTTCGTAAAAAGTTTAATTATTGTTATGGGCTCACAATGAATTTTTGAAACGTATAAAACTAATTTTGGAATGTTCTGAAAACCGGTAGCGCTTCCCGGGTCGGTCCGGCCGGGTCGGGTCGGGGGGTCCTACATTTAGTTGGTATCAGAGCGCGGTTTAGGCGTTTCTGGACCAAAGAGTCTGTATATGCATGCATTGTCTAAAGCTACCCATAGGAATGTGTGACTCTAATCTGCAGAACTCTACTGTCTGATATAGGATAAAGAATGGAAGGAAGTGGTGATAGACCTGAGAGTCCCGCCAGCGTGGCTGGGGGAGCATCGAGGGAATCAGTTAGTCCGAGAACGGACCCTGTACAGCCAGCATTTATGCAGCAAATGGCTGAGTTCTTCCAGAATGTGGCCAGAGCAGCGCCACAGAGATCAGCCATAGAGCGACTGGCTAAACACAGACCTACTGATTTCCATGGTAGGAAGGATGAGGATGCATCTGCCGCAGAACACTGGTTTGAACGGACGAACAGAATATTGGAGCAGATGCACTGCACACCTGAAGAGAGATTAGAGTGTGCAGTATCCTTATTGCAGGAGGATGCCTATCAGTGGTGGACCTCCATTATACAGACAGTGCGACCAGAGGACAGAACGTGGGACTTCTTTCAGATGGAGTTCCGGAGAAAATATATTGGTCGCATCTATCTGGATAATCTGAAGAGGGAGTTTACCAACCTGAAACAGAGGCAGATGACTGTGACTGAGTATGAGAGGGAGTTTGTCAGGTTGAGTAAGTATGCGAAAGAGATGGTGGCGACTGAGGCAGATAAATGTAGACGGTTTGAGGATGGACTAAACGATTACATCCGCCTACAGGTTGTGTAACGTTCTGAATTTCTAAGTAATTGATTATGATATTGATATAATTAGACTGTGGATTAATTGAGAAATGTTACAGATTGCTGCTTTTGAATTTGAGGATTTTACCAGACTTGTCTCGGCAGCTCTGAATGTAGAGAGAATAAAGAAAGAAGAGCAGGCCAGAAGAGACAGAGGGCAGCAAAGAAGAGGGGCATGGCCATCTAGCTCGTATCAGTCCCCGAATAAGAAATTTAAGGGACCGCAGCCCAGTGCAGTCACAGAGGCCTGTACCTACAGCTAGGCCTGGACAGTCTGCAACTTCTGTAGCCAATGCACCTAGAAGTGCAAGTAGGGGACCAGCCCCTCCATTGTGTAATCATTGTGGCAAAAGACATCCTGGGGAATGCTGGAAGCTTACAGGAGCCTGCCTGAAATGTGGCTCCCATGATCATTTCGTGAGGGATTGCCCACAGATGGGACCCCAGCAGCCAGAGAGATCAGCCCCTACTACTTCCAGAGGTAGGAGGCCTGGTCAGGCAGTGCCTGAAGGTGGTAGCCACAGAGGAGTGTCAGAGTCAGTGGCCAGACCTGATAGTAGAGCTCCTGCACGTGTTTATGGTGTTCGAGCTCAGGAAGATAAAGATGCTCCTGATGTGATAGCTGGTATTATTTCTATTTTTGATACTACAGCTATTGCATTGATAGATCCAGGTTCTACACACTCATATATCTGTGATGCATTGTTGAAACAAAGAAGTTTGCAAACTGAACCTACTGAATATGATGTGTTAGTTAGTAATCCGATAGGTCAAAGTGTAGTTGTGAACCGTATATACAGAAATTGTCCTATTCGGATACAGGAGTGTGATTTTCCTGGAGATCTAATGGAGTTGCCATTCCATGAGTTTGATGTAATCCTAGGCATGGATTGGTTAACTCGGCATAGAGTAGTGATCGACTGTGAACTGAAGAGAGTAACCCTCAGAACAGTAGATGGTGCAGAGATCACAATGGTGGGTGAAAGGAGGGATTTCCTCTCCAATGTCATTTCAGCTACTGTAGCCTGTAAACTGATTAGAAAGGGGTGTGAAGCATATTTGGCACAGGTGGTTGATTCCAGAAAAGTTAATTCTGACATTCAGAATATACCCACTGTGTGTGACTTTACAGATGTATTTCCAGAGGAACTTCCTGGTTTGCCACCTCAGAGAGAAGTAGAGTTTGTAATTGACGTGGTACCAGGTACGTCTCCAGTATCGATAGCACCCTACAGAATGGCACCAGCAGAACTGAAAGAACTGAAGATACAGTTACAGGAATTGCTGGATAAGGGCTTCATCAGACCTAGTGTATCTCTTTGGGGAGCCCCAGTCCTGTTTGTGAAGAAGAAGGATGGGTCCCTGAGACTATGCATCGATTACAGGCAACTGAATAAACTGACTGTTAAGAATAAGTATCCGTTGCCAAGAATCGATGACTGGTTTGACCAATTGAGAGGAGCTTGTGTCTTCTCAAAGATAGACCTGAGATCAGGTTATCATCAGCTGAGGATTAAAGAATCAGACATTCCGAAAACTGCATTCAGAACCAGGTATGGACACTATAAATTTGTAGTGATGCCATTTGGGCTGACTAATGCACCTGCAGCCTTTATGGATCTAATGAACAGAATATTCCGGCCATACTTGGATCAGTTTGTAGTAGTGTTTATCGATGATATCCTGGTATATTCACAGACAGCTGAGGACCATGACAGACACCTCAGAGTAGTACTGCAGATTCTGAGGGAGAAGCAACTGTATGGTAAACTGAGCAAGTGTGAGTTCTGGTTGCCTGAGATTGCATTCTTGGGTCACATTGTGTCAGCAGAGGGAATTAAGGCAGATCCGAAAAAGATTGAAGCGATAGTGGAATGGAAGCCTCCCAGAAATGTGACAGAAGTCAGAAGCTTTCTAGGCTTGGCAGGTTATTATCGACGGTTTGTGAAGGGTTTTCCTCCATAGCAAGTCCGTTGACCAAGCTACTGCATAAGAATGTCAGATTTGAGTGGACTGACAGATGTCAAGCAGCTTTTGACCGATTGAAGGCAATGCTTGTAGAGGCTCCAGTCCTGATTCAGCCTGTTTCAGGTAAAGACTATGTGATTTATAGTGATGCCTCACATCATGGTTTGGGATGTGTATTGATGCAGGAAGGCAAGGTGGTTGCATATGCGTCCAGACAACTGAAAAATCATGAGCTAAATTATCCGATTCATGATTTGGAACTTGCAGCCATAGTCTTCGCTTTGAAAATTTGGAGGCATTACTTATATGGTGAGAAATGTTATATATACACCAATCACAAGAGTCTAAAATATCTGCCTACTCAGAGAGAGTTAAATTTGAGACAGAGACGATGGATGGAGTTGATTAAAGACTATGACTGTGAAATCGACTACCATCCAGGAAAGGCGAATGTAGTCGCAGATACATTGAGCAGAAAAGCATTGTTTACTCTGAAGGCTATGAATGTGCAATTGCAACTGAATCCAGATAGTACATTGGTAGCTGAATTGATTTGCAGACCCAGCCTGATTCAGCAGATTGCAGAGAAACAGAAGCAAGATGCGAGAATCCAACTGATATGTGAACAGATCCCAGAAGGGAAGCATCCGGATTATTCAATCAGAACTGATGGTATTGTGTGTTTCAGAGACAGGATTTATATTCCAGAAGATGAAGAATTGAGAAAAATGATCCTGACAGAGGCACACAGTAGTTCATATGCAATGCACTCAGGTAGCACGAAAATGTACAGAGATTTGAAAACTCAGTACTGGTGGTCTGGTATGAAAAAGGATGTGATAGAATTTGTGAACAGATGCTTGACTTGTCAACAGGTGAAAGCTGAACACCAGGTTCCATCAGGATTGTTACAGCCAATAGCAATACCTGAATGGAAATGGGATCGCATCACTATGGACTTTGTCACTGGATTGCCACTCACTCGGAGTAAACATGATGCAGTATGGGTTATAGTGGACAGATTGACGAAGTCGGCACATTTTCTACCTGTCAGAATTGACTACTCTCTGGATCGACTGGCAGAATTGTATATAAGAGAGATAGTCAGATTGCATGGAGTGCCTGTATCCATTATATCATATAGAGATCCGAGGTTTACATCGAGATTCTGGAAGAAATTTCAAAAAGCCTTGGGTACTCGACTGAGTTTCAGTACAGCCTTCCATCCGCAGACAGACGGCCAATCAGAAAGGGTAATTTAGGTGCTTGAAGATATGCTCAGGAGTTGTGTAATTGAGTTTGAAGGAAGTTGGGCGGATCATCTTCCATTGATTGAATTCGCCTACAACAATAGTTACCAATCGAGCATAGCGATGGCACCGTATGAGGCACTGTATGGAAGGAAATGCAGGACTCCAGTATGCTGGACAGAGTTAGGAGAGGACAGGTTAGTAGGCCCAGACTTGATCAAACAGACTGAGGAGAAGGTGAAGATTATCAAGGATCAATTGAAAGTTGCTTCTGACCGACAGAAATCCTATGCAGATCTGAAAAGAAAAGAGGTAGAATATGACGTCGGTGAGAAAGTATTTCTGAAAGTATCTCCGTGGAAGAAAGTGCTTCGATTTGGTAGAAAAGGTAAGTTGAGTCCTAGGTTTATTGGGCCATACGAAATCATTGAACGTGTGGGACCAGTAGCCTATAGACTAGCTTTACCTCCAGAATTGGAAAAGATCCATAATGTGTTCCATGTATCGATGCTGAGGAGATACAGATCTGATCCTTCCCACAGAGTTCAGGCCGAAAGCATTGAAATCCGACCAGACCTGACCTATGAGGAAGAACCAGTGCAGATTCTTGATCGGGAGATCAAAGAATTAAGAAATAAAAGAGTGCCACTGGTGAAAGTCCTCTGGAGGAACCATAAAGTAGAAGAGGCTACCTGGGAGAGTGAAAAAACGATGCGACAGCAATATCCCCAACTGTTTCACTAAGGTAAAATTTCGAGGACGAAATTTCTTAAGTGGGGGAGAATTGTAACATCCCGGATTTCGGGTAATGAATTTTTGATATATGTGAAATATGTGAAAAATAAATTTTACTATTTGAGGGGGTGTAAATGTAATTAAATGTGGAAAAATGAATAGTGGAAAAATGAAAAAAATGAAAAAATTGAAAAAAATTGAATAGTATAAAAATGAAAAAAATGAAAAAATTGAAAACTGGACCAGTAAGTATCGCGACCTGGTCACCGCGACCATAGGTCGCGACAGCTCGCTCGCGATGAAAATGGCAAAATCAGGCAGTGAGTATCGCGACCAGCCACCGCGACCACAGGTCGCGATGGACTGCTCGCGATGAAATTGCCAAAATTGGCAGAGAGCAGCGCGACCACTCGCGCGACCAAGGCGCGCTCGCGAGGAAGGCAGTGCGCGCACTCCAGTGAGCATCGCGACCTGGTGCCGCGACCACAAGTCGCGACGGCAGTCGCGATAGCCAAAAAAAATATAAAAAAAAAGAAGAAGTTTCTCGCAGAAATGAGAAAACAGAACAGCAAGAGAAAGAGAGAGAAAGAGCCGAGAAAAAGAGAGAAAAGGAGAGAAAAGAGAGGAAAGAGGAAGAAGAAGAAGAGAAGAGGAAAGGAAAGGAAAGGAGAAGGGAAAGAAATCGTGGAACCGCGGTTTGTCGAACGAAAAACACGGATTCCAAGTAGGTGTACGTTTGTTTTCGCAATCGTTATGAAAAGTATTTAGTTATCGTTTTCATTTCCGTTTTCGTTTGTGTTTTCGTTTTCGATTTCGTTTCGTTTTGTTTTCGTTTACGTTTTCGATTCTTCGTTTTCGATTTTCGTATGAAAATGGTTTATGTTATATGAAGAAAAATTGATGATTTGCATAGCTAATGTTGATTTGTAATACGTTTACGATAGACAGCATTTGGATCGTGTTTTCGAATATTTTGATTGTTACGATTTGTGAAAAATACTTGATTTAGTGACTTGAATGACTATTGTTTATGATTGTAATTTATTTCGAAGACTGGAACATCGCTATTGTAACGGCCCTAGGATACTTAGACATAGAGATGGATATAGGAGGTTGGTATACCAGCTGGGTTTTACTGAGCAGTACTGCGCCGTTATTATTGTGTGATTGTTGTTGCGGGGCAATCTCGGACAATCACACCGATTTTAGGGATTGTTGTTGCGGGGCAATCTCGGGCAATCCCAATGATACTAGTGATTGTTGTTGCGGGGCAATCTCGGACAATCACGTAGATATCAGTGACTGTTGTTGCGGGGCAACCCCGGACGTCACATTGACCCATATTCCAGTCCTAGAATGTTTAGTATTCTAGTGGGCCAGATTTGAAGTGAACTGAAATGTGGATTGAATGCTTTTATTGATCGAAATTATATATTGACCTCATTATTGAAATTAAAGTACTTAAAATTATTATATGCTTTGATTCTGAAATTTAATTGTTTTGAACATGATTTGAATTGATATATATATTGTGATTTGTTTATTAATAAAAGTTATATATATGAGTTTCATATTGAGTTTATAGTACACCCACTAAGCTTTATGCTTAACGCGTTAGTTTGTTTTTAACGCGTAGGTACCAGGAATCCAGAAGAGCCTAAGGACTGAAGGAAGAACGAGTTGCAGACCGAGTCACAGAGATTGTACTGTTGGGTAGCTATACTTTTGTTATGTGTATATATATTCTGAAAGCATGCATATACAGGGAATTTGTAAATACGTTTTGTAAAATGTTTTGTAATTAATTAGTTTAAGATTTATGTCCTTTATTATTAAAAATGTTTGTAAATAGTAAAGTCTGATTTGTTTTCTTTATAAATTGTGATAAACTGTTTTGATAAGTCGCGCTAAACGGCAGAGTGCGCAACTGTTTGAAATTCTATAGAAGTGTTGTTGGAAATTGTATTGGAATTGTTATGTGTAAAAACAGGTTTGGAAAGTCCGAAAAACAAACGGTACTCTGCCGAATTTTCGTAAAAAGTTTAATTATTGTTATGGGCTCACAATGAATTTTTGAAACGTATAAAACTAATTTTGGAATGTTCTGAAAACCGGTAGCGCTTCCCGGGTCGGTCCGGCCGGGTCGGGTCGGGGGGTCCTACAATAGAGAACTTCGTACACCTCCTGGAAATCTCCTCCGGATTCATACAAAAACCAACCCAAAAAAGAAGAAAGAAGAAATCGAAAAAGAAGAACGAAGAAGAAAGAAGAAGAAACAAGTAATCCCACGAAGAAAATAGAAAAAAAAAACACTCAAAAAGAGTGAAGAGAACACGCAGAAAGTGTGAACGTTAGGTGAATGTTAGCTTCCACACCCCATTTTCTCAAGAACTCTCAAGAGAGAGCTGATGAGAAAGAGGAGAGAGAAGACTTGATTTGCATATGTTTTGATTGGATTGTATAGTTTAATATGTCACCATTATTTATTTTCAATATATACTACTTTTATTTTAACAAATAATGTTATAACACGTGGTCGTACCGTCGTAGAACTTTCTAAGATCAAATTAGGGTTAGCCGCGGTTCCAGAACCGGCAATTTCGGTTCTAGAACCGAGACCGAGGGGTACTGGTTCCGGTTCGGTTTTAGCACCAGAGGAGGAACAACCGGTTGTGGTTCCTCCTCTGGTTCCTGGAACCGGCAGTTCAATCGCCGGTTCCGAAACCGGAACCGGTTTCCTTTTTTTTTTTTTTAAATTAAGATAAAAATATTAAACATAAAATATAAAATATTAGAGATATTTTTTTTTAATTTTTTTTTAATATATGAGAGATGATGTAGATGAGAGATATTTTAAAGAGATGAAGAAGGGTAATTTTACAAAATTACCCTTCTTCATCTCTTTAGAATATCTCTCCTCTTCATCATCTCTCATATATAAAAAAAAATTAAAAATGGGTACTGGGTCGCAATAAAATAACGATAAAATTGAAATAAAATTACGATAATTTCATAAAGCTATAAAATTAAAAAGAAATTTAAATAAATAAATAAAAAATTAGGGCTTGTACTTAATTTTACCTCAATTAAGCTGTCTACGTGTCCTCTAGGAGCAATCAAAGCCCACGTAGTTCTTTTACCTTTTATATTCCGAGTGTGATCAATTGTCGCTTGTACCTTCGGTGGCCGTTGTATCGTCGTTGGTGTCGAAGAAGTCGTCATCGAACACTCCGTCCATTTCTTGCTGCTGGTATGATGCCTTGGTCCAGTCGTCAACACAGACCTGGATCTGAATTGAGTCTGGACTGAGCAACGATTGTTTCTCGTCCAAAATGTTGCTACCTGCACTAAATTCCTGCTCAACTGCCACGGTCGAGACAGGGGTTCCAAATATTTATTTGGCAATGATGACCAAAATTGGAAAGTTAGTTTGGTGATCCTTTCACCACTGTAGAATGTTAAAGTCATCGCTATCTAGAAACTCAAATGAGGTGTTTAGGTAGACGTCAACCTCTGAAATAAAGGTTGATGTAGACGAACTCCCTGTTTTCTTTGATTTTTTGGACAACACACTTGACCATAACTTCCTTAATTGGGAAGGAATAGGAAAATGAGAATGAGTAGTACTGCTTCCACTTGTATCCGGTTACTGAACAACAATATTCAGCGAGGGACCGTATACATAACGATATTCTTCATACGAGGAATAAAATAAATTCCTAACATTATTGTATAAAACATTAATATCTATATTAGCTATACCTAAAGATTGCTAATAAAGAGTATAATATTCATATAAACTTTCAAATTTACGCCCAGGGTCAAAAATTGATGCAATTATATAAATTATAAGAATCTCCCTATAATAATTTAACCATTTCTGTTTCATTGCACTAACACATTCAATGAATTTCTATAGTTGTGCACACTCATTAAGTACACCTACAATATTAATGGCTTCAAATAAAAATAAATGTGCGGTTGGATAATATATACTAGATAAAATATTTGTTGCATCATGAAAAACTTTTAATAGCATGTAAATTTTAGTACAAGCATCCCAATGTTGAGCATACAAATTAATGCTACTAATATTATATTGCAAAAATCTAACTAATAATTCTCTATATTAATAACTTTCACAAAACAATTTATACATAGAGTTCCAACGAGTTGGAACATCATGGGAAAACCTAATTGGATGCTTCCCGTGAGATTTGCAATACATAACCCATTGTTTCATGGTGCTAGGATGTTTCCACAAATAATAAAGAGCATTCCTAATTGGTGTAATAAATTCTTGTAATGTTTGCAAACGATTTTGTACACATATATTTAAAACATGACAAAAACATCTTTAATGAAAAAATCTGCCGCCAAAATAGGGGTTACACAATTGAAATAATTGTAGAATGGCGGCAGTATTATTTGCTGCGTTATCAAAACTAATTGCAAAAATTTTGTTTTCAATAAAATATTCTTCAAAAATAATTTTCATCAATTTATATATATTATCAGCAGTATGAGAGTCATCAAAAACTCTAAATGCAAGAATTCTTTTTTGCAACTACCATGCTTCATCAATGTAATGGTAAGTGACTCCTAAATATGAACATTTTTGTCAATGATCACTTTAGATATCAGCACAAACAGAAACACGACCCACATAATTTATAAAATATTTAACTAATGATTTTTTTTTATTTATAAATTTCACACATAGTACGTTTCAAAGTGGTCTTAGGTACCCTACATACAGCGGGATTTAAGGCGTTATGACAATATTTTAGAAATCCAGTTTTTTACCAAAACTAAAAGGTAAATGTTCGGTCGCTACCATTTTAGTTAACTCTTCCCTATTATTTTGATCACTATATTTAAATAATGGATGGTTAGGAGATGTGTACCTGACAATTTGTTGCTGTCCGTGTGCTCGTTGTGCTTCAATTGTATGCCTGTTGTTGATGTGTTTCCAGTACGTCCCGTATCCTCCGGATTTGTTCCTCTTAAATTCCTTGGAATAATAGTTGCAAGTCACCATCATTGTCCCCGGTTCCTTCTCCACCCTCTTCATGTGAACCTTAAAAAGTTCATATTTGTACTTGTTCAAAACCGGTGGCGGCATTTGTACGTCTTCACTCGGTAGATTTTGGGGGAATTGAGGAGTGGAACCATGTAACACCCTCTGACCTGACCCGGCTGGATCGACCCAGGGAGCGCTACTCGGGTTTTCAAAACTTTCTAAATTCATTTTATACATTTCAAAATCATTGTGAAAATCACATCAATTTGTAATTCAAAAAGACTTTTCTAGTGAGCCCATCGAATCAATTTTGCAAACCATTGGAAAACCATCTAGTTTATAATTTTTAAAACCATTTCCGAGTGAGCCCATCGCAATAAACTTTTTATAAAAATTCGGCAGAGTTCCGTTTGTTTTTCGGATTTCCCAAAACCTATTTTTCCACAACTCAAATCAAGTACAAAAATCATATTAACACTTCAATATCATTTTCAAACAATTGCGTACTCTGCCGTTTAGTGCGACTTTCCAACAACAGTATATAAAATAAAACGATTCAGAATTCAATATTTACAAACATGTTAAAAATGAAAGACAAAAATCGTAATTAATTTATTACAGGACATAATTACAAAACATATTTACAGACTCTCTGTATATGCATGCATATCAATCATATTACACATGAACATAAATATCTACCCAAAAATGTGACTCTCCGCCTCTGTCTGCAGGGAACTCCTCTTCAGTCTTTGGCATCTTCAGTCTCTCTGGTACCTACGCGTTAGAAACAAAACTAACACGCTAAGCATATAGCTTAGTGAGTGTAACATCCCGGATTTCGGATAATTAAATTTATATATGTGAAAATAAATTATATTAGTATTATGTTTGTAAATATTAAAGTTTGATTTGTTTTATTTTTATAAAATGTGATGAAAAGTCGCACTAAACGGCAGAGTGCGCAACTGTTTGAAAACGTTATAGAAGTGTTGTTGAGAATTGAATTTGAATTGATTTGTGTAAAAACAGGTTTTTGGGAAAACCGAAAAACAAACGAAACTCTGCCGAATTTTTGTAAAAAGTTTATTGATTGGGCTCACTCGAAAATTAGTTTTAAATTGTTAAACTATTTGGTTTTCTAATGTTTTGAAAATCTATCGATGGGCTCACGACGATTTTGAAAGTATAAAATGAATTTAGAAAGTTTTGAAAGTCTGAGTAGCGCTCCCTGGGTCGGTCCAGCCGGGTCGGGTCGGGGGGTGTTACAGTAGGTGTACACTAAACTTAAATATGAAAAATCATAAATATCTTTTATTAAGAAACAATTTACAATATATCTCTTTTCGATGCTAATCATTTGCAAATCCATTTAACTTCAAAATCAAAGCATAAAACAGTTTTAATCACTTTAATTTTAACGATAAGATCAATATATAAAATCGATCAATAAAGTTATTCAATTCACTTCTCAATTCACTTCAATCTGGCCCGCTAGAATACTCAACATACTAGGACTGGAATATGGGTCGAACTCCCACCCTAGGACGAATCCTAAGAGTGGTACGTATCTCCCTACTCTAGGACCGAGGGTACGGAACCTAGAGAGGTACATAACTCCTTATCCCAGGAACGAATCCTTAGGAAGGTACGTGTCTCCCAACCTCAGGACGAATCCGTGAGGAGGTACGTGTCTCCCTGCCCCTGGACGAATCCATAAGGAGGTACATAATAATCATCAATAGCATATCAATATCGGTGCAGTACTGCTCACTGAACCCAGCTGGTATACCAACCTCCTATATCCATTTCTATGTCTAAGTATCCTAGGGCCGTTACGATAAACTATTTTCAGTATTCACTGTATTTGCAGATCAACGGAAACATACGATTTAAACAATCATAAATTTTTCATGGAAAATAAACAATATTCATACGAAAATCGAAAATAAGAAATTTCAACGAAATCGTAATAATAAAAATACGATCAACAATAAAATCATCCCACGGAAGTAAAATAAACAAATCAAAATGAAAATCTTCAAGTAAATCTCAGATTCAAACTAAAAGAGTTTGAAAACGTGTGTACACCAACCTGGATACCGTTTCCTTTCGACAAATCGCGTTTCCACGATTTTCTTTTCCTTTTCCTTCCCTTTTCTCTTCCTCCTACACTTCCTTTTCTCTTTCCTTCCTCTTTTCTTCTTCTTCTTCCTCTTTCTTCTTCTTTCTTCTTTCTCTTCTTTTCTTTCTCTCGGTCTCTCCTCTCTCTTTTCTCTGCTCTGTCTATTTGGTGGCTTCTCGCGGAAGCCAAAATTTTTTTTATATTTTTCAGTCGTCGCGACCTGTGGTCGCGCCACCAGGTCGCGGTACTCACTGGAGCGTTTCCACCGCCTTCATCGCGAGCACACCTCGCGGTACCATGGTCGGGCTGGTGGTCGCGTTGCTCACTGTCAGAATTTGACATTTTCATCGCGAGCAGTTCATCGCGATCTGTGGTCGCGGTGACTGGTCGCGATGCTCACTGCCAAAAATCACATTTTTCACCGCGAGCAGGTCATCGCGATCTGTGGTCGCGGTGACCAGATCGCGATGCTCACTGCCTCGGTTTTCCTTTTTCTTGTATCATTTTTGGACCGTTCCATCTGGTCCACCTGGAAATCATAAAAATAAACATACTTTTAATTGCATTTACACCCCCTCCAATCACAAAATTTATATTCACATATATAAAATTAATTATCCGTAATCCGGGATGTTACAAACCAGGTTGAGAATATTGAGGAGTAAAATTAAGAGGAGTTTGATTACCGAATATTTCCTCCTCAAATTGTCTCTGTTATAGGTAATCACCTAAATTTGCTTCGTTGAAATGTAATTCTGGGTGACGGCGACTCTGCTCTTATTGAACGTTCAAATTCGGCACTTACTCATTGTCTCCGGAAACGGACCTTCTGGAAATAGACTTTCTTGAACTTGATGCCATTATAATTTCATAAACCAGCGAAAAAATAAAGTATAGAATTTAAATAAATAATGGAAATTGAAGTATTGAACAAATTAAGATTTCAGAGAGAGAAATTGAGAGAATTGTTGTGAGAATTCTTGAGAGTGAGAGAGGAAGATTTGAGAGAATTGTGGTGTGAAGAAATATAAAAAGGAGAGGAGTTTATATATTTTTTGGGTGGGGGAAAAATATAATTTTAAGAAATTTAGGGGACCTTGTTGTAATTTTGCAAGGCTCCTTATTGTAATTTTCAATAGCAAGTAGCCGTTGGCCAGAGCCAACGGCTACCTACCACTGCTGCTGGTGGCAATCTGCCATTGTAATACCAAATTTTTTTTTAAAAAAATTTTTTAAAAAGAAAAAAAAAAACCCTGGAACCGGATGGAATCGGCTGAACCACCGGTTCCTAACCGGCATTCTGGTTCCAATTTTTAACTAACCGGAATCGGGACCGTGGGTCCTGGTTCCGGTTAGCTGGTTTCTAACCGGTTTTGAACCGGTTCAAACCGAACCGTAGCTAACACTAGATCAAACCCCCTTTCCCAATTTTTTTTATTTTATTAAAAAAAAAAACAGATAATATTATAACGGAAAGAACTTACCATGAATAGATGAGATTTATTCACTATTACAACTAAAAACTATAGCTTATTACTGTTTTTAAAAACCGTCATAAAATATCTATCACTAGATATTTTTTTAAAACTAACATGAAGTTTTTTTCTTGGAGCTAAAAGAGTATCATGAAAAGTTGTTTTTCTTGGTTTTCATGTTAGCTATACAAATATTACCAAAGAGTGTTTCTTGTATACAAGTGCATAACTGAATACTCCAGTTTTGTGTCTTTTTGCTGTCCATCTTGTTTGGAACTGGAATTTGTTTTTGAGTGTTAAACTTCCCAAATGGTTTCAATAACATGCAATCAAAACATAAATAAATAAACCAGTTTTGTTGGGCCTTCAACATCAATTCTTTTGCTTTATCAAAACATTGAAGAAAAAGAAGAAGGCAAAAAAAAAAAAAAAAAAAAACTTGAAGATGGTTCCTCAAGCTTTATTAGTTCCTCTACCTGCAGATATTCCTCTTCTTTTTGCTTTCATCACAGCTATTGGGATCATTATTGTCATCTTATTCTGCATATTTGTGGTCTGCCTGATCGCCACCTCCTTCATCGCTCTCGTAATCTCCTTAATATGTAATCGTTTTTTCGGACATTGTTTTGAGAGAAGTGAACGTGATATTGAGCTTGGAAGAGTAACCCATGATGATAATCATTATGATGATAATGATGATGATTATGATAACAATCAGGCCATGGAAATATATGATGATCATGGACATCAAAACAACATAGAAGAAAGAAAGTCTTTAAGGCAACAAGCCCTGGAAAAACTGTTGCCACCACTCGTTTTTGGAAGCAAAAAAGCGTTGTTCACGAGTTGTGAAGACTGTTCAATCTGCTTGGAGGATTACAACGATGGAGACTTATGTAGAGTTTTTCCAGTCTGCAATCATATGTTCCATTTGAAATGCATCGATCCCTGGTTGAAGAAACAGCTAACATGTCCGATTTGTCGTAAATGTTTGTTAGATGCATGACCTGAAATACATATATGAAGAAACAGATAGAAAAAGGAAAAAAAAAAAAAACACACACACACATGCACCTTCAACTAGCTAGGAATGCCATTTTATTTTTCTTTCCTTTAATTTGTATCAATAATAGAATTTTTTATTCTTTTATTTGGATCTTCTTTCTTGTTAATCAAGGTAATAACCTGAACAAATTAACCTGATGGAGTCAAGAGTGATTATCAAGTAACATGCAGTTTAGAGAAGGAATATGGAAAATCTAGAGCAATATAAAGAGCAGCTTGGTAACCGTTTTGTGATTAAGCAATAAAGTCATCATTTCCAGACTCCATTGTTGAGTAAAGTTTGAGCTTATATATTCTGTTGAACATTTTCACAAACAGTTTGATATTTTTATCAAACACCTTTGTCTTTATCTTTACGGATATCAAACATTAAATTTCTTATTAATTTTTGCTATATCAAACTTGAATTTTCTTACTTATTCTTTTTGTTGACATGCAATAGATTTAGAATGGTAAATGAGATACAAGCAAGGGTGGAACGAGAAGATAAAATGTTGGGAGCCAAAATATACCAAATAAATTGTCGACTATTTGTATAATAAAAACATGTAAAATTTTACAAGAGAACGAATTTAATTTATGTCACAATTTGAAGATACAATAAAAAAAAATTCTCCAATTAATTGACGTTTGGCAGATCTTTTCCTCTTATACATGTGGCAAAGAATAAGACTTATAATAATAAATAATAAGCATAATGAAGGAATAAATTTTTTATGTTTATTTTTGTGACTCAAAAAAATTTAAATTAAATTGAAATAGAAAGAGAGAAATTACTTAAAAAAATTATCTAAAGATTAAAATTTAGGAAAATTCAATTAAGATCAATTGCTTAGTTTTTAGTACGAAGAAAGGTGGGTGTCTCATGTTTGGGTGAGAAGTGTGAACTAGTGTTTAGATATGTGTTGTTCTATTTACTACGAAGAAATATAATTTTTTTACTTTCTATTAGAATAAAATACATAATTTATAACTGATTTATCATAAAAAAAATAACTTTTATGATGGTACAACAACATATTTTTAAATTAAATATTTATATTTGACTTAAAAAATATTTTTATATATATATAATTTTTTTTTCAAAAGTTTCTTGTGTGTGAAGTCTTATAAGATAATCTTTCAATAAAAATAAAATAAAATAAATGTATGACAATATCATCAGTAACTTGTATAAGCTTAGTGAAGACAGGATCCTTATAAGCTAGGTTGGCCTAAACAAGAGTAAAAATTTGTGGACATAAAATACTTTAAAAGAAAGAACGAAAAATAAACAATGTAGAGTGATAATGCAATAAATAATTAAATTTAAGTTCAATATTTTTCCAATCAAACCAATTGTTTTAATTTTAAATAAAAAAATAAAACCACATTTAGTTAAATTGAATAAATTAACTACTATATATTTTTTTGAATAAACATTGTGAGCTAGCTTAGGAAGGCTTGGTTCACTACTGGGTCTCTGACCTTATGTGGTTAGCCCCGCCATTGGTTCTCATGAACAATAATTTAGGAAAAATCATCGTTTAATGTAGTTTAATGACAAAGAACGTTCCTTTAAGTAATATTTCAAATTCGAATCGCCACACTAGGTGATATCTAAAAAAAAAAGAAAATCTAAGAAGATAAGTTAAACCATGCAAGTAATGAATTGCATGTTTATGTTGAAGTGTAAACTTGTTTTAGGCCCAAACCATTTGAAGGCCCGAACTATTATGGGAGCCCAAACCCAAGCCCAAATAAATTAGAGTCCAAGTCCATAAATAAGGTCCAAGCCCTTTATCTAGAATTCTCTAGGGTTTGGTAATTAGGCATAAAAATCATGTGATCAATTGGAAGAATGTGGAAGGATGTAGAAGGATGAGGTGTATGGTTATTATAATTTTGGATTAGTTTATTTATGTGGTCTAAAATGATTTGTAAGTAGTATAAATATCCCCTCCCCATTTTGGTTTAGGCATCAAGAAGAAGCAAAGCTTCTAGAAGAAGAAGCAAAAGAGTGAGTTAGTTCTTGAGTGAGAGTTTTCTTGTAATATTTGTTTTGAGTTCAAATAAAAGTTGTTTGAGTGTTTTATTTCCAACAAAGTGGTATCAGAGCCGAGTTGGAAGGTATGCACTATAGCATATCCAAATTGAAGTTCTCGAAGAGACGAAGCCGACGCCGCAAAAATCGCCCCGATCGGAGTTCAAACGAGCCGCCACGGGCCGCCGGAAGTTTGCCGCCGGAGTTCACCGAGTTCAAGCCGAGTCAGCCGAGTTGGAAGTGAGTCCAGCCGAGTTAGAGCCGAGTTGACCGAGATGCCAAGCCTGTTGACCGAGCCGCAAGTCGTTGACAGAGCCGTCAAAAAAATGTTGACTATTGACCAGGTTAGGTTGACCATTGACTTTGACTTTGACAAAAAAAAACATCGATTTTTTGTTTGAGTTCATCTTAAGGTTTTTCGACGTTCTGAGTTCATCCGTGTAGTCAGAATTTCAAAATTCTCACCATATTGAGAGTTATGGCTAATGGTATGGCGTCGTTTCAAGTTCCAACACTCAAGAACGAAAACTATGATAATTGGAGTATCAAGATGAAGGCTCTCCTTGGAGCACACGATGTCTGGGAGGTCGTAGAGAAAGGTTACTCCGAACCAGAAGATGAGTCTACTCTATCTCAAACTCAAAAGGATAGCTTAAAAGACTCAAGGAAGAGAGACAAGAAGGCTTTATATCTCATCTATCAAGCCTTAGATGATGATGGTTTTGAGAAGATTTCGAGTGCAAGCTCCGCTAAGCAAGCGTGGGAGAAGTTGCAAATCTCTTACAAAGGAGTCGAAAAGGTAAAGAAGGTCTGTCTCCAAACATTAAGAGGTGAATTCGAATCCTTACACATGAAAGCATCTGAATCTATTTCAGATTATTTCTCAAGAGTAGCAGCCGTTTCTAATCAATAAAAAAGAAACGGTGAAAAGTTAGAAGATGTGAGAATAATAGAGAAGATACTCCGTTCATTGGATCCAAAATTTGAGCACATTGTCGTGACAATAGAAGAAACTAAAGACCTGGAAGAAATGACGATCGAGCAACTCCAAGGATCATTGCAAGCATATGAAGAAAAACATAAGAGGAAGCAAGGGATCAACGAGCAACTCCTCAAGATGCAACTGAAGGAGAAGGAAGAAAGTCAAGGCCTCGAGAGAAGCCAGCGTGGTCGAGGTAGAGGCCGAGGCTGAGGACGAGGTAGAGGCCGTGGCCATGGACGAGGTTGGAATTCCAACAGCAGCAACCTCAACAACTACGAGAAAGGAGAAAGCTCAACAAGAGGCCGTGGGAGAGGCAATTCAAACTCGATGTACGATAAATCTCAAGTTCAATGTTATAATTGTCAGAAATTTGGGCATTATGCTTCGGAATGTAGAGCTCTCAGCAGTAAGGTTGACGAAAGGTCCAATTATGTGGAAGTAAAAACCGAAGATAAGGAGACAGTGCTACTAACTTGTAGAGACAATGATGGAGACCAAGAAAATGCTTGGTACCTCGACACTGGTGCAAGCAACCACATGTGTGGAAGAAGAAGTATGTTCGTAGAGTTAGATGAATCAGTAGCTGTCAATGTCTCATTTGGAGATGATTCAAAAATATCAGTGAAAGGAAAAGGTAACATCCTTATCCGCACTAAAAATAGTAGTCATCAATTAATCTCTAATGTCTATTATGTGCCTAACATGACATGCAACATCCTGAGTATGGGTCAACTCTTAGAAAAAGGCTATGATATTCATATGAAGAATCGTAGTCTTTCTATAAGAGATGGCAAAGGGAATCTAATAGCCATAGTAAAAATGTCAAAGAATAGATTATTTTCTTTGAACATTCAAAACGATGTTGCAAAGTGTCTGAAAGCCTGCTACAAAGATGCATCTTGGTTATGGCACCTTCGATTTGGGTATCTCAATTTTGGAAGCTTGAAGCTACTATCTAAAAAGGAAATGGTGAGAGGACTACCATGCATCAATCATCCTGACCAACTTTGTGAAGGATGTTTACTCGGGAAGCAATTTAGAAATAGCTTTCCAAAAGAGTCAGACTCAAGAGCCAAGAAGCCACTCGAGCTAGTCCATACCGATGTATGCGGTCCGATCAAGCCAAGCTCTCTCGGTAACAGTAATTATTTCCTTCTCTTCATTGATGATTTTTCAAGAAAAACATGGGTTTATTTCTTGAAGCAGAAATAAGAAGTCTTTGGAGTATTCAAGAAGTTCAAAGCAGATGTTGAAAAAGCGAGTGGCCATAAGATCAAGGCACTGAGATCCGATAGAGGAGGAGAATTCACATCTAAGGAATTCCTGGAGTTTTGTGAAGATAATGGAATTAGACGTCCTCTAACTGTTCCCAGATCCCCCCAACAAAATGGAGTTGCAGAAAGAAAGAATAGAACAATCCTGGATTTGGCGCGAAGCATGCTCAAAAGCAAGAAATTGCCTAAGGAGTTTTGGGCAGAAGCAGTGGCGTGTGCAGTCTATTTGTCCAATCGCTCTCCAACAAGAAGTGTGTGGGGAAAGACACCTCAAGAAGCATGGAGTGGTAGAAAGCCCGGCATCTCCCACCTAAGAGTTTTTGGAAGCATAGCTCATGTTCATGTACCAGATGAGAGAAGAACCAAGCTTGACGATAGAAGTGAGAGTTTCATCTTCATCGGCTATCCCGCTTATTCGAAAGGTTACAAGCTATACAACCCGAACAACAAAAAGTTTGTAATCAGCCGAGATGTGATATTTGATGAAGAAGGAGAATGGGATTTTGGATCGCATGTAGACAACTTCAATTTCACTCCACAATTTGAAGAAACAGAGCAGCTGTCAATGGAGCAACTAAAAGAACCTCAACAAGCACCCACTACACCACCAGCATCACCAGCTTCAACAAATAATGGAAATTCACCACCATCATTTTTACAAGAAAGAGCAATGGAGCGAACAAGAGGTCTTCAAGATTTATACGAGGTAACTGAGAGATCTGATAATCTTACTCTTTTTTGCCTCTTTGCTGATTGTGAACCAGTGAGTTTTGAAGAAGCTGCTCAAGAAAAGAAGTGGAGAGATGCGATGGATAAGGAAATCAAGGCCATTGAAAAGAACAACACTTGGGAACTTGTTCCACTTCCAAAAGGACACAAGGCAATTGGTGTCAAATGGGTGTACAAAACAAAGCGAAATTCTAATGGAGAGATTGAAAGGCACAAGGCAAGGCTAGTTGCGAAGGGCTATAGTCAAAGAGCTAGAATAGACTATGATGAGGTATTTGCTCCAGTTGCTAGATTAGAAACTATAAGACTAATCATTTCTATGGCAGCGCAAAACAAGTGGAAGATACATCAGATGGATGTAAAGTCTGCCTTCCTAAATGGAGTTCTTGAAGAAGATGTCTACATTCAACAACCACTGGGTTACGAAGTCAAAGGCCAAGAAGATAAAGTTCTGAAGCTGAGAAGAGTTCTATATGGGTTAAAGCAAGCACCAAGGGCATGGAATAGTAGAATTGACAAGTATTTCCAACAAAACGGCTTCACCAAATGTCCCTACGAGCATGCCCTATATATTAAGATCATGAATGGAGATATTCTGGTAGTATGCTTGTACGTGGATGATTTGATTTTCACCGGCAATAACCTAAGCCTGATTGAAGAGTTCAAGAAAACAATGGCCAAGGAGTTTGAGATGACTGACATCGGATTAATGGCATACTATCTTGGTATTGAAGTCAAGCAAAAGGAAGAAGACATCTTTATCTCCTAAGAAAATTATGCAAAGGAGATACTCAAGAAGTTCAAGATGAATGATTGTAAGCCGATAAACACGCCAGCAGAATGCGGAATCAAACTATCGAAGCATGGTGAAGGTGAAAGCATAGATCCAACATTCTTCAAGAGTTTAGTTGGAAGCTTACGCTATTTGACGTGCACAAGGCCAGATATTCTTTATGCTGTTGGACTTGTGAGTCGATATATGGAGAATCCAACAACCACCCATTTCAAAGCCGCTAAGAGAATTCTCCGTTACATTAAAGGTACAATTGATTTTGACTTGTTTTATTCAATTTCTAATGATTATAAGCTTGTGGGATATAGCGATAGCAATTGGGGTGGAGATATAGATGACAGAAAGAGCACCAGTGGGTTCATGTTCTTTATGGGAAATACAGCTTTCACATGGATGTCAAAGAAACAACCGATTGTCACCCTATCCACTTGTGAAGCCGAATACGTAGCTGCTACTTCGTGCGTTTGTCATGTGATATGGCTCCGAAATTTGCTGAAAGAATTGGGTTTGCCACAAGAAGAACCAACTGAGATTTGTGTCGACAACAAGTCAGCCATTGCCTTAGCAAAGAATCCAGTGTTCCATTATCGAAACAAGCATATTGATACTCGTTACCACTACATAAGAGAGTGCATAGCGAAAAGGAATGTGCAAATGGAGTACGTGAAGTCCAAAGATCAAATTGCAGATATTTTCACCAAGCCACTCAGGTTTGAAGATTTTTCGAGATTAAGAAGTTTGCTTGGCATGATAAAACAAGTTTAAAGGGGGGTGTTGAAGTGTAAACTTGTTTTAGGCTCAAACCATTTGAAGGCCCGAACTATTATGGGAGCCCAAACCCAAGCCCAAATAAATTAGAGTCCAAGTCCATAAATAAGGTCCAAGCCCTTTATCTAGAATTCTCTAGGGTTTGGTAATTAGGCATAAAAATCATGTGATCAATTGGAAGAATGTGGAAGGATGTAGAAGGATGAGGTGTATGGTTATTATAATTTTGGATTAGTTTATTTATGTGGTCTAAAATGATTTGTAAGTAGTATAAATACCCCCTCCCCATTTTGGTTTAGGCATCAAGAAGAAGCAAAGCTTCTAAGTGAGTGAAGAAGAAGCAAAAGAGTGAGTTAGTTCTTGAGTGAGAGTTTTCTTGTAATATTTGTTTTGCGTTCAAATAAAAGTTGTTTGAGTGTTTTATTTCCAACAGTTTATTATTTTATTGTTATTGACTCAATTACATGTTTTTTTTATAAATCATCATTTGAGGTTATATAGTGATCGCATACATGCTAAATTATCATAGTTTTCTTTTCTTTCATTATCAATTTATGATAGATGGCTAAGTTTTACTAGCATAATAATCTTATTATGGTTCTTACTTTTATATATATATTAATTATATATACTGGGGCATAATAAGAAGACGGAAATTATAGGGGCCGGGTTCAGAGTTGAGGACCTATTATTATATATATATATATATATATATATATATATATATATATATATATATATTAACTTTTTTATACTTAAATTAAATATTAAAAAAAAATTATCACTGTGTGAATAGTGATAATTTAACTTTTGAGGAAAAAAAAAATTATAACTGCTGGAACCCATTAAATAATGAGAAGTAAAATGTGTGAATGGTTTATCACTGTTTGTAAAAGCAGTTATAAAGTACCCAAGTATTTATATTACACTAGTATCTAAGATAGTGTTGAAACTAACATGAAAACTCTTTCACGAGAACTAAAAATAATAACCGAGAAAGGTTTGTTTTTCTTGTTGACACATGTATGCATGCTTGCACCTACAACTGCATTCACCAGTTTTGTGTCTTTTTGTTTCCCATCTTCTTTGGAACTGAAAATTGTTTTTTGTTGTTAATTAACTTAATTCTCAAGATGGTTTCAATAACATTCAATTAAGACATAAATAAAAGAACAAATTATGTATATTTTTGGTCATCATCATCATCAACAACCCTTTTTTGCTTTTACCAAAACATTGAAGAAAAAAGAAAGAAAAAACATGAACATGGTTCCTCAAATAACTTTTGTTTCGCTACCTCCAGATGTTCCTCTTCTTTTTACTTTTATGACAGCTCTAGGGATTATGATCGTCGTCTTATTCTGCCTAATGGCGGTCTGCATGATCGCCACCTCCTTCGTCACCATCATCATCTACTTAATCTGTAATTACATTTACTGGCCGTGTTTCGAAAGATGTGAACGTGGTGACATTGATCATCAGCTTGGAAGAGTACTAATTAGTCAACAATCGAGGGTCATCAATCATCAACCCATTGTTCCTAATAATAAAGCTTTAAGGCAACAGGCCTTGGAGAAACTGTTGCCACCACTCGTTTTTGGAAGCAACAAAGAAACGTTGATGAGTTGTGGAGACTGTTCAATCTGCTTGGATGATTACAACGATGGAGACCTCTGCAAGGTGTTTCCAGTCTGCAATCATATGTTTCATTTGAAATGCATCGATAGTTGGTTGAACAATCATCTAACATGTCCGGTTTGTCGTAAACGTTTGTTAGATGCATGATCTTGTGAGAGAAATTTATTTATTTTAATTTGTTTTGATGGTGTTGTACCAAGAATTAATTAATATTGTAAATACCAGTTAACTCATTTTCGAATCAATCACATTTTCTTTTTTCTTCTCTCTAAATAATTTGTATTAAGGATATGGAATTTGGATCATTTTCGATCTTTATTATTACTCAAAAAGGATATCCGAAGAGCTTTGCTGAGTTTTTAAAGATCTAATTACAAATGTCATTGAAAGCAATATGGGAAAGACTAATTAGATTTTGTTAATTTTATTTAACCTTATTTGTTATCTTTAAACACCGTTGTTTTAACCACTCTTAACTTGAGAAAGTAGCAAATATGTTATGGAGTTTGGATGTTGATCAAATGGTGATGATTAAATTAGGTCAGAGGGAAAAAAGAAAAGAAGAAGTTAAATTAAATCCGCCTTTCATTTGTTTATTGAGTTCTTCTTTTATATAGTACTCATAATTAACTGTTTTTGTGTAACTGTCTAGGTTTAATACACGAAGTTTTATTTTAGCATTTAAATTGTGTTTTGGGACAAAATGTCCATTGCCTTACTAGTTGGAAAAGTCTCAAACTCCTTCAAGCCACCAACCTTAGTAGTGTATATATTATTCACACAATTGTCTATAAAAGTATAATTGTGTAAGCGGATCTCTCTCCGTATTGAGAGTAGACCCCTCCTGTTGCTAGGAGTAGACAACATCCAAAATGGAAGTAGATGTTCGGGTACCATTTGCTCCATTATTTTAAGAAATAGTACTTGATTATTCTTTCATAACAAAATAACATCTATTTTGATATAAACCCCTAAAATACCTTTAATTAAAGTTAACTTGTATTTTTCACCTTTATCTTTTTCTCTTTCCTTATCTTTCTCTGATAACTTTTCAAAACCAAATCTCCCACTCATGATATTCTATCTTTCCTGCTCACTGAAAATTGAGTTCTAACTTGACTCTATTATTCACGAACCCACTCTCACTCACGAATCACTCACAAATCAGTTCACTGGGAAAGGAGGATAGCTTTATGTTTGTCTGAGGTGGGCATTTGATTATGTTATGTAATGTTATAATCTTTCTTATGTTATGTTTATTTGAGGTGGACATTTGTTTGTAATTTGTGTTCATATTGAGTTGATTTTTCTGTATTTAGAGTTGTAAACATTTGAAGACAAAGGGTAATCTGGTTTTGATGATTTTTCTCCCTCTTACGAACTTTTTTTTATTTGTCATGAACTAATTTTAGATCTCCCACGAACTAATCCATATCTATATCTCTCACGGACTAGTTGGCTCTCCCACGAACTAATTTTGATTTGTCACGAACTACTCCCTATCTATGTCTCTCACGAATTATTTTGCTCTCTCACAAATTATTTTTGATATGTCACGAACTAATTTTAGATCTCCCACTAACTAATCTATATCTATGTCTTCTCACGAACATGTTTTGCTCTCCCATGAACTATTTTTGATCTCTCATTAACTAATTTTAGGCCTCCCACAAACTAATCCATATCTATGTCTCTTACAAACTATTTTAGTTTCTCACGAACTATTTTTGATCTGTCATAAACTAATTATATGCCTCCCATGAACTAATCCCATCATAACAACACTCTTTTAGGGTCTTAAACAAATGTCTGTAGTTCACTATATGCAAAAACAAATAATCAAATACAATCAATAATTCACTACGTCATAGTTTACAACTTTTATGTTGTTCATGTCAAATCAAGCTAAAATCTTCAAAAATCATTAACCCAAGTCTGCTTCATTTGATCCATGTCAATCTCACAGAGAATTGATCAGTTCAGTGGAATTGATTAGTTCTCTCACGAACTAAACGAATTGATTAGTTCCTAGCGAATTGATTAGTTCACTGGAACTAAACCATGTCAATCTCACAGTGAACTAATCAGTTCACTGGAGCTGATAAATTCTCTCACAAACTAATCAGTTTGTAATAAGATAACTAATTAGTTCTTTGAAACTGATCAGTTCATTCACAAACTAATTAGTTCGCAACAATTTTTCACTAATTGTTTCATCAAAAACTTCATCAAAAACACTTTTCACCATTTCAAACATCAAACCACTGTATGAACAAAACCAAACCACTCCAAATCAACCCCAAAACCCACTACAAACACAAATCACAAACTCAATTGATTGTGGATAACTACAACTAAAATCTTTTTTTAAAAAATAAAAATGAAACCCACCTCGAATGAAGTCGCCGTCACCAAAAATGGATAACGGTTAGTGGAGGTAGGCTGGCCCACGTTGAAGGAAGGTGGATTGGCCAGAGGTGAAAGAAAGCAAGATGGATCGGCAATCTCTTTCCCTCTCTCTGAAATTTTTTCAAATATTATCTTGTCTGAAATTTTTTTTCTCTTTTATACTGAAAATCAATTTTATCCTAATTCAACTTTAGGTGCTATTTTTAGTAGAAATAATGATCTAGTGTCAAGTACCAACGTTCAGACTCAATAGGTGCCACTTAAAAAAAAGCGGCAATCTCATCCTCCCCTCAGTAGAAATAATGATTTGGTGTCAAATAACAAAATTCAAGCTTAATAGGTGTCACTTAAAAAATGAACCCTAATTTTTTTTTATAATTATTATTTTTTAATTTTATCTTCATGTAGATATTTATGTCTTAAAAAAAATAAAAATTCAACACTTTTTTTTAGTCGATAAAATGAAAAAAAATAAACATGTTATTCAGATTTTAACTTTCAATTCTATTTAGTTTTCAAAAAAATTCAGCTCTACTCATCTTCAAATAAAAAAAAACAAACAACGAGAATAAAGTACCCAAGAATACAAAAAGACGTGAGAGAGAGGATTTTGACCGACAATGTTTCTTTTGCAAAATTTGGACAACAGAAGGTGTTTCTTGTGCGATTTCGATGGCTGTCGGTGATTCTGAATCCAATTCCACTAGTTTTAAGTTGATTGTCCACTAGTTTCCCTACAATTGACCAAAAATATATTACAATCAACAGGAGTTGTCATCTATGCGATTCTCCTGGCCTTTTGAAGATTTCCTCATAAGCAATATCCATCAGTTGTGACCTCATGGACTATTCGATGAGTGACGATGACAATCATAAAACCAGCTCTTGAGCTGTTCCTAATGGGCTCAGCTAACCTTTATCACTGGCAATTGACGAGCCAATCTCAAGAAGAGTCAAAACACTTTGCTATGTTAGTACGTGGTATGTGGTACCTCTTTCATGGAAAAATGAATACTTGACCATTTATAAGGGCTAACTCGCATAATATAGTCAAATAATTTCATGTGGTTCAATGCAATTCCTCAATCTCTTTCTGGTATTTAACTTCACGGTCAGCTCTTGAACCACACTAGTTATTTATAACACATCTTTTCTATAGTAGATTTTAAAAATTTTCCTAAAAGAATGGTAGATCTTAACCCTTAGTTAATTAAATATACATTAAAAGGTACCGTGCATTTTGTGAAACGTAAAGTTTAATGTTGTGTCGAGATTGAACCGCAAGATCTTCAAATCCTTTAAGAACGTGGATCACCTTAGAGTGTGGGCTCCATTTATTTGAATTGTATACTTAAGGATGAGAAACAAAAAAAAAACACTTTCTTTTGTTAGTGACTCAAAACTCTCTAGAGAAAACGAAGAACGCTCTCGCATTTTGACGTTATTTCTCTCTTTTCTCTCGGGCTAATTCTCACACTCTCCTTTAGAGATGGGAGGTTTTTTCTTGGCTTCCAAAAGCTCACAAAAACTCCAAAATTGCATTAAGTGGCCGAACTCCCCTTGCTTGCCTTTTATGGTGGCCAAATTCTCCCTATGGTGGGAGGATTTGTATTTCACCATAAAACCTATCAAGTTAGAGTTTAATCCTATTCCAACTCTAAAAAATATTATCCAATTAATTATAAAAGGATAATTGAGAATTAGTGACTTATCAAAACTTCCTAAAAGTGATATAAAAGTCAACTTTAGAGTTTTGATAAATATAAAAAATCTTCCTAATTTGATTTGATAAATAATTTCTATTATTTATCACCTTATCAAATAAGGTCTTTGATACTTATCATACTATCATTAATAGTATGAAACTAGGAATCCAATTCCTAGTAGAAAAATATTTTTGACATTTTAATTAAATAATTAATTAATTTTTATTTATTTAAATAATAAAATAAAACAAAGTAATTAGCTAAATAATTTAGCTAATGCCACCCAACCCTAAAGACATGGGCCAAACTTTATTTTTCCATTTTATTAATCCCATTGGATTTCAACAATAAGTCCACATGTGAACTAAACCCATTCTTACAAAAAGAAACAAGTTCACATGCCTTAAATAAATATATTAATATAATGTTAACAGTCCATTTTTATTATATGTGCTAATTATATTCTTAATATATTTACGGAACATTAAAAACGTCCCATAGGGCCGCCCAAATGATCACACACCCTCGGCCACCCATCCTAGGTACTTTGAAGAGTTACTGTGTGTCTTGATCGAACATAAGAACGCACCTCTCAAACCTTTTTTGGAAAAATTACAAAAACAATTCTTAAGATGGATCAATTAAATGATCCGGTAGAATATAACAAGTGATCCATTCAAATTCGTGTGGATTGGGGTTCTTGGCGGGCTATCTTAATTTAAACTCCAATAGACACAACCTAATCACAATCAACAAATGATTCACTTAGGTCCGATCTATTAATTTTTAGTTCATTCCACTAAAAAACTAAAATTTAACTCTTAAATAAAGATAGAATAAGTAAGCGTACTAATTCGTACCCTAGACAACCTAAATGGAGAAAATGTATCCTTGTGAAAAATATTAGTAATCGCCAAGAGCTTATAGACCGTCTATAACTCTCCAATTTACCATATTTACTCATATGACCATGTTTTCGAACTTGGATATTTTGACTTGTCCATAAGCCATGTTTCAATAGTCATTATTAAAAACTTAACGTTAAGATTTAATATTCAATACCTCAAAACATCCATATGATGGTATTCTGCTAATATTTGCTAGATGCAGCCACGATGTCAATTTCTATAAATGATGTCCTTTATCGATATATATGTGAATACCTCCAAACCATCGATGATAGACTATGCCATATAATCGTACTCATTAACAGCTCAAATGATAATGCATGCAACCATAAGTCCATCATTTATCTTAGGATTGAGATAGATTCTCTGATTGTCTCAGTTGAATACTTTAATACACTGACGGTTGTGGATAAAGTTTTCTACTATGATCCTATTCAATGTACCCAGTGCACTAGATCCTTTTGTTCAAAGACACTTTGATGATTTTAGACTCATCATATCACATTTAATCTCGCTCAAATGCTAACAAAAGAATCTACAACTTTGACAAGATAAAGTGCTCAACCCTGTATTTTAAGTTGTGAATGTTTGTTCGAGACTAACTAAAGAATTGTGTCTACCTCATACATATCCAGATGTACGAACAATTCTTTTGTTTCCCATAGTCTCTTGACCTTATTATTATTTACTTTTGACAATTGATATAATTACTATAAGATTTATTAAATCAGAAACCACTTTATTCATATGAGAAAGATGATCAAATATATTATTACACTCTTGCCATCGAGCAGAATCCTAACATATAATTTGTATTCCCTGTATCTCTTTCATATCCGTGGTTATGTTCTTCGATTGGATAATGCGCTTGTTTCAGTGTTGGAGTATTGGAGTTACTGCTTCTCCAATTATAATAGCACTGGCTTGTCGACGCCATCAATGATCCTCCTCTAATGGATAAGTATGTTGTTCAATAAATCTTTTAACCTCCTCTTAGATTTCCATTAGCAATTATCCACTTTGCAAATAGTATGGAATATGAACTTGTTTGACTATTTCACCCGCATTTTAAAATTTTGCATCAATGCATAAAGTCCTAATAACCATTTTAAATCCTTTTTGCATGTTAAATACAAACCTTTAAAAATTAGGGTGGTGGTTGTAGATGATTCCCTACTAGTTACCTCGCCAAATGAGTACAAGTCAGCTCTGAAAATTATCCATTGCCAGACCAAAAGAGCCATTCAAATTAATATTACCAATATGTCCATTTGCTTAGGTACATCTCTTGTGTTATGACAGTTGCACTTAGAGACAAAAATTTTTCTCATGGGGCCCTAAATCCTCATCCCTATTTAGGGAAAAAAAATTATCCATATATGGGGACGATGATAGGGACGATGATGATTTTCATTCAAATTTTTAAATGGGGATGGGGATGAGGATGGATTCCCTCATCCCATTTTCCCATTTTTCCATTATAAATATTTCTCTATATATATCTGCTTTTAACTATCTATAATTCTAACCCTAATTTTAATCTGTTAACTTAACTCTCTAAATGGTTTATAGGCTCTATATCCCCAAATGCTTTTTCTTATAAATGCATGCATTTAGTGTTTAATTCACTAAATACATGTTTTTTCTTCATTTAGGATAATAGGTTGATAGTTGTTTGAATGGTTTTATTTTACTATTTAAATTGATGAATTATTTTTTGATTATTAATCAATGCTTTTATTTTAAGTCAATATGAGGAAGCAAAAGAAATGATGTGTGTGTGTGTGAGAGGTTATTTAAGATTTTCAAATGAATAAATAGAGGGTTCTATAGGGTCTACAAGAGGTTTTAAATGTGGTTCGACATGGAAATTGATGTGTGGATGTCTGCGTCATATGAAGAAATTGCATAATCAAATATTGCCCTCGAAATAATGGTGTTATGTTGGAAGGGATGGATTATAGTTTGGACTATAAGAAATGAAATGGACAATTTGGTTACTACCATTTTTTTTTTTTTTTTTGAAAGAGAACTTCATAGAAGACTCAAGAAGAGCCTCAAACAACACCAGAAACAACCTCCCCTTGACTAACTTTAGCAGCCAGCTAGGGAAAGAGGAAGCCCAACAACTAGAAGAAGAGTTCCCTACAGCCCATTTAGCAACACAATAAGCAATATTATTACCTAAATGGGGAACAAAAGAAACAGAAAGCCATGAGCAATTCTCTAGCAAAAAATGAATATCCTGAACAATGTTATCATATCAGAATAGATGAAGGAAAGGCCATAACACAATGTCACCATATTTAGAGCATCTGAATCCACAACAAAACACATTGGTTGTCCCTGATGATAATACCCACACCAAAACACTGCCTAGAAGCATTAATGGCTGCACCTACATTTATTTTGAAACTTCCAAAAAGGGGGGTGGACAAGGATACCTGCTCAGCCATGGACTTATCACCAGAAAGAAGCATTGCAGAAGCTGCAACATCATCAAAAACAGCCCAGCTTTAACCAGAAATCTAACCCCTGCACAAACCCAGAACCATGAACCAGTTGGTTCCTATAGCCCCAAGCCAACCACAGAGCCACAACAAACCTCTCCAAGCCCAACTTCCCATACAGAAAATGCAACCACAGCAAATGATCCAACAAGTATATAGCCTTGAAGCTCTTAAGAGCTGAAAGAAAGAGGCAGCTTTCCCAGCAGCCCTGCAAACAAACACAGCCCCAAATGACATGGTCAATTGAGTCATGTCTCAAGCCACAAAGAGGGCAGACCCCATACCCTCAAATCCCTCTCTTGAATAAGGCTTCCCTAGTAGGGAGAACCCCTTTACGAGCCCTCAAATAAAAAATTTTAATTTTTGAAGGTAATTGGAGGGACCAAATAAGCTTCCACCAAGGAGATGCACCCTTAGAGCAAGAAGGAGAGTTAACCTTCCTCAACCTCAAAGCAATTTTATAGGCACTTTTGACTAAAAAAGAACCACTCTTATCGAAATGCCAAAGCGTTGAATCAGTTAAGGGTCTCAAGCAAAGAGAGATTCTGAGAATTAAATCCGCTTCATCAGCACAAAAGGATGACTGCACAATCTTCTTATTTCACCTACCATTCCCTGCCATTAACGCTGAAACTGCGACACCCTCGGAAAAAATTCTAGGAGATAAAACTCTGAAATCGGAGTCTTTAAGGAGCCAAGGATTATCATAAACTGTCACATTCGAACCAACCCCTATCCTCCATCTAACACCCTTCCCAAGAACCTCCCTACCTCATAAAATGCTCCTCCAAACAAATGAAGGCCTACATCCAAGCTTGCTACTCATAAACGAGGAATAAGGGCAATATTTTACTTTTAAAACTCTAGCCAAAACGGAGTTAGGCTGCGAAAGGATTCTCCAACCTTATTTGGCTATGAGTGCTTGATTGAAAGCCTCAACCTTTTTGAACCCCAAACCACTACCCTTTTTCGGTTGACATAGTTTTTTTCCAGGCCACTAAATGCATTTTCTTGCCTCTATCTAAAGCCCTACCAAAAATATACAAATAGTCTCTGAATATCTAAACCAATCGAGGCTGGCAATCTAAAATAGCTCATCGAGTAGGTAGGAATGACTTGAGCAACCACTTTAATAAGAGTTTCCTTACCCCCCAACTAAGAAAAGCCTAGACTTCCATCCCTAGATCTTTTGTCAAATCCTATCCTTCAAGCCCCTAAAAAATATGTCTTTTGTTTTTGCTAATCGAAGAAGGGAGACCTAAGTACTTTTCGTGACAAGCCACCACTTTCACATTAAATAAGCTTATAATTCCCTCTTTAATCACCAAAGAAGAATTAGGGTTGAAAGTTAAAGCCAATTTTTCGAAATTAATAGCTTGACCTGAGGCTAACTCATACTTCTCCAGTATACCCTTAAGAACCCTATACTCTGATATACTAGCTTGAATAAAGATCAAATTATCGTCAGCAAATAACAAGTGAGTTATAGGGGGCACTCCTAGTGTAACATCCCAGATTTCGGGTGATGAATTTTTGATATATATGAAATATGTGAAAATAAATTTTTACTATTTGAGGGGTGTAAATGTAATTAAATGTATGGTTATTTTATGATTTCCAGCGGACCGGATTGAATAGTGAAAAATGAAAAATTGGAAAACTGGACCAGAGAGCATCGCGACCTGGTCACCGCGACCACAGGTCACGATAGCTCGCTCGCGGTGAGAAACGCAAAATCTGGCAGTAAGTACCGCGACCAGTCACCGCGACCACAGGTCGCGATGGCTTGCTCGCGATGAAAATGGCAAAACCTGGCAGTGAGCAACGCGACCAGCCACCGCGACCACAGGTCGCGATGGACTGCTCGCGATGAAATTGTCAAAAACAGGCAGAGAGCAACGCGACCATTCGCGCGACCAGGGCGCGCTCGCGACGAAGGCGGTGCGCGCACTCCAGTGAGTGTCGCGACCTGGTGCCGCGACCACAGGTCGCGACGGCGGTCGCGGTAGCGACAAAAATATAAAAAAAATTTTGGCTTCTCGCGGAAGCCACAGAAAAACAGAAAGAAAGAGACAGACCGAGAGAGAGAAAAAGAAAAGAAAAGAAGAGGAAGAAGAGAAGGAGAAGAGAAAGAAAAGGGAAGAAAAGAAAGAAGAAGAAGAAGAAAGAGAGAGAAGAGAAAAGGAAGTGTAGGAGGAAAGGAAAAGGGAAAGAAATCGTGGAACCGCGATTTGTCGAACGAAAACACGGATTCCAAGTAGGTGTACGTTTGTTTTCGAAATCGTTACGAAAAGTTTCTCGTTATTGTTTTCGTTATCGTTTTTGTTTCCGTTTCCGTTTTCGATTTCGTTGGAAGATTTCGTTTTTGATTATTCGTATGAAAAGTGTTTATTTTATATGTAAAAATTGATGATTGGTAGATCTATGGTTAATTTCGAACCGTTTTTATGATAGATCATATTTCGAATGTATTTTCGAACATTTCGATTTCGTTAAAAATATTTGATTGAGATTTTCGTAAAACTATTGATTATGTTTCTTGATGAATACTATGTGATTTGGATGTATATTGAATAATTATTATTATTGATTACTTATTACGTCATTTACTGTGAGTATAGTTTGTCCGAAACGGCCCTAGGATACGTAAACATAGAAATGGATATAGGAGGTTGGTATACCAGCTGGGTTTTACCTAGCAGTACTGCGCCGTTATTATTGTGTGATTGTTGTTGCGGGGCAATCTCGGACAATCACACCGATTTTAGTGATCGTTGTTGCGGGGCAATCTCGGACGATCACAATGATACTAGCGATTGTTGTTGCGGGGCAATCTCGGACAATCGCGATGATATTAGTGATTGTTGTTGCGGGGCAATCTCGGACAATCACGTGATATCAGTGACTGTTGTTGCGGGGCAACCCCGGACGTCACATTGACCCATATTCCAGTCCTAGAATGTTTAATATTCTAGTGGGCCAGAATTGATTGAAATTGAAAAGTGAACCGAATGATTTTATTGATAGCATTCATTATCGACTTCATTATTGAAATTAAAGTAATTGGAATTGTTTAATGCTTTGATTTTCGAAATTTAATTGTTTTGAAATGCAATAGAAATGGAATTGTTTTGAAATATTTATATTATGATTTATTTAATTGAGTTTTTAGTACACCCACTAAGCTTTATGCTTAGCGCGTTAGTTTGTTTCTAACGCGTAGGTACCAGGAATCCAGAGGAGGCTAAAGATTGAAGGAAGAGCAAGTTGCAGACCGAGTCACAGAGATTGTACAGTTGGGTAGCTATATTTATGTTATGTGTATATATATTTTGAAAGCATGCATATACAGGAAATTTGTAAATACGTTTTGTAAAATGTTTTGTAATTAATTAGTTTATGATTTATGTCTCTTATTATTAAAACTGTTTGTAAATATTAAGGTCTGTTTGTTTTATTTTATAAATTGTGATTGATAAGTCGCACTAAACGGCAGAGTGCGCAATTGTTTGAAATTGATATTGAAGTGTTATTGAAATTGGAATTGAATTGATTTGTGGAAAACAGGTTTTTGGAAAGTCCGAAAAACAAACGGCACTCTGCCGAATTTTCGTAAAAAGGTTAATTAGTTTTATGGGCTCACACTGATTTTAAAAAGAAAAATGAAGTTTTGAAAAATTTAGAAAGCCAGAGTAGCGCTTCCCGAGTCGGTCCGCCCGGATCGGGTCGGGGGGTGCTACACCTAGCTACCTTAATCCCAAAAAGCTGACCATCCCTATCGGCCCTAGAGAGTAAGGCTGATAAACCCTCAGAGCAGAGGAGGAACAGATAAGGGAATAAAGGGCAGCCCTACCTCAACCCTCTCGAAAGGGAAACAAAACCCAAAGGTTCGCATTAATTAAGTAATTATACGAGGCAGAGGAAACACAAGCTAACACCTTATTAAACTAGCTAGATTCGAAGCCTAACCTCTCCATGATTTTCCTCAAAAACACCCACTCCACCTTATCATAGGCTTTACTCATGTCTAATTTCAAAGCAACCACCTCTTTAGATAGCAATTTATGATTATTCAAATAATGTAAACACTCAAAACCTACTACGACATTATCTGTAATAAGCCTACCAAGCATAAAAGCACTTTGACTAGGGGAAATCAAATCACAAAGAACAGGTTTTAGGCGATTAGCAATTACCTTGGCAACTAGCTTATAAAGGACGTTGCACAGACTGATGGACCTGAAATCGCTCACTTTGAAAGGATTTTTGACTTTTGGGATCAGGACAATAGTAGCCTCACCCATCTTCTTCATATCAGCTCCATTGTTCAGCACATCAAGACGATTTCGTCTCCTATACTGGGAAGCCTTCGCATGAAAAAATCTGGTGTTCTTGTCCCCTGCCTTCAGCCACAAAGCACGGGATCGCTACTTTCAAAACACCTCGAACTTGCCCACAAGATAGTCAATTTGGTCTTCAACTGCTCTAATCCGGTCCTAATCAATTCTGTCCGAGCTTACTGCATACAAATTGGCAAGCTTAACTTTCAGCTCTTTTAAATCTCTGCCATTTTTCTTTTTCTTCAAACGATTTCATATTGCTATATCGGCTACAACCAGCCCCATACTATTAATCACACCTAAAACAACATCAACACCATGCCCAGTCCCTCAAGCCTTTTCCATCGCAGCACTACACTCGGAATCCTCACACTAAGCCTCTTCGAAATGAAACCTATAACTCTATTTTTTATCCCTAAAACCCTATGAAGACCTGACCACATTCTCAACAATAATAGGCTTATGATCAGACCCCCAATGGATTATAACCCTAACCAAAGCTTCCCCAAACAAATCCCTCTACTCCAAACTACAGAAAAAATGATCGATCCTGTCTTGGATGAGCCCCTCATTCTCTTGTCTGTCACTCTAAGTAAAACGATTCCCTCGAAACCCCATATCTATGAGATTACAATCATCTATAGTTTCCCTAAAAGAGCTCATAGCACTATGACTCCGAACGAGACCCCTTAATTTCTCGTCAACGGACAAAATTTCATTAAAATCACCGCCTATAACCTAAGGCAACCTGCTTAAGCCCACCAATCTTTAAAGCAGAGTCCATGAGAGATGCATATTTTCAAGCCAAGGCTCTTCATACAACCCCATGAATCTCCAGCTAACATTATCCACCCCTGAAACTACAACATCAATATGCCCCTTTGTAAATGACTGAACAACGACATCCACACTATAATTCCACAGCAGAAAAAGACCCCTTCCAAGACCAAACCTGTCCATACAAAAGTAACTATCCATGCCTAACCCAAATTTGATTCTATCATAACACATACTATCTAATCTCGTCTCTAAAAGGAACACCAACTGGGGATTCTCTGAACACACCATGTAACATCCCGGATTTCGGGTAAATTATTTTATATATGTGGAAAATAAATTTTACTATTTGAGGGGGTGTAAATGTAATTAAATGTATGTTATTTTATGATTTCCAGCGGACCGAATTGAATAGTGAAAAAAAAATGAAAAAAAATGAAAAATTGGAAAACTAGACCAGAGAGCATCGCGACCTGGTCACCGCGACCACAGGTCGCGACAGCTCGCTCGCGGTGAAAAACGCAAAAATCTGGCAGTGAGTACCGCGACCAGTCACCGCGACCACAGGTCGCGATGGCTTGCTCGCGATGAAAATGGCAAAAACAGGCAGAGAGCAACGCGACCATTCGCGCGACCATCGCGCGCTCGCGACGAAGGCGGTGCGCGCATTCCAGTGAGCATCGCGACCTGGTGCCGCGACCACAGGTCGCGACGGCGGTCGCGGTAGCGAAAAAAATATAAAAAAAAGAAGTGGCTTCTCGAGGAAGCCAGAAACCATCACAGAACAGAGAGAGAGAGAAGAGCGAGAAAAAGAAGAAGAAGAAGAAGAAGAAGAAGAAGGAGAAGAAGAAGAAGAAGAGGAAAGAAAGAGAAAAGAGAGAAAAGGAAGTGTAGGAGGAGAGGAAAAGGAAAGACGAAATCGTAGAACCGCGATTCTCGAACGAAAAGACGGTACCGAGGTAGGTGTACGTTGTTTTTCGAAATCGTTACGAAAAGCATTTCGTTATCGTTTACGTTTTTGTTTTCGTTACGTTTCTCGTTTTCGTTTAGATTTCGATTTCGTTAATTGTTTCCGATTTCGATTTCGTTAATTGTTTTCGATTTTGATTTTGTTAAATGTTTTCGATTTCGATTTTCGATGTGTAAAAAAAAAAATTGATGATTGATATACTTATGGTTGATTATTGTTGATTTCGATATTTATAAGATTATTGTTGATGCGCTTGAATATTTATATGATTATTGTTGATTTCATTACAAGTTGTTGATTTCGGAAAGATTCGGAAAGATTTTATATTATATCGTATTTGTTTGTGAAAATCGTTTATTGAAACGGCCCTAGGATACGTAGACATAGAAGTGGATATAGGAGGTTGGTATACCAGCTGGGTTTTATTGAGCAGTACTGCGCCGATATTGATTGATTGATATTGATGATATTGATGTACCTCCTCTTGGATTCGTCCAGAGGCTGGGAGATACGTACCTCCTCAGGATTCGTCCTGGGGGTTGGGAGTTAATGTACCTTCCCAAGGATTCGTTCCTGGGATAGGGAGCTATGTACCTCTCTAGGTTCCGTACCCACGGTCCTAGAGTTGGGAGACACGTACCTCCTCAGAATTCGTTCTGGGGGTTGGGAGCTTGACCCATATTCCAGTCCGTATATGTTTAGTATTCTAGCGGGCCAGAATTGATTGGAATTGAAAAGTGTATTGAATGCTTTTATTGATCGAAAATTTTTATATACTTTGATTCTGCAATTTAATTGTTTTGAACATGATTTGAATTGATATATATATATATATATATATATATATATATATATATATATTGTGAATTGTTATTATTAAAAGTTATATATGTTTCCATATTGAGATTTTAGTACACCCACTAAGCTTTATGCTTAGCGCGTTAGTTTTGTTTCTAACGCGTAGGTACCAGGAATCCGGAGGAAGCTAAGGACTGAAGGAAGAGTTACAGACCGAGTCACAGGATTTGTACAGTTGGGTAGTTATATTTTGTTATGTATATATATTTTGAAAGCATGCATATACAGGGAATTTGTAAATAAGTTTTGTAAAACGTTTTGTAATTAATTAGTTTATGATTTATGTCTTTTATTATTAAAAATGTTTGCAACTATCAAAGTCTGTTTTGTTTTATTTTATAAACTGTTTTGATAAGTCGCACTAAACGGCAGAGTGCGCAATTGATTGAAATTGACATAGAAGTGTTTGTGAAGAATGTGTATTTGAATTGGAATTGTTTTGTGTAAAAACAGGTTTTGGAAAGTCCGAAAAACAAACGGCACTCTGCCGAATTTTCGTAAAAAGTTTAAAATGTTTTATGGGCTCACACTGATTTTAAAATGAAAAATGAAGTTTTGGAAAAGTTGTGAAAGTCCGAGTAGCGCGCCCCGGATCGGTCCGGCCGGATCGGGTCGGGGGGGGGGGAGGGGCTACACACCAAGTCGCGCAAAGCTCTGAATGTCCAAGGGTTCCCCAACCCCCAAACATTCAAACATAAGATTTTTATTATTGTCGGTGGTGCTGATATTCAACCACCATTGACTCGCTAGATAAATCGCACCTGACTTTCTTGTTAGCCACCTCAATATCTTAATCAATCTCAGAGAAAAGAACCCATTTCTGCAACCTAGTCCCTTCTGCAACCCTTCATGAAATCCTTATTTTCTCTCTAGCTAGGCGTTTCCACTTCTTAACTTTGGGACTACAAACTTCAGAATTTTCCCTGCTCTTACCAGAAGATTAGATTGAAGAAAGCTCACCTAATTAAGAGAAAATCAGTGAGCTCTCCTTCACAGCCACCTCAACAAAGCCTCTGTCAGCCCCTAAAATCTGAGACTCCTCATTCAACAAGGTAATTGTCAGCATTTTCATCTACCACAAAATCTCTCGAAGATCCAGATCTCTCACCTAGTAAGCCTCTGTCCAAATCCTACGGAACCTCCATTTTATTAGTGTGAACTTCTTTAGCAGCCACAGTCAAGCTTCCAGGAACCTCCCCTGCATCAATGTGAACCTCTCCTGAACAGTAGACTCTCCAGCCTTATCTCTATCGGCTTCACTCTTTCTATTTGAAGTTTTGAAAACCAGAACGTCTGTCCTTAAAAACCCTTACTCCTACTCGAGCTAGGAGCTCTCCACTAGGCACCATATCGAAAATCAGAGTCATCAACCAAGCCCTTATCACTATCCATACAATCACTGATCAAGTGTCCCAAGCAACCCCAGAAATAACAGAAGTTAAGGAGCCTCTCGTAGCACAACAACACATTACAGTCTTCGACCCCCTTTACCCCAAAAACTATGCAAATTCCTCTCTTTAGCGAATTCAACACATTCACCGTCACTCTGACCCTGATGAATTTGCCTAAACATTCCCCATTAGTGCCCGAAATTATCTCCTTAACATCTCTAATCAAACCCCCCAACTACAAACCTACCTCTTTATTCATACAAATTAAGGGTAGATTGTAAATCTGAACCTAGAAAGGCACCGAACAGAACTCCTCTTCCGAGACCCTACCTACCTCTCAGCCTCCTTCAGCACCAAAACATTTTTATCAAAGGACCATGGTTCTCCCTCTAAAACTCTCTTCTTGTCCCAAGGACACTCAAACTTGAGGATGAACAAATTAACACCTACAGTCTCAATCTCCACCGCCTTCGTAATCCTCCAAAAGAAAGTGATGGCAGCTTTGAACGCATCCCTATTGACCTCCTTGTTCGCGATTACCTTCCCAACCAGACTCAAGGCAAGCTTCCTCAACCTAGCTTCCTTCAACTCCTCACCAATTTTAGCCACTGGACCATCAGCGTCTGACAATAAGAGTTTCACACATCTACTTTGTATCTCCTCCGTATCCATTGCAAAAAACTAGAAAAAATAAAACCCAACCCACCTTAAGAAGGGAAAGCAGATCAAGTGAGAGAAATTGAAGAAAATACACTCGTAAAGAGTGGGATCTACGTGCATAACACGCGAGATTTACTTCTACACCCCATACACAGAAATCCTCAGCTGAGAGAACCAGGCAGGAGAGAGAAAGAATGTTGTAATTTGGTTACTACCATTGAAGAATGCAAAATTCTCGCCCTCTGTTCCAACATTAATTATTTTGATGATTATTCATCGAAATGTGATTGTCCATCATTCATTCAACAAAACTTGCTACATAACTCTTAGTTCAACAAGAGAAACATAAACTTGCAATAAGTTCTTATCTTCCTGTAATATAAACTGAACATTATCATCATCATTCAAGAAGATAGTTGGACATTTGAACCGTTGACCAACACTGATTGCTTTTAGATCCAAATCATATTTATTTGCACCGACTTTAACAATTGAATGCACGATCATCAAGGACTGCTCAATGTCAAATTCCTCTGTACTATAAAATTTGTGGTAGGTGTAGTTATGATACTGATTGCCACCCATAAATTTAATTTATAAACTTATTTTATAAGTATATTTATATTTAAAATTTTAAAAATTAAATTATTATTATAAATATTTATTTTAATATCAATAGTATTTTTAATAAATTTATTTATTTATTTTTATATAATTTATTTATAAATTCTTTTAAATTATTATTATTATTTTTTGATATACACCTCTGATTATAGTGACTCTTAAATTATTAATACATCCAATTTAATTCACAGCTTATCATGTTGGGTAAAAATTATATAAATATCAATTATATTTCTTTTTATACTTAATTTTTCTTTTGAAAATAAATCTCATTAATAAAGATCAATCCACGCCTCACCCTCTTTTTTTTTTCCTTCTTTGTTTAATTATACCTCACTTTTTTGTTTATTGATAGATTGATAACCGTACATAAAAGAGACGAAAAATTATCACTTTAAAATGTATAGAAATATACACCTTTATATCAAAATCCCTAAGATTTCTTTTTTCATTGCTTTGTTTTATGATAATTATATATCTCATAGAAAAATTTGATACTGGAAATAGAATTAGTGTTTATTGTATGATTTTCTTAAATAAAGATTTTAATATAGTTATAGATAAAATATGTGTAATTAATAAGTGTATATAATAGTTGATTTATTTTTAATTAAAATAGTTTGTCCTATTAATTTGGGTTGAGATATTTTTATAATTAATTTTTTTTAATAAAATAAGAGTATGTAAATTATATTTATAGGTAGTAGGCACCTGTATATTTATTACTGTATTGTAATTCATATAAAAAAGTGCCTCGCTGGTAAGTCTTGAACGGTGAAACAGACCTCTATTACTATCTAGTAACAAGGTTTGTTCTAACAAAATTCTTGGGAGCAAGTTCTACTAAACCACTAAAATACCAAAACAGTCACTTAAAATTTGTTCAAACAAAAACTTTTCTAAATCCATTTACATTAAATCCCACATTCAACATCCAAAATAACAAGCTTGGTTTGATACCAAATCTTGTCCCATAAAAATTCTCAAACTGGTTTTGTTTTTTCCAACACTTCCATAACCAAAAATATGGTTTTAACAAAACATTCCCATAACCAGAAAGCAACCAAACCAGAAATGCATCCCAATTCCCATCAAAAGCATTAAATTGTGCAAACATGACTAATTGATAAAAAAAAATGGTTCCTGAAGTCTCTCTTCCTCCTGCTATTGCATCTTTTATATCAGTCACTTATTCTTATCTTAGTGTTCTAATCTTGTTCTTTATCTATATCTTTCTTTTCGCATTAGCACTTTGGTTGTTTGTTTCGCTATATTCCTACGTCATCGAGGTCATTGTCTGGTTCATCCTCGAGAGGCACACCCGGGGCAGTCCCAGAAGTCTGATTGATATTATGATTCCAGACCCGGATCTTCGAACAAGAATGAAACTTGCTGTGACTGAAACTGGTGTCTGGTTTTCAGGACTATTAGAAAGATTTAAAAGGGCCTCAGATCCGGAAGGAGAAGGGAGGCAAAACAAGCCGGAGTCATCAATCCCACCAACGAATTACAGAACCGGTGAAATGGAATCGCATTCAACCGATTGTGCCGTTTGCTTGGAAGATTTTGTTGATGGTGATTCCTGCAGAATTTTGATTGTCTGCAACCATATTTTCCACTCCAACTGCATTGATCAATGGTTGAAGTACCAATCAACTTGTCCGATTTGTCGGAAACCTGTAGATATGTGAACTGCATTACTGTAATATACCATTTTGTTTGTACCCAATCGAGGAATTTTTAACTCGCATCATGCAAATAATAATACTAATATGTTTATACCAGGATGTGGATGTCATTCTAGACAAATCATAACTTAAATTATGTAGATACTACAACCATTGTAACTTGTTTGATTAATGGATAATTGAAGAGAATAAAGAGATATGATCCCGCTGGCAACCTGTGCATCTGTTCTGTTCTCTTTTCTTCCTTTTGTGCGACAGAGATTATGCTCGGAAGAGTTTATTGAAGTAAAGCATTTATTAGATTTTTTAGAATTACATGTTTTTAAATAAAAATTGTTAATAGTTTGGATATTTACTGTATATCTTTTACCAGTATTTCTAAAGAAAAGTGATAGTTTGATGGGGTAAATTTAAAAATAACCTTCTAAATATATAAAAGATTATTTTTAATCATTTTTTTTTTTTAATTGTTAGTAACCATATCAAATTACAATAAAACCTCATTCATAGGTTCCACATCAAATATTAGGATGTTTCAAGTTTTAAAATTACATTTTAGCATGTTTCATGTTAAATGTTTGCAGGCTTTGTAGTAGTCAAAAATAGGCTTAGACCCAGAAGACAATCCAAAAAACAAAGTTCAGCGCTCAACAAGCCCAAAAACAGGCCCTATACGTTAAACAAAGCCCAGATAACATTCTGAACCCAAAGGGCAAGCCTAAATACTCGACCTGACCCAGCAACCACCAGACAAGTGACCCAGCCAAAACCCTTGACTGAGTCCAAAAGACTTGCCCAGTCAAATAGCTCCGAGATATCAAGGATCCTTAATATCTCAAACCACAACATCCTCACATAATCCAGGTACAACGACTAGCACCAACCCCTATAAATACAGCTCTATGGCTTCATTGTTAGGGGTCAAGCAATTTTTACTCTAAGCCGTCTCTCTGCTATCAAACAATCAGACTCGCGCACGACGCAATCCTAAGACCAGCTACTCACAACATAGCCCCTAAACTTACTACCTACGCTCGACGTATCGCATTATCTTATATCGCTCGACATACAATCGGTTCAGGTAGCATTGTATTCGTTTATTTTTTTTCCTTTTAGATTCACGGTCTAACTTGAGCGTCGGAGGCTATTTGACTGACACCACCCCGATGTTCCGAGATCACGACACTTTTTTTGTTATTTTGCAGATTGTCGCTCCCTATTCAATAACTCAGACCATCAGATGGTTATTAAGTGTAGATTACAGCATCTACAGGCTTCAAGTTAACTTTTAGCATGTTTTACATTAACTTTTAACCTAAAATCTTATGGAAATAAAAAAAAATTAAAGATTTTCATAATTTTATTCTTAACAACCTACGAGATTTTTTTTTTATAATTATTCGATCATTTTTAAGATATTATATAATTATAAAGCCAACTTGTTTAGGGGATATATTTTGTAATTGTTTAGAGGTAAATATATGTACTGTTTTAGTTAGGAATTAAAATACAATTTTTATAGTGGGTAAAAATATATTTTAATAAACTTTGGTGGTTAATTTTAATAATTTCCACTAGTTTGATTGTCATATCATTTAACTAGTTCTAAAAGAGTTTCTTGAAAATTCATGGCAACGGAAAACGACTTTTGAAACATCTTTTTTGTTAAGCAGAGAAACACATCTGCCCAGATAATATCTGTGATTATTTGCAAAATATTCAGAGGACACCTACAAAAATGGATGCCGCAAGAGGGGTTTTGGGATTGGAGGAACAATCAAGCCTAAAATGTCGTGAGCTATTTCATTTTTGTTGATTAAAAATGAAAATTAACTTGCATTCGTAAATTTTGTGGGCACATGTATGTCAAAAGCAAAGTAACTCAAAAAGACACCATAACTGATAAAACCTTGAAGAAGCATACAAAATAGCATCATTAGACAACCTTGAAGAAGCATACAAAATAGCATCATCAGACTCAGCAATCAAAACAAAATCATCACTTCCTACGCTTAAAGCCGTCGTCATCGTCACGGTCGTCGTTGCCATCATAACGACTACATCATTCTTCTTCCTCATCAGAATCTTCATCACTATCAAGAAGATTTTCAAGATCGGAGTCGGTGATCTTCACTTCATCATCTGACCCATACGCATCCTCGGACTCATCCCCATCGCTAACCACGCGATTACTCCCGCGCGCCGCCTCCATGCGGTCGAAGGCCAAGGAGGGTTTCCCTCTAACAAAATCAACGAAATCGAACCCGTCCCACAGAACGGGTCTCTGTAAATACAACTCCTGTGTTCTTGGGTTGATTAAAGAATGGAAAACTTGCGGGTTGGGGCCACAAGGAAATGGGTTGCGGAGAAGCTTGTGAATCGACTTGCCGTTTGAGCAACAACCTGGCGGTGGAGGAGGCCATTTTTGTCGAGAGAGTTTTTTTCTTTTTTGTCTGTTGTTGTCTCTGTTTTAGGAGGCTAGGGTTTTTTCTAGAGGTTTCTAAAAGAGGATGTTGACACGTGGCGATAATCAGAAGGCAAACTAGTTAGAAGGCGCCACGTGGAATTTGTTAAGTTTTCCAATGGATGGAGATGTCTATTGATTTGCAAAAAATACGCCTCTTTCAAGGTACCAAACTATTTGATGGTCCGAACCATTATGAGAGTCCAAATTTAAGCCCAAATAAATTAGGGTCTAAGTCCATAAATAAGGTTCAAACCCTCTATTTAGAATCCTCTAGGGTTTGGTAATTAGGTATAAGAAATCATGTGGTTAATTGAAAGGATGTAGAAAGATGAGGTGTATGGTTATTATAATTTTGGATTAGTTTATTTGTGTGGTCTAAAATAATTTATAATTAGTATAAATACCCTTCACCATTTTGGTTTAGATATCAAGAAGAAGCAAAGCTTTTAAGTGAGTAAAGAAGAAGTAAAAGAGTGAGTTAATTATTGAGTGAGAGTTTTCTTGTAATATTTATTTTGAATTTAAATAAAAGTTGTTTAAGTGTTTTATTTTCAACATATTAATGATGTGAAAAGATTACAAATAACAAAATTGATATTGATTATACATACAGTATATGTTTTTTTTGAGTGATAAAGTTAAAATATATATAAATATGTAGAAATATGCAGAGTCAAGTGAGTTCATCACAACCTTCGTGTCATTAAGTTCTCATTAATTGTCTTTTCAAAAAAAAAAAAAGTTCTCATTAATTGTTGAATTTCCAATGCCCAAAGAAAATCGTTTACTTTGATTCTGGTTGATTCTTGAGGATAAAGAAGTATAAGATATTGTACATCAATAACCTGTTATTATATATATATACATCACACATGCCTTGTTGTTTAGAGTTCATGAATAAAACATACCAAACTGAAATTGAAAAAAAAGAGTACATATATATCCGAAACTATAAGCAACAATCTGACTTCTCATGTATACACAGGACATGAATTTTCAGATGAAAGAGTCTTCAACATAACGTTTAAAAGTTGAGCACCCAAATGATCTTTTATCATTTTTCAATATATGGTGGTAAGATTTCTTGAATACGCTTAGAGGACCAGCAATTAATCTCCCTGGTGACATCTGGAGGGGACTCTTCCATATCTACATGTTCCTTGCCCGTTTGTGGTGCCTGCACAAACAATTGAAACACGAAATTAAAATGTCAATATTAAGATTATCAAGTTGTTCTAGCAGATTGGAAAAAAACGCAAGACACAATGATAATCAATTATATTTATATGTTCATTGTTTATCAACAACGACAAGAAGATTATTAGCAAGTACCTCTACTTCGGCATGCACAGATCTATTTTGGTCCACTGAAAATTTTGTAGTTATCTTGGACATTCTGTCACCACCAACTCTGACAAAGATTGAAATATAAAGTGATAACCGGAGGGGCAAAAGTTGATGAGGCTTACTAGATGTACGAGGATCAATTTCTCAAGTCGAGACATCACTATTTCTCTGTCACCTACCGTGTCAGCTTCATCTTCATGTCCAAATAATTCTTCTAATTGAAATGTTTCTTCCACTTCTAGTGATGTCAGTTTTTGAAGACCTGATCGAGCTATGCTGACTGGAAATAGAGTTTTTAATTTGTCACACTTTCTGACATAGATGGAAGAAAGATTTGGAAAGAGTCCAAGCTGAACATGATCCTCTGTATGATCTCCAACAATGATTTGCTCCAATTCCCCACAATACTCAATAATCAGCTGTTCCAAATGCAACAAATTTCCAGCGAGAGTGGGAGAGAACATATGTCTCAGCCTATTGCAACCAGTCACTATAAGCTTTTTAAGATTTTGCAGGTTTAAAAGATGCGTGGGACCCTTCCACAAGCACTCTAGTTCATCTAGATATTTCAACTCTAATACCTTCAAACTTGGGAGAGATAATCCTTGCTCAAGACCTTCAAGCTGAAATATCACTTGTACTCCTCCACAATAGCAAATTCTTAATTCTTCCAAATTTTGGAAGCCATTTCTCAATTGAGCTACAACTGCGGTGGATAACTGGTCACTCCTTTCCACCCGTAGAACCCGTAATTGCTGTGGAAAACAAATAACTTAATTTTATTAAAATATATATATATATATATGTATGTATTAAAATTTATGACTAGCATCATAGAATCATTGATTAAAACACTTCAAGAAATAAATGAGACTCTTAGCTAAATAATACTCATTACGAGTTTATTGCTAAAGCATTTATCATAAGTTCTATGGCATCAATGCCATAGAACTTTATTTAAATTAATTGAAAATTTATTTATCTATCATCTATGGCATCAATGCTATTCTCAGTTGGCTAGAAATTTATTTAAATTAATTGAAAATTTGTAAAACTTTGAATTAGGGAAAGTTGTAATTGAGCATTATGATATTTGGGCAAATTGTAATGAAATCGTAATTTTTTTTTAAGTTACAGTTTAATACTATTGGCAAACTATTTGATCATTACAGCTAACATTTTGACTAATAGTAAAAATTATTTCGATCCTTATTTTTTTTAAAATAATCATTTTTTGACCTATATTTCTTCATTTAGCTCTCATACTTCTTAACTTTTTAAAAATACATCATCTTAAATATTAAAATTAAAATTATAAAATACTCAAAATTAATAATAAAAACCTTTAAATATTATAATTGTAACATCCCGGATTTCGGATAATTAATTTCATATATGTGAATATAAATTTTGTAATTGGAAGGGGTGTAAATATAATTAAAAGTATGTTTATTTTTATGATTTCCAGGTGGACCAGATGGAACGGTCCAAAAATGATGCAAGAAAAAGGGAAAACTGAAGCAGAGAACATCGCGACCTGGTCACCGCGACCACAGGTCGCGATGAACTGCTCGCGATGAAAATGTCAAAATTTGGCAGTGAGCAACGCGACCACTAGCGCGACCAAGGGACCGCGAGGAGTGCTCGCGATGAAGGCGGTGCAAACGCTCCAGTGAGTACCGCGACCTGGTGGCGCGACCACAGGTCACCACAGCCGAAAAATATATAAAAAAAAAAAAGTAGCTTCTCGCAGAAGCCAGAAAACACAGAACAGAGAAAAGAAAGAGGAGAGACCAAGAAAAAAGAAAAGAAAGAAGAAGAAAAGAAAGGAAGAAAAGAAAGAAGAGAAAGAAGAAAGAAGAAGAAGGAGAGAAAGAAGAAGAAGAGGAAGAAGAGAAGAGGAAGGAAAGTGTAGGTGAAAGAGAAAAGGGAAAGGAAAAGGAAAAAGAAAATCGTGGAACCGCGATTTGTCGAACGAAAAACGGTATCCATGTTGGTGTACTTTTGTTTTCGGAATCTTTACGAAAAGTATTAAGTATTTCGTTTTCGTTTTCGTTTTCGTTTTCGTTTTCGTTTTCGTTTTCGATTTCGTTGAACTTGCTCGTTTTCGATTTTCGTATGAAAATTGTTTATTTGATATAAAAAAATCGATGATTGATATACCTATTGTTGATTTTGGTATGATTTTATGTTATATCTCATTTTGATCGTGCTTTCGAATATTTCGATTTCGTTAGAAGTACTTGATTTAGATTTTCGTATAACTATTGATTATGTTTCTTGAAGAATATTGTGTGAATTGTATGTTTATTGAGCAACTATTGTTTACTGAGTAACTATTGTGAAATTTATTGCGAATATAGTTTATCGGAAACGGCCCTAGGATACGTAGACATAGAAATGGATATAGGAGGTTGGTATACCAGCTGGGTTTACTGAGCAGTACTGCGCCGCTATTGATTGCTATTGATGATTATTATGTACCTCCTCATGGATTCGTCCAGAGGCAGGGAGACACGTACCTCCTCAGGATTCGTCCTGGGGGTTGGGAGCCACGTACCTTCCTAAGGATTTGTTCCTGGGATAGGGAGTTATGTACCTCTCTAGGTTCCGTACCCACGGTCCTAGAGTAGGGAGATACGTACCACTCTTAGGATTCGTCCTAGGGTGGGAGTTTGACCCATATTCCAGTCCTAGTATGTTGAGTATTCTAGCGGGCCAGATATTGAAGTGAATTGGGAAGTGACTTGAATGATTTTATTAATCGATTTTATATGTTGCTCTTATTGTGGAAATTAAAGTGATGGAAACTGTTTTATGATTTGATTTTAAAGTTAAATTGATTTATAAATGATTAGAATTGAAATATATTGTGATATGTCTTTCCATTTAAAGGTTATTTATGATTATTTTTCATATTTGAGTTTATTGTACACCCACTAAGCTATATGCTTAGCGCGTTAGTTTTGTTTCTAACGCGTAGGTACCAGGGATCCCGAAGAAGCCAAAGACTGAAGAGAGAGAGATTTGCTGACAGAGTTCCAGAGTTATCACAGTTGGGTAGCTATATTGTTGTTATATGTATATATTCTGAAAGCATGCATATACAGAGGATTTGTAAATGGGTTTCGTAATATGTTTTGTAATTAAATATTTTATGATTTCTGTCTTTTATTATTAGAGTGTTTGTAAATATTGATTTTTGATTTATTTTATTTATAAACTGTATTGGAAAGTCGCACTAAACGGCAGAGTGCGCAATTATTTGAAAATGATATTGAAGTGTTGATATTGAATTTGTCTTTAAATTGTTTTGTGGAAAAACAGGTTTTGGAAAATCCAAAAAACAAACGGAACTCTGGCGAATTTTTGTAAAAAGTGTGATTTCGATGGACTCACGAGAAAAGTCTTTTTGGAATTTCAAATTGATTTGATTTTTAAATGGTTTGAGATTATAAAATGAATTTAGAGAGCTTTGAAAAACCGAGTAGCGCTCCCTGGGTCGGTCCAGCCGGGTCGGGTCGGGGAGTGTTACAATAATAACACCAAAAATAATTTAAAAATAACAATTAAACAAAAACAAATAACACTGAACTTACCTGATGTATGTTGAATTATGATCGGAATTAAATTTTTTTAAAACTTAGAAGAAACTCCCCTTATGTTAAATTTGACTGTTAAAAAGTACGATTAACCATTATAAAAAAAAAGTAAAACAAAAAGCCAGAAATCCATGGTGGATCCACCATGGATTGCGAATTAGAGGAGACTCGAACCTACTTTTTAACGGTTAATTTAATACCAATGGACTTTAGTATGAGTTTCTGAGCTTTGATTTCTAGTATAACTCAATAAATTTCTAGTAGCTTCAATGTTATTTGTTCATTAAACAATTAAAAAACTTTTACAAAAAATTATTACAATAAATAACTAATTTTTGAAAATTCAATCATTTAAAATAACTAATATCAAAATATAAAAAATTAAGTTTTATATATGAAAATTAAATTATTGTAAATTAAATTCAATGCACATGGCTATTTTCAGTTGTTAGAAATTTATTTAAATTAACTGCAAATTTGTGAACAGAAGGGATATACGTAGAAAATTAAGCGGTACTCTTTAGATTTTAAAATTAAAATTTTGTAAGGATCTAATAGCTTTTTTTAAACCATATATAATGTAGGAAAAAAAAACATGTAATATAATTTCAGTTTGCTAAATTTCGATATAATCTTGATTTTTTTTTAGTGAAATAAAAATACCTATCTTTTCTAGTAAAAATCATTTCGGTCCCTATCATTTTTTAAGTTATCACTTTTTAATCTATATTTTTTCTTTTAGCTCGTATACTAACTTTTTAAAAATACATCATTTTAAATACTAAAATTGAAATTATAAAATACTTAAAATTTATAATAAAAACCATTAAATATTAAAAAAATACAAAAAATAATTTAAAAATAACAATTAAACAATTAAAAACCGTGAAATTATTACAATAAGTAACTAATTAATGAAAATCAATTATTTAAAATAACAGTTCAAATTATAGTAAATTAAATTCAATGCATGTGGCTATTCTCATTTGTTAGAACTGAAAAGTTGTGGAAAATTGTAAAACTTTGACTTGTTTAATTGAAATTAATTAAAGAGTAGTTAAAAGAAATGATTCTTATTTTGCTAAATTTTCATATAAATGTCAAGTTGATTTTTATTTAGTGAAAGAGAAAAAATACCTGCACGTTGGCTTCTAGTTGTGCAGCAAAGAATGTACTATCTATCTCTAACTCTTGCAGAGCTGGCCAAGTTGAACAATAATTTTCTGAACAGAAGTTGATCAAGTTTTCTAGTCCAGAAAGTTGTACTATTCTTAACTTAGGGAGCACGACATCGTTTCCACATCCTGCAGTTACATTTTCCTCTGCTTTTATTTCGACAATGTGCTCCAAACTGGCACAGTTGCTTACCCTGAGCACTTCTAGCTGCAACAAACTTCGAGCAAGGGTCAATGTGAAGACATATCTCAACTCATGACACCCATACACTTGTACAAATGTCAGACTTTGCAGGCTTACTTGCTGGGTGGGACCCTTCCATATTTTCCTCATATTTGGTAAGTCCTTCAGTTCTAAACACGCTAAACTTGAAAGTAGAAAAGGATTTTCTTTAGTATAGCATAACCCCTCCACCGCAAACACATCTTGTAGCCCACCACACCCTTCGACACTCACTTTTTTCAGCTTTTGGAGTCTTTGAATCAACATTGTTGGAAATAAACAACTCATTCTGTGGCATCTGTCTATATTTAGGATTTCCAAGTTGTCTGGAAACCCCCTTGGAGGCCTTACTCCACTGCAAATCTCTCTTAGACCAACAGAGCGTAGAGATAAATTCACCAAATTAGAAAATGCTGTGGATGGCACATGCTGCTGCGTCATATCAATTATGCTTCCCAATTCCAGACAATAAGCCTTTTCAACTCATTAAAGCCGGTTTCATCAATGCTTGGGACGATACTTTGGCAACATCCCGTTATCATGCTCAAATTAAGAATTTCAACCTTCTCATAAAATGCTTTAAATGCAAATAGTGACAGTGAGGCAGCTTCAATCTTCCAGATTCTTAACCATCTTGATTCCGGATATGATGAATAATTTTGACTATTCACTGCTATATCATACCTAGAGTAATTTCGTGGGCAAAACGAAATCTTTCGGAACACGTCGCTGAACCTTTACACAGAAAGAGAGTATGGTCAAGTGGTGTAGTTTACTAAGCTCAGACAGACTAGCATTGCTTCTTTCTGCACTTGTCCCTTCAACCTCCCATCCTTTAAAGCTGTTATTACCAATGTATAACTCTTCTAATCGAGATAATCTGGATATTACATTTACAGGAATCCATTTCAATTTGGAACAATATGTTAAAATCAATATTAGCCCAATTAGTCCATATCATTTGAAGCCCAAAATCCAAACCCATAATAAGTCAATACCAAATTAATTTGATGTCATTGCTTACATCATTTTAGTTATGTGAGAATTTGGTAGATAATTTTTAATTTGAATGGTCTAGATTAATTTGTGTTTATTTTATTGTGTGGTTTAGATTGATTCTTGTAACCTATAAATACCTCTCTTGTATTTGAGTTTATCATCCAAGAATCAAAGCTTTCTTAAGTGTTCTTCTTCTTTGCAATTTGTGAGGTTCTTTTAAAGAGTGGTTTTCTTCTTGATAAGTTAGAGTTTTATACTCTAGTTATTCAACATTTGGTATCAGAGCTTTGGTCTTTTGAAATTCCGAGTATGCTCTGTGGTTGCAGTTTTAACTGATCTTCCACATCAGAAAAGATTTCTTGAGACTATTGTTGAGGTTATTATAAACCTTGTGGAGCTTCTTTGTGTTGAGAGTAGTTTAGTACTCTGCAAGTTTGTCACTCAAGCTTGATCGGTATAATCAAAGTCTTGCCGGTACGATGGGTGATCTTCAAGTCTTTGGAGGAATCAAGAAGCTCAACAACCAAAACTATAACACGTGGGCAACGTGTATAGAGTCTTACCTACAAGGTCAAGACTTGTGGGAGATTGTCGGTGGTAGTGAAGTTACACAACCGACGGCAGAAGATGCCAACGGCATCTTGTGGAAGTGGAAAATTAAAGCAGGCAAAGCGATGTTTGCTTTAAAAACCACAATAGAAGAAGAAATGTTGGAGCATATTCGGGATGCTAAAACACCGAAAGAAGCGTGGGACACGTTCGTTACACTCTTTTCAAAGAAGAATGATACAAAATTGCAACTTCTAGAGAACCAACTACTATCGATGGCGCAACGCGAGATGACAGTTGCCCAATATTTTCACAAGGTGAAGTTGATATGTCGCGAAATTTCAGACTTAGATCCGATAGCTGCTATTGGGGAAGCTAGGATAAAAAGAATAATTATCCATGGCTTGAGACCTGAATACCGAGGTTTTGTTGCTGCAGTACAAGGATGGCCGACACAACCATCTATTGTTGAGTTTGAGAATTTGCTGGCCGGACAAGAAGCTATGGCTAAGCAAATTGGAGGAGTCTTGCTAAAGGGTGAGGAGGAAGCGCTCTACACCAACCAAAGCAAAGGCGGTTCAAAGCAGCACAAAGGCGGATCTACAAAGACTGGTGACAAGACAAAAAGTCATCAGGGAGGGTTCGGCTCTCGTCCAGAGAGAGTTTCGAATAATCGCGACAACAATAGAAGGTTCGATGGCGAGTGTTACAACTGCGGGAAGAAGGGCCACATGAAGAAACATTGTTGGTCCAAGAAGAAGCCTACTGAGAGCAACATTGCTACCTCCAGTTCTAAAGAAGATAGCGAAGACAATTGGGATGCCGATGCGTTACTTGCTATGGAAGAAGAACTAGCTCTCACGGCAACAACACCGGAAAGGATTGACTACGAGAATGATTGGATCGTAGACTCAGGCTGCTCAAATCATATGACGGGTGATAGACAGAAGTTGCAAAACTTGTCTGAGTACAAAGGAAATCGTGTGGTGGTAACAGCCGACAACTCAAGGTTACCAATAGCTCATATTGGTAAAACAATAGTTACACCTCGTTATAATACCAACCAGGTGCCACTCCAAGATGTTTACCATGTTCCTGGAATGAAGAAAAATTTACTGTCCGTGTCTCAATTCACATCATCAGGTCACTATGTCTTGTTCGGTCCGCAAGATGTGAAGGTGTTTCGAGACCTCAAGATTTCAGGAAAGCCAACGATGGAAGGACGACGATTGGAGTCAGTTTACGTGATGTCAGCAGAGTCTGCATACGTAAACAAGACAAGAAGGAACGAGACAGCAGATCTGTGGCACATGAGGCTAGGTCATGTTAGCTATTCAAAGCTAAGTATGATAGTGAAGAAGTCGATGCTTAAGGGACTTCCTCAGCTTGACGTGAGAATGGATACGGTCTGCGCGGGATGTCAATATGGTAAAGCACATCAATTGCCATACGAGGAGTCAACTTTTAAATCAAAGAAACCATTAGAGTTAGTTCACTCTGATGTGTTTGGACCCGTTAAGCAACCATCAATTGGCGGAATGAGGTATATGGTAACGTTCATTGATGACTTCATGGGAAGTACAGCTTTCACATGGATGTCAAAGAAGCAACCAATTGTCACCCTATCCACTTGTGAAGCCGAATACGTAGCTGCTACTTTGTGCGTTTGTCATGTGATATGGCTCAGAAATTTGCTGAAAGAATTGGGTTTGCCACAAGAAGAGCCAACTAAGATTTGTGTCGACAATAAGTCAACCATTGCCCTAGTAAAGAATCCAGTGTTCCATGATCGAAGCAAGCATATTGATACTCGTTACCACTACATAAGGGAGTGCATAGCGAAAAGGGATGTGCAAATGGAGTACGTGAAGTCCAAAGATCAAATTGCAGATATTTTCACCAAGCCTCTCAAGTTTGAAGATTTTTCGAGATTAAGAAATTTGCTTGGCATGGTAAAACAAGTTTAAAGGGGGGTGTTGAAGTATAAACTTGTTTTAGGCCCGAACCATTATGAGAGCCCAAAACAAGTTTAACTGCAAATTTGTGAACAGAAGGGATATACGTAGAAAATTAAGCGGTACTCTTTAGATTTTAAAATTAAAATTTTGTAAGGATCTAATAGCTTATTTTAAACCATATACAATGTAGGAAAAAAAAAACATGTAATATAATTTCAGTTTGCTAAATTTCGATATAATCTTGATTTTTTTTTAGTGAAAAAAAAAATACCTATCTTTTCTGGTAAAAATCATTTCGGTCCCTATCATTTTTTAAATTATCACTTTTTAATCTATATTTTTTATTTTAGCTCGTATACTAACTTTTTAAAAATACATCATTTTAAATACTAAAATTGAAATTATAAAATACTTAAAATTTATAATAAAAACCATTAAATATTAAAAAAATACAAAAAATAATTTAAAAATAACAATTAAACAATTAAAAACCTTGAAATTATTACAATAAGTAACTAATTAATGAAAATCAATTATTTAAAATAACAGTTCAAATTATAGTAAATTAAATTCAATGCATGTGGCTATTCTCATTTGTTAGAACTGAAAAGTTGTGGAAAATTGTAAAACTTTGACTTGTTTAATTGAAATTAATTAAAGAGTAGTTAAAAGAAATGATTCTTATTTTGCTAAATTTTCATATAAATGTCAAGTTGATTTTTATTTAGTGAAAGAGAAAAAATACCTGCACGTTGGCTTCTAGTTGTGCAGCAAAGAATGTACTATCTATCTCTAACTCTTGCAGAGCTGGCCAAGTTGAACAATAATTTTCTGAACAGAAGTTGATCAAGTTTTCTAGTCCAGAAAGTTGTACTATTCTTAACTTAGGGAGCACGACATCGTTTCCACATCCTGCAGTTACATTTTCCTCTGCTTTTATTTCGACAATGTGCTCCAAACTGGCACATTTGCTTACCCTGAGCACTTCTAGCTGCAACAAACTTCGAGCAAGGGTCAATGTGAAGACATATCTCAACTCATGACACCCATACACTTGTATGTCAGACTTTGCAGGCTTACTTGCTGGGTGGGACCCTTCCATATTTTCCTCATATTTGGTAAGTCGTTCAGTTCTAAACATGCTAAACTTGAAAGTAGAAAAGGATTTTCTTTAGTATAGCATAACCCCTCCACCGCAAACACATCTTGTAGCCCACCACACCCTTCGACACTCACTTTTTTCAGCTTTCGGATTCTTTGAATCAACATTGTTGGAAATAAGCAACTCATTCTGTTGCAACTGTCTATATTTAGAATTTCCAAGTTGTCTAGAAACCCCCTTGGAGGCCTTACTCCACTGCAAATCTCTCTTAGACCAACAGAGCGTAGAGATAAATTCACCAAATTAGAAAATGCTGTGGATGGCACATGCTGCTGCGTCATATCAATTATGCTTCCCAATTCCTCACAATTCCAGACAATAAGCCTTTTCAATTCATTAAAGCCGGTTTCATCAATGCTTGGGACGATACTTTGGCAACATCCCGTTATCATGCTCAAATTAAGAATTTCAACCTTCTCGTAAATGCTTTAAATGCAAATAGTGACAGTGAGGCAGCTTCAATCTTCCAGATTCTTAACCATCTTGATTCCGGATATGATGAATAATTTTGACTATTCACTGCTATATCATACCTGAGTAATTTCGTGGGCAAAACGAAATCTTTCGGAACACGTCGCTGAACCTTTACACAGAAAGAGAGTATGGTCAAGTGGTGTAGTTTACTAAGCTCAGACAGACTAGCATTGCTTCTTTCTGCACTTGTCCCTTCAACCTCCCATCCTTTAAAGCTGTTATTACCAATGTATAACTCTTCTAATCGAGATAATCTGGATATTACATTTACAGGAATCCATTTCAATTTGGAACAATCTCTTATATCCAACATTCTTAATTTACTGAGTTCCCTTAGTTCTCCAGGCAATTCAACAAACTCAGAGCCATGCAAATCAAGAATCTCAAGTTTGGTCAGCTTCTTGAGCGAAAACATATCTCTCAATTCACATCTGATCAATTGTAGTGTCACGAGATTCATCAATGGTTGAAGTGAATTTAATGATAGATTGAAATATTTTAATCTCAAAACTTTCAAAGCTTTCAACTCTTCAAAAAAATCATCTGATACGTTACTAACACAACCATCCAACAGCAAAATTTTCAGCTTGGGACATACCAAGCCATCAGGAAGCACTTCTATATAACTTTTCATTAAGGAGATTGATGTGTATTGCTCCAGGCCTTCGTGCTTTGGCCACTCAGTCAATCCTATTCCAGCTTTAACCATGAATAAATCCTCACCCTTCGAAGTAATCCACAAGGCAACATCACGAACCACGTCATGCATTTTCACACATCCTTCGTTTGCATCTAATAACAAACTAGAAGCTTTAAGGTTATTGATCATTACACGTAGCTCAGTTCTTGCTTCTTCAATTGAGTCAGTGTATTGATACAAACCTAATCCCATACCGTATCTAACCAATTTCTCCATTTTGATTTCATGATCTTCAGGAAATAATGCACACAACAAGAAACATAACTTGGTTTTCTCATTTTTCAAGTAATCATAACTCAGTTTAAGACAAGCATAAACGTTGGCATCGACAATATCTGCATCCATAAGTTTTGACTTCTTTAAATTTTGTGTCAGTGTCATCCATTCATCAATACCCTTTCCTTTTAGAGCACTTCCAATAGCAACAATTGCTAAAGGCAAACCTTTGCATTCTTTGGCAACTTCTTTCGCCAAATTAATCATGGTGGGGGAGTCATCAATGAAACCTACATGTCTTTTAAACAAAACAAATCCTTCTTCTTCGTTTAGAACATCCAGTGGAATCCGCGATTGACACCCCATATCAATACACACTTGTTTTCGGCGAGTAGTTAGAAAAATTTTGCAGTCTTTGTGATGATCGTCCACGGGTATTCCTATAATTTTCAAGTCGAGTTTTTCCCAAATATCATCCAGGATTATGAGGATCTTCTTCTCATTCTTCAGTCTCATATACAATCGTTCTGCTCTTCCTTCCGTGCTTTTCTTATCGAATTCTAAATCTAAGAAGTCAGCTATCTGATCTTCAATGTCTTTGATGTTTGGAGTTTGTGTTACGACCACCATCACAACCTTATTAAAAATATTTTCTTCCTTGGTTTTATTAACCACTGCTTTTGCCAAGGTTGTTTTACCGACTCCCCCCGTCCCATACAATCCAACCACATTTGTTTGATCATCTTTTAGTGCCTCAAATATCAGATTAAATGTATATTTGGTGGACTCAAAAGGCATAAACTCTTTTGGTGGAAGGACATTAATGCCTGGCAGAGGAGTAGGATAGGAGACATTGTCAAATTTGCCACGGTCTCTTAATTTCAACATAATGTTTGTCTTCTTTTCTGCCCTCCTAGCCAATTTATATTTCCAAATCAAATTAGGACACCACCCATAAAGACATTTTTCCTTGCCTGATGTGGTTTCTTTTTCCGAATTCTCAAAATCTGCCACAACATTACTCGCATCTCTCAGCCAACTTTCCACATCTTTCTCAATTACTTCAGTTTGTTTTATGGCTTCATCAACTCTATGTTGCATGTGCTCTTGTCTCAATCTCAAGTTTTTCGCTTCTTCATTCAGATTTTCAATAATGCTTTTGAAATGAAAGATGTAACCAGCTTGGCGACCAATTGATTTCACCCAGTCTTGTGCAATTGTTGAAAAAATAGAGGTAACAATCTCCATCGAACCTGATGTTAAAAATAATAAAACTATCTCACTACATGGCTAGAAATTGAATTTATAGAACTACATGTCCTATGAACCTCTTAATCATGATGAACTCTTTCTAAATTATGCATCATTTCATTTTGAGATTCTATCTTAGGTGATGTTTGATTTTTCATCTTAAAATCTTTAAAATATTTTAAATTAACTTAAATCTAAAAGTAAAAGTCTTAACATATGTATACCCTAATCATATTATATATATACAAATATTTTCTTTTGTGCGAAACTTATGAACCACTAATTAAGTGAAATTTGATGAATCTAAGGATTAATAGTTGAGAAATTGACTTTATAATGTCAGTCTACAGTCTGCACATAGTAGATATTTACTCATTCACAAGACTCTAATAAAGTCTATTAAGAATTTTTTTTTTAAAAGCTTGTAAGTAATATTCTCTCATTCATAATATAAAATATCTAACATAACAACACAATTAATTAAATAATGTAAGTACTATTAGGATATTTAAAGTATAAAAATGGTTTTACATACCTTCTGTCGACCTCTCACACTATCACCCTGTATAATAAATATTCTCAATTAGTACAACAGATAACTTCACATGATGCTGAATATCCCCAAAAAAAAAAAGAATAATTAAAGAGATTATAAAGTACTTTGTTATTGAAGAGATATTTCTTACTTGGTAAAACATATTAGATTTACTTAAAAAAAAACACATCAAAAGAAAAAAATTTAACTTATTGAAATATTTAGATATATGGTCTACTTAAAAAAAATACAATCTTTAAAATATGGTTAAAGAATAATGGATTAAGTAAGTTAATAATGAAGTTTGACCATTAATATTAATCATACCACATAATGGAGGGAGGTGTTTTCCTTAAAATGTTCGTAACTTTTAAAAGTCGTGAGCTGAAATAAGTGGAAAAAGAATTTGAAAGTTCCCGATTTGTTTCTTAGATTTCACAATGAAAATTTACAAGAAATGAATTTCAATTCATTTAGAGGAAAACAATTATATTATATGTGTTTCAACGTATATATCTTATAATTATCCCAAAGATGCTTCTAATGTTAAAAAATAAACAATAATAATAATGGTTCCTTTTTAAACACTACATATGTAATCTATAATATTAATTAATCTACACAGATGAGAAAAGAGTCTTTCACTTTATTCTTTGATTAGGGCAACCTTTCACTTTAATTAGTTAAATTTATTTATTACATTAACTATTTGCTCTTCCATTTTACATTTATAAATCACTATGTTGATTGTTGTGAATTATTAGCATGTATTTGTATGTGTTTATGAATAAATCACTTATGTAATTAAGTTATCAAACTATTGTATTATAAATCTGCAAATGTGAATAATGTTCTTTTAGAAAAAACCATAATAAACATTACAATGTTATAATGTACCTTAGAAAGAAAATTTGGAATCAGTTTCCAAAGACTTAAAAATAGCTGAAGATTTATAAATCCGACGAGGTTGCAGAACTAGCATCGACTTTATAATTTTGCACCCACAATCTCCTTAAACTCTTAATTGTGATTCAGGACAGTGGTGGAGGAAAAAAATTTCAAAAATAAATTAAAAGATTATGGGTTTCTGGTAGGTAGGAGGGAGGCCTCATTTCCAATTTTTTCCTGCAGAAGAAGTTATTTTTTAGAAATTTTATTTTAAATAATATTTATGTTAAAATTAATTTGAAATTTTAATTATTCTCATTATTTTATAATAACTATTACAATTATAAAAAATAAGTTTGTTTTAATATAACAATAATAATATAATATTACACTGACATAGATGTAAAAAAACAAGGAATTTAACATTTTTTATTTAAGAAATTTGATTTACACAGAGGAAAAAAAGTTTAAATAAGTTATGATATTAAAACATAAAAACAGTTTTACATACCTTTTGTTAGGAGATATATATCCTCGATGAGAGAACTTCGCTTGACGCTGAATAGCCCCCCAAAAAAGAAAAGAGAAGAAAAGAACAAATAAATGGATCATACAATATAGGTGCAAAGAAATATTTCTTACTCTGTAAAACATATTAAATATTACTAAATAAAAACAACAAAAGAAAAAATAATAAGATACTGAATTCTTTGAAAGTATAAGTGTAATAGAGAATACAAAAGCTCGTGGGTTTCTGGTAGGTAGGAGGGAAGCCTCATTTCCAAATATTTTGTTACAAAATAAATTATTTTTTAGAAATTTTATTTTAAATAATATTCACGTTAAAAGTAACTTTAAATTTTTATTATTCTTATTATTTTATAATAATAATTATTACGATTATAGAAAATAAGGTTGTTTTAAGTATAGCAGTAATAATATAAATATAATTATACAATGACATAGATGCAAAAAGACAAAGAATTTAACATTTTTGTAAAAAACATATCGAAAGAAAAAAATAATAAGATTTTGAATTCGTTAAAAGTGTAAGAATTATAATATGTGGTTTACTTAAAAAAATCTAATCTTTAAAATGTATTTAAATAATAATAGATCAAACAAGATCATAATGAAGTTTGAACATTAACATTAATCGTATTACATAATAGAGGAGGGTGTTATTCTTAAAATGCAATGTTTTAATGTACCTAAGAAGAAAGCTCGGAGTCAGTCAGCTTCCAATCACTTAAAATAGCTAAAAATATAGGCTAAAAATATAGGTGTTAAATATACTAAATATGTGATTGTTATTTTTGGTCAATCACGACATAAATTTATTGAAGAAAAATAACATATGTAATCGGAAGAATTACATTTGAACCGTTTTTCCTATATCTAAGGAGGTCATATACTCAATAAAAGCAAAGGGAACAAACCTGAATATGACAAGGAAGATAAACTGGTCTCACTAGACTTGGAAGATAAAATAGATATAACAAGTGATCATACCCGAATAGCAAATTCAAAAGATGGAATGTGATGAGAATACAGACAGAGCCCAATGTCTAATTTGAATAAGCAAACTTTGGAAACTAAAAGCATTTTATTCTCACAACTTCTGTTCTTTGCTTTCACTATAAAAAGAAAAATACGTTGAAAGCAAGATAGAGACAAGTAAGGAATTTCAGTTGCTTGAGAGTAAACAAGGAATATTGTATGCATTTGATGCTCATATAAAATTTAATTATCACAAAAACGAAAAAGTTCAAAGTTAGAAAATAAAATATAATCATGATAATTGTAATGATATGCCCTGCTTTTTAAGTGAAATTGGAATCACATTCTCACAACCTCTGTTCTTTGCTTTCACTATTTTAAAAAAAGCAAGATAGAGACAAGTAAAGAATTTCAGTTGCTTGAGAGAAAATGTTTTGCAAGTGTTTTAAAGGGTTCAATTTTTTTTTTTTTTAATAAATTGTTTAAATTGTAAGAATAGAAGGATTTAAAATTATCCATTTATTATGGTCTGTTTCGAGAAACGTAAATTGTCTAAATAACATATGACAATTCTTGGATTAAGTATGAACAGGTGAATGAACACTGAGATAAAAATTTAAATTGATATAACTTAATCCTATAATTTTTTAAAGACTTACAAAATATTTACTTTCTATTTAAGAAAGAAATGTTATATTAAGGAATCACTTATTTTTTCCACTTAACATTTAATGGGTTTGAATTGAACACGTTAAGCTATTTTTGTTATTTTTTTAATTGGTTAAACAACTTAAAAGTGGTAAAATAACTTAAAATAAAAAGTTAAAAATCGTAACTTATCATTTAACACCTAATTAATGAATCATAATTACAATATTTTCTTCTATAATTATATTAATACATTTCTAAATTTATTTTTATTCAGATATTTCTATTTTATAAAAAAATAAACAATTAACATGAAGGACTTGAAGAACCTCAAGAACACTTCAAGGCTAAAAAACTTCAAAAGCAAAAGGTCGGAAACTTATCAAAAGAAGGCCGCAATCGAAAAAAGCTCGACGAGAAGTGCACAAAAATCCTTGGTGACCAAGCATTCTATTGAATGCGTGCTTCTAGTTTTACAGGTTGTAGTGCTCTGATCATCATCCCACTGATTTCGTGGTCTACTACTTAGCACTCCCCTAAGATCTCGGCCAAGATTAAGGAGAGCTTGATTGCCTCCTTGACTTGGTCCATCAGACTTCAAATTCGAAGTCTGATGGTCATAGCTTGGGTTGACAAATAACGGGCTGACCATGGCCCATCCAAATTGTAGACCACGAAATCGGTGGGATGATGATCGGGGAACTACAACCTGCAAAATTAGAAACACGAGGTCGATAGAATGCTTGGTCACCGAAACAATGCTAGCCAAGTACATTCTGACACTCAAGTCAGTCGATAGTAAGTAAGAATATCGCGAGAATAAAGAATAAATGAATAAATTATACTCCCTGGAATTGTATGTATAATCGGCAATGGTCAGAAATGTAGAGGCGTGGTGGCCGTAATTGCGAATGAAAGGTAAATGTGACAGTCAATGATTGCCGGAGGTTACATGTTTAAGGTAGACGATCAACAGTGAATCGATACGCTAAAATGTTAAAAAGATTGAATCATTTATAGGTGTGTGATCCACCCGTTAGAGGGTGGATCACTCCCCTAAGCTCCGGCTAAGATCAAGGAGGGCTTGATTGCCTCCTTGACTTGGTCCATCGAACTTCAAATTCAAAGTCCGATGGTCATGGACTTGGGTTGACAAATAACGAGTGAAAAAAAAAACTAATATATCATTCAGATTTCAGTTTTTAGAAAAATTCAGACCTATTCAATCTTCAGATAAAATAACAAACAACCTCTAACTGTAACAAAACGTGGACAATTATATGTTTATGAGATGTTTTAAAGCTACTTATTATAGTCTGAACAAGGTAATTACTTCAAAGCTAAATTATGATATGAATTGTTTTTATTGAACTTTGAGAACTATATTACTATAAGTTAAAATCCTTTTATTGATGGTGAATTTGGGAACATGACAGAATTAGTGTGCGTTTAGAATTACTGTATCTTAAAAAAAAAAACTACTTATTGATAAATTGGGGAAAAATATTTAGTAAATTTTTTAAAATCCGCTTATTTTATAATTTGCATCATCCATCATCCGTCAAATGAAATTTATTATTATTTTTTAAACTACAGCAGTCTCGAATATACACTTGTGGTACCTGCAGGAATTTACAAGCTAAGCTTGTGCTACAGAGACCCAGTAGACACTAAGGGCCCGTTTGTTGCCTGAGATTGGATTGGATTGGATTGGACTATTTTTATGGGATTGGATTGGATAGGATTGAACTAATTAGTACAGATTGGATTAAATAAAAAACAATTAATTAAATTAAATTAAGTTAAAAATTATTTTATTAATAAAATAAATTTAACAAAAAATAATAAAACTATTTAAAAGTGATTTTAAATAAAATATATTATAAAATTATTTAAATTAAAAAAATGTTTTAAATAAAATAAATTATTTAAATTATTTTTTAAAAATATATAGAACTATTAAAAATTAATTTTTATTAATATTAAAGATATATAATATTTTAATAAAATATTTTATTAAAAAAAAAAAAGGAAGAAAGAGGTGGAACAAGTTGTAACCCACCATATTGAGAGGTTTACTTTAACCTGGTCTAATGGGTTAAAAAAATCAACAAAATTTTTTTATCCATTGTGTTGCATGGGCCAAACATGGGATTAGACAAAAAATTGTCCAATCCCAAGCCAAACCCATGCAACAAACGGCTCCTAATTGTTCAATAGTGTGCTGTTAATTTAGAGATTTAAAAAGGAAAACCAACAGTTTTGTTAAAACTTCCACTAATTAATTTGTTCAATCTAGTTGTTGTATGCCAAACCATAAGAATCCAGTTTTATAGCAAAATGAACCAGTAAAGCTGAAGTTCAAGAAGATCTTGATCAAACTTCAAACAGCAAAGTAAATTGCTACTCAATTATAAAAGAATAGTGGGGATGACGTTTCCCAGTTTAAGAAAAAAAATACAAGAAATAGCATTTTGCTTGAAAACTTGAAACCTGGAGATAAAAAATAATATGAGAATTCAATAACCAATTTCGTATTTAGTTGTCTACCTAATCCTTCTCATAAAAATGTAAACTTGTAAAGTTAATAGATAGTTTTTGCGACTTGAGGCAGAGATTTAAGAAGGGATGTCGAAGGTTTTCGAACAGTGTGATTAAGCAAGATCATCAGAGTAAGAAGAGTCAGAGCCCCAGCCTGATGCGCAGAGCCTAGTGAAACTGGCACATATGAGAGGAGTGTTGAAATCCCTAAGGTCACCTGCAACAATGGTAATAAACATTTTGAGGATGCCCGGGAAAAACCTAGTCCTAGCTTTAGATTTGAAATAACCAAATTGTAGTTCTGAAAGAAACTAGAATCTACAGAGCCATGTTTGGAACCAAGAATTAGTAAGTTTTACACAAACAATTACCTGAAGAGCGGCCATGCCAACTGTGCTACCAATCAAAGATCGAATTGCAGGATGTATATCCAACTTTCTTGTTGCCAACCATAGAGCACCAATTGAAAACAAGGTTGTTGTTGCAAGAATACGGTGATCAAGCTGAATTAATGAACAAAAATGTAAAATCGTTGCTTCAAATTTTGCTTATCATAATCAAAATGGTAGTGATGGAACTCATGAAATTTGAGTACCTAAAATTGTAAGATGTAATCTTAGAACACTAAAATTACCTGCACTGTTGATGTATTCTCAAAGAAGTTGCGAATGAGTGGCTTCATATAAAAAATATCATCAGGAATCCATTTATCCCCCATTTTTGGAAAAGTATTATAAGCACGACCCTGGAAAATCAGTATGCAAGAGTTATTGTAGGTTGTAGGCAGGACAATCATGCTATTTACTAGATTCTTCGAAAGACCAAATATAACACGAGAACAATTATAGCACTTACAGCATCATTCCCTGCAACAAATGCTCCTGAGATAGCAGTAATTCCAACAATGAAACTGACAGGAATGGCAAGTTTTTTCACTTTTGCTGCCCCACGAACCCAAGCAACTGATTCAGCAGGTGGTTCAGGCATAACAACAGAAAGACCAGTCCAAAAGAGGCCACTATAGATAACAAATGCAGAAGTAAGATGAGCAGCTAGACGATATGGGCTTACTCTTGGCTGAGCATATTCAGAGGGTGGCTCCTAAAAGAGAGAAAATAATTTTAAAATTTGAATACAAACCAAAAAACAAAAAAAAAAATTGCAGAATAGAAAAGGGAAGAAGTTATAGTTGAGTACTTCTTACCTCTAAACCACTTTTCACCATCCACCAGCCGATAAAACCCTGGCCAGCACCAAGTGCGAAAAGAGCAGAGAGTCTCAGTCCAAGTCGTAAGGTAATGTATCCCTTACGAAGAAAATACGAAAATGGCAGAGCAAAAATGATACCCAGTCCCCTTCCCCACATACGGTGTGCATATTCCATCCAATAAATGAATTTGAAATCTTCAATACTCATCCCTTTGTTTACGCTATCAGAGATCAAAACCCAAGTAATATGAAGTGTGAGCATAAGTTCAATGTGAATTTCAAATGCTTACCAGAAGAAATCAATATAAATGCTACAAAAACCTGCAGTTTAGTTTGTACTACCGTTTATATTCAGGTGATTGCTTATACTTCTCAAACTCCCGCAACCACTCCTCATTTGATAGAGGAGGGAGGCCACCAGTGAATTTCCAGTCCGTCATTGAAAGACCAGATCGAGTTAGTCGAGTAACACCACCAAGTACCACCATACTAAAAACCCATGCAGCAGAGCCAAAAAGCCATATCCCAACCACTTTCTGGGCATGAGGGCCCCCAGGTACCAGTAGCTTCAATCCCGCCTTATTTTCCATGCCTACCGAAGCAGCCATAGACATGTTCCTTACAGATGGCGTATAATTACCCTATGAAAAGGATTAGACTCCTTATAATCATATTTACATATTATTGTACATAAGACTATCAAAATAATTATTAAAGAATTGAAGTGCATCATCCTGTTTTACATAAGTATTCCATGAACACATTTACCATGTAAATGGCCTGCAAATGAGCAAAGGCAGCAATTACCACATAAAATATTCTCTCCCCCATTTTGCAATAAAAGTACACTAGAAAATGTAAAACATCAGCTTTCATTAGAGTCAAAGATCGATCTACTGACCAATCGAAATGATAGGTCGAAAACATCCTACATAATGATACTTCCCCAAACAAATACTACACTTCTCAATACTAATGTGGCCATTCAAATTCATTCGCGGCAGTAAATTCAATCTCCTTAAATGTCCCATGTTACTATGCATATGAAGCAATTCAAATTCCATATAACATGCTTACTTATACCTATTACCACTTGGAAAATGTGCCTAAGAAAAGGAACAAATTTCCCTCAAAGATACCAAAAATGCAAAATACATTAAACAAATTAAGTTGTGTAAGCCAAAAGGTATCGTCATGATTCATTTTAGCATGAAATACTTCATTTTGACCAAAAATTACATCCACACGTAGCTTAATATCATTCTTTAAGTGAAAGAATAAGCAATCAAAAAACCATTTGCAGCTGGAGACAAACTTGATCACAATTCAAAAGACGACATTTTTCTCATTCGATTACAAAATGGAGGCAAAAATGAGAATACCCAGAAAGTGAAATCGAATCCTCATAAAGAAAAACAGAGTTAAAAAAGAAATGGGGAACCTTGAGGAGAGATCTGAAGCCATAAAGGGAGCTCCTTGCAACTGTAGATGATGACGATGATGAACAAGAGATGACTCTACGAGAAGCTGTTTCCTTCAAATTGGATGAAATGTTATTCAACTGAGCTTTGTTTCTCTTTAGAATCGATCCAATCACTCTGCTTCGAAACATCGTGCTCTGCTCTGCTCTTGTTCTCTCTCTGTCTCTCTGGGTTTAGTTGAGGTTTTTTAAGAAAGAAAGAAAAATATTTACCACAAAAAACCTCAAAACTAACCAAACTCTCATTGTAATGACTTAATTGCCCTTACAAAAGTTCAATTCAAGGACAAAACTAGACCACGTACACAAAATCACTATCTCCAATTTTTTTCTAAAACATTTCATCAAGCACGTCATGTGCAAAGCAAAATACTCCACCTCCTCGCGTATCAAATACGCACATCTATAGGATTGGAGTTTTTGTCTTCTCTGTTTGATTAGAGATAAGGGTAGATCTGTATTTCTAATTTATTGTTGGTTAGTTTTGGGATTTTAGTCTTTTGCTGACTATGTGCCTAGTTTATGAGTAACTCAAAGTTCTTCAATAAGAAGAGAATTGATTGCAGTTAAAGCAAGAATTTGGGATGCTATCTCAATATATTTCTTCCATGATAAAAAGATATGCTAAGAGAAATGAAATAATTGAACAAGGTAAATTGTTCTAATTAGAATTTACTTTCATGGAAGAGAAGTAAACATTATCAAATTAGAATTTGCATAGAAAGAGACATATACTAATGTTATTACAACGGCAACAGCAGTTATTCTTCAAAAGAGCTTGCAGAAATCAAACATACAACACCAAACTGCTATATTTATTCTTCACCGGCCACTGCTGGAGTGCTGGTAGGTACCTTCTCATACCCTTCCATCTCCCTGAATCGCCTAGGAAGGAAGCAACGACCGCCAAGCTGCTGCTGAAAGTAAAGGATTGCGGCGAAAAGAATACACCCAATTGGGATGCTGACATCCCAAGCAGTGGAGTAAAAGTCTGCTCTATGATCAGCATAGATGTATGATCCATCAAAATCCGAAACGTAGTTGTGAGCCCTGTAAAGATCATATGCATGTGGCACCAATCGGATCAAAGTGTATCCCATGTAAAATATAGGAGAAAGTGCTTTTTCTGTTGAGTTTTGGAAAATGTTGAGGAGAATTTGAGGGAATAGGAAACCATCCAGGACCAAGCCTGCATATGATCTTAAACCTCACCAAATTGGATGCTGGATATCAATATGTCTCGAGGAGTGCATTGCGATGCCAACAACTTTGTTCTTTCGTCCCAAGTTCACGAACACAGATATTAAGGCCCCAGCTAGATATAATGGTAAAGAGACGTACCATGCTTTCTTCTCAGCAATCCACGAGGCCTTTTGGCTTTTCTGATCAGTGATTCTTGAGGACCAAGAAAGCTGGAGAAGGCGAAATTGAAGCAGAAAAGCCACCATTGTCACTATTCTTACAATCAATTCATGTACTTCCAGCCATCCTCCACTTCCAAGCAGGACAGTTTGGCGATTTTGGCTTCGAAAGAACAAGGCTTCGAAGTTTAGCAGAAGAATGATCATGTGACCCAGAGTCAGGACTACAAGCATGAGAAGTGAAATGAAAGGAAGAACACCAGGGTGTCTTTTCACATACAAGAGTTGAAACACCACAAATATACAAGCAAGTGTGTTGGAGATCAGAACCATGAGGATCTCCATATCCATCCTCCATATTGATTGTCTTTCTAGACCACCGTAGAAAGCTGCAGAATAGACTGAGACGGATTCAAAGTGGAGAAGATCAGACTTGTCCCGCGCACTTGAAATGCTTCCTGTGATATAAACTCCATCCTTCTTTGCATTCAATGAAGGAAACTGAAGATTGACACGAATCTCACAGTCCATTGAATCTTTTTTCAAACTCTGATTTTTCAAGCCAAGATATCTGCAACCAACCATGCAAAGGCTTCCTATCTCAGCATCATAAATCCCTTCAGCAAATATTTCAACTAGCGTATACTCATTCGAAGAAATATTGAAGAGAGCTGTCCTGCGCGCAGCATATAGAGGATTCAGGCTGATTTTGTAGCTGATATTGAGTAGTCTACTATTGCTTGTGTTTGCTTCAAGACTAGAACTTGCTGGCATGGAGCTTGACAATGGCATAAATGATCCTGATGACCACTGAAAAATTTGATCACCCACAGAGATAGGGACTGAAGAGCCCCATGCAATTTCCCCTCTGGAGTTTCTGACACTCATGTCAAAACTCATTTCAGAAGAATATCCATCTGGATAGTTTTCCCCATTTTTTCTAACAGGTTTCTTCACTGAACATGACTTGCTCACCTTGTCATTCTCTGTGTACACATACTTGAGACCTGGAACTCCTAATATGTTATGATCAGTACTTTGAAAAGTGATCCTTTTGAAGTAACCTATATTATTCGCAGATTTGTTACTCCAAATTTGCCCTGTAATGCTAGTACTGTTTCTGATTGTCCAGATTGCAGGAAATCTCAAGTTCATCCTAATTGAACAATCACCAACTTGAGAATTACTTAAAGAACTATTTCTATTCAAGAATCGGCAAACCAACAACACACAGCCGATTCTTCTTCCAATCCCATGTTCCTTCCCCAATAAACATTGTGTTTGGATTGAAAGGATGGTAAAACCCCACATAGCTACTATTAGGAAAGTCCATCAAAAGTCTCATACTTTGTCCATCTGGTGAACACTGAATCGTATTCAAGAACATGACTCGAGGCAGAAATCCAACCTCATCACCTAAAGGATTGCAACTCTTTACAGAATTGCAATCACTTGCATATTCTAATTTGAACGTGTTCCTGGGGTGTGAAAGGACTGAACAAATAGGACTACCCAGATGTAAACTGAGAGATGTACTCTCTGTAACATTGGTATTAACAGAACACTCATTTTCGAATTCGTTCGAAACCTTAGTGTACTGGTAATTTGATTGAGGAAACATCAGTAAGTAAATTGGTTCAAAATAGCTTTGATCATCAGCAGCACTCAAGCTCTTCAAAGTACCCCTAACCAAACTGGTAATGGTACTTGAATTCTTTACACCACTAAGCTTAAGAACAGCAGTAAGATGACGAAGCTTACCTTCTTGCCAGTAACTAGAACTTGTTCCCACCATGCACAGCTCCCCTGTATATGTTGACCAGAAGCCTTTCAAACTGAAACTCAAAGAGCTTCTTCGAGATCTTCTAGGTGAATAGAATGACCCAGCGTACGTCATATCCATTACGAAATTGTTTATATTCCCAATACTGAGGATCAAACTTCCCTCAACCTTGAAAACAGTATCAAGATCAGTTCTATAGACATGTTGAGTTTGAAACAACAGATATTTGTGGTTGTTCAGTGAGTACCTAGATGAGTTTGGATTAAATAGTCCAACCCCACCATCACAGTAACCATTTTGGAAGGGAGGAAAAGGCAAGGAAGCGAATTCGGGAGCAGTTATGGTTGACTCTGGCAGAATAGAAGAACAATGATCATTATAAGAGATTTCAGTTGCAGTGCAATGAGTGGAAAGCAGCAGAAGTGTGAAAACACTAAGCCAGAGTAGTCTAAACCAGACAAGAGAAGAAGTGATTGTAGAAGAACCCATAACCATAGGCATATAGTTCTTCAATCAAGAAGATGAAAAGGAAGATAAAAATTTAGTGATCACAAGAAACATTTGAGGTCTGAATTGAAGTGTATTTATATATAATTCTCTCTCTCAGTTATAAAATTGAAGTACTCAGGTAGACTTGGAAATTTCCTGCCACTTGCAATTTGGAAAAATGGGAGCCCTGATGGACTTCTGAAGTAGAAAACAAGTTTTGGTTGCAGTCAACCAATAAGGACAAGTAAATAGGAAGACTGATAACTGATAAGTCAAGTCTCCTCTCCAAGGACTGTCTCATCCATAGACTTAGCTAGTTCCTACCAGCCATTCTTTGAGGGGGTTTTAGAGATTCTGCAGAAAATCATTTCAATTTGCAGAAGTTCCTGGTTCTGCCCTGCAACTTCTTTTTTTCTTTTCTGTTAAACAAAATTCACAGAGAAATTTGCAAAATTTACTAATGTTGATGACATTAATTACGGTGATGCTTTCATTTTTTCAGTTTATGCAGGTCTTGGTGATCCATTAGTAAAGATCACAACTAGCCAAACTGGTTTTGGCAAAGTACATAAAAGGGGTATATACATTTTTTACATGCATCTAATTATTTATTATATTATTAAATCAAATATAATTAGGACACACCTTGAATTAAATCCTAGTTATAAAATTTTGATAAATTCTTGGTCTTTAGTTGGACCAACAAATGGGTGGCAAAGCTGTTGATTTCTCACCAGCTTTATAAATCAGGAAACTCAGTGAAAGAGAAACAATATTAGAGAAGCATGTCAGCTTCACACTATTTAAAAAAGTCTAATTCATATCTTTGATTTATTTGTTTTTTTCTTTTCTTTTCATTTTTTTGTTAATTTAAAAAGAGTAAGAAAAAGAAAAACCTTCATTTTCTTATCATTCAAATGAAGATATTTAAATATTGAAAAATAAATAAAAAGATATTTATTTTTTAAAATACTAATAGTATATTAATATATTAAAAGAATAAATATATTTTTTTTATCATTAATTAAAAGACACAAAAACATTTACATAATTTTTATTTATTTTTTTGAAATTGGGTACGTGTTAATATTATTTATTTTCATATGTTTGGACTTTGTAACCTTTGAACTATTATTTTCCATCATCAATCAATATTTTATCATAAGGGTCTTATTAATTTTTCTTTAATAAACATAAAAGTCTGTCTCGGGAATTTTAAAATCTTCACTAATGGGATTTTAGTTTTTAACACAAAAGTTAAAGAATAAAGTCCTTCAACGTTAGACAACAAATCTCTTTCAAATTTGAATTTATTTCTGTTGGGAAAATTAACCTCCCTAAAACCTCCCTAGAAATATACTAAGTATCAGAAATAATAGAGAAATAAAATAGACAATAATAACAATCACCACAACACAATAATTTACGTGGAAAACTCCAAAATCAGGAGAAAAACCACGGCCCTCAGAAAGAAATTCACTATGTGATAAATTATTACAACCACACAGACTATTCTCTCAAAACTACGACACCAATACACTCACACTCTCTCAAAGCATAAAATAATTCACATCTTTCTACACTCTAAAATAAGAGAAACAAGAAAGGAATTTAATTAGAATTAAATACAATGCTTTAAGTGTATTTAATTGGTGCAATTAGAAACTAAGGACTTAGTCTCCTTATATAGCCTTGAGAAGCCTTGACATTTTGCTATTTTTCCAATGTGGGGATTCATATCCCTTCATTGCCTTCTCATTTGCTTTCACAATTTTGCCAATTTTTCAACAAATCTCCACCTTGGCAAAATACAGGAAACCTCCGCCCTTCCGCCGCAACTTTCATGCAACCATTGTCTATACCGACAATCATAATTCTCAACCCAGAGAATTATCATACTCCACCATAAAAGTATACCACTTAGAATTAATCACCAATTCTAAGATTTCCACCTTGGCACATGTCGAACAAACTTGCTGAAATTTATGGTGCAACTCCCATGTTGGCTTTCCCCGGAAGTTCTTCAGCCATCGACATAATTCTACCACACACCTTGCATCAATGCCGCCAACCAATGCCCGTGTGCAAACTTATAGACCCACTAGTAGTGTCACATCCTTTTTCATAGCACCTAATGATATGCTATAAGGATGTACATATCCTTCTCAAAGGATAAATTCAGTGTCTTCACAAGACACACTATTAGCTTGATTGTTGGAGCTACCTGCCGAACCTGCTCCACCGTTTTGACAATTTTTCTTAACGTGCCCAGATTGCCCACACGCCCAGCAAAATATTTTCTTCCTGGAGTTATTCTTCTTCCAATTGCTCCCATTGCTAGCTACCAATGCTGTGTCTTCTGATGAAGTACGACCTCCACCCTTCAGCCTTCTCTCATCAGAAAGGAGTTTACCGGTAACTTCTGTAAAATTCAGAGTCTTCTTCCCATATACCAAAATAGGTTTCATATGATCATAGGAAGATGGAAGAGACAATATAAGCCTTAATGCTTTATCTTCGTCTTCAATTAACTCCAATATACTCCAGTTCAGAAACAATACCATTGAGAACACTCAAATGATCTGAGATTTTTGCACCTTCCTCCATACGCAGAGTATGAAACTGTTCCTTCAGGTACAACCGATTTGAGATGCCTTTTGCCTGATATAACCCTTCAAGTTTTTCCCAGAGTTCCTTGGCTGAATGTATTCCATGCACATTTGCAAGAACATTCTTGGTCAAACACAGACGAATCACACTTGCAGCTATCAAATCCATTTCTTCCCAATCTTCATTGCTCATACTAGACTCACCTTTGCTGGAATCACTTAAAACAGAGCCTGATTTCTCCTTCAATACCTTGTATAACCCAGATTGTATTAACACATCCTTGACTTGCACTTGCCACAAGCCAAAATTAATCTTTCCATCAAATTTCTCTACACCAAACTTCAAAGAGCTTGAAAATTTAGACATTCTAACCGTATACTGAAATAGTGCCCGTAGTCCGTGAACAGTACTCCAGGTAAGTTCCCAGGAAAGAGAGGTGGGTCACAATGGACACACTTAAATACCAAGTCTTTCCTAGCCAGAACCTTCCTTAGACAAGCACTTCCACAATACTACCACACTTAACTCCAGCAACCAAGAACAATTTAGACAACAATTCTTTTCTGATGTGGAAGATCAGACAATGCTGCAACCACAGAGCATACTAAGAATTTTCTAAAACCTCTGACACCTTAGCAACCAACCTAGGCTCTGATACCACTTGTTGGGAAAATTAACCTCCCTAGAAATATACTAAGTATCAGAAATAACAGAGAAATAAAATAGACAATAATAACAATCACCACAACACAATAATTTACGTGGAAAACTCCAAAACCAGGAGAAAAACCACGGCCCTCATAAAGAAATTCACTATGTGATAAATTATTACAACCACACAGACTATTCTCTCAAAACTACGACACCAATACACTCACACTCTCTCAAAGCATAAAATAATTCACACCTTTCTACACTCTAAAATAAGAGAAACAAGAAAGGAATTTAATTAGAATTAAATACAATACTTTAAGTGTATTTAATTGGTGCAATTAGAAACTAAGGACTTAGTCTCCTTATATAGCCTTGAGAAGCCTTGACATTTTGCTATTTTTCCAATGTGGGATTCATATCCCTTCATTGCCTTCTCATTTGCTTTCACAATTTTGCCAATTTTTCAACAATTTCCATGTTTGAATTAATTATACAATTCATTATTCAGAAAAGCAAAAAAAAAAAAAAAAATCTCTTGCATCAAGTCATATATATATTTTTTTAATTTTATGGTTTTGAAATTATATAAAAACTCACTTGCTGCTTGCTAAAAACTCCATGGTAGAGATTTTTAACTATTTCTCAAATTGTAATCGATTCTAGTCAAAACCACAAATGATTTTTGTTCTATATATTTAAACTCCGGAAACTACAATGATAGCTTGAGAAATGTCAAGGAGAGTGACAAGTGACACTGAACAAATCTTACCTTGTTGGATCATATAAGAAACCACAGCTAGAAGACCATTTAAGACAATCTATGTAAGTGTGTGATTATTTCAGCTGGGACAATTCTGATTCACTAGCCACAGGAACCTTCTCATACTCTCCGCCATCTCTGAATCTCTGCGGAATAATGCAACGACCTCCAAACCGTTGCTGCAAGTAAATGAGTGCAACGAACAGCAGGCCCACGAAAGATATAATGACATCCCAAGGAGCAGAGTAAAAATCCGCATTAGGACTGGCATAAATGTATGACACAAGAGAGCTATAGCTGTGTCTCCTGTAAAGATCATACGCGTGTGGAAGCAATCGGATAAAAGTGGTTCCGATGTAGAATGAACGTGACAATGCATCCTGTTTTGAGTTTCTGAACGTGTTAAGCAAGATTTGAGGTAAAAGAAATCCGTCCAATACCAAACCTGCATATGATTTCAAGTCCTCCCAGAGGGAATTCCATGGATGCATTGTTAGGCTAGAGGAAAGAAAAATAACATCACTTTTTCTCTTACCCCAATTAACAAGCAAAAATATCAAGGCCCCAGTTGCATACAATGGAAAAGACACAAAAATAGTCAAGTTCTCAGCGAACCACAAGCTCTTTTGGTCTCCATCAGCCAATTTTGCTGACCAAGATAGCTGCAGAAGGCGGAATTCCAACAAGAAAGCCACCATTGTTACTACCCTTACCAGCACTTCATTCGCTTCAAGCCATCCGCCACTACCAAGCACGAGATTTTGATGGTCGCGATTATTCAAGAACAAGGCTTCGAAATTTAAGACCAGAGGTATCATGTGTCCCAAAGTAAGCAGCAAGAGCATAACAAGAGAAATGAAGGGAAGTAAATGAGGGTGTTGTTTCACATGTAAAAGTTGCAATCCCACAAAAACACATGCCAATGTGTTTGATATAAGGGCCAAGACGATCTCCAAGTCCATCCTAGAAATCGACCCTTTTGCTCGAACTGCAGTATAAGAAGCTGATGACACATCCAACAGTGCAAAATAGAGAGGGTCGGATTTCAATCTTGTGCTTCTGATGCTTCCCTTGACATATCCTCCTTTTTTCTTTGACTTCAATGGAGGAAACTGAAAATTAAGAACAATTTCGCAGTCCATAGACTCGCTACTTATCAGAGATTGATCCTCTGACACAATATTTCTACAACCTACCATACACAACTGTCCTGTTTCGGCATCATAAATTCCCTCAGCAGTAATCTCAACTCTCTCACTCGAAGTTGAAATTATATCAGATTGTAAAACCTTACCACCCAAAGTTACACCAGGAGATAATCTGATGCCAATTTTGTAGCTGACATTGATAGGGCTGTTAGCAGGAGCTGTAGAGTTTTTGGGTGAGCTTGAGAGAGCTACTGGATACATGGACCGCTGATAAAACCGATCACCAACAGTGAGTGGAGTTGCATAACCCCATGAAATGTTGCCTTTATATCTTATAACCCGTATATCGAATTGCATATCAGAAGAGTACTCATTCGGGTACCTCTCCCCCATGTTCTTTTCAGGATTCTGTCTCGGCCCACATAAATTTCTTGCTTTCAGGATTTCTGTATATTCATATTTCAGACCTGGAACTGCCACCATATGGTTCTCAGAATTATGGAACAGAATACTGTTGAAGTAACCTGAATCATTAACAGTTTTCCTGCTCCAAATTTGCCCCACAATGTCATTGGTCTCTCTGATTGACCAGACTGCAGGGAAGCTCAACCTCAACCTTGTGGTACAATCTCCAACTTGAGCACTAACAAGAGATTCTGAGAAATTCAAAAATCTGCAGGCAACAATACATAGCTTATTCATCTTATCATCCCAGAATCCTTCCCCAACAAAAGCTGTGTTAGGATCAAAAGACGGGTTGATTCCAGCATAACTACTGTTAGGAAAAGCTACCAGAACTCGCATCCTTTTTTCCTCCTCCGAGCACTCAATTCCATTTAAGTAAACAATACGAGGCAAATACCCAACAACAGCCGCACCAAAAGGATTGCAGGTTTTTGCAGAACTGCATTCGTTGCTGTATCTCAAGTTAAATTCATTAACTGCCCTTGAAACTACAAAACAGAAACCATTTCTTTGCAGTGAACTAATTGGTAAACCCTTCACAATATCATTTCCACCAGGAAACTCATTACCAAACTCTTTTGACACCAAAGTATACTCATAATGCATTCTTGGGAAAATCAGTATCGAAATCGGTTCAAAATTAGTCAAATCATGACTAGCTGAACTCAAGCTCTCCAATGTTCCAGTAGCCAAAGTTGTTACACTACTAGAATTCCTGAGATTACTGAGCTTAAGCATTGCTTCTGGATTAAAATGCTTACCATGTCTGGTGTAACTAAAACCTCTTCCAACCATACAAACTTCCCCTGAAGATTCAGACCAGAACCCATGTAGCCTGAAACTCAGTGAACTTGTATATGCAGGCCTATGAGATATCACCTGATGTGAAACATTTCCCACATAATAGAACGTGCTTCGGCTTTGTAACACCAAGTATCCTTCAATCCCAAACACACCATCCCGGTCAGTTGTGTATACATTTCGGATACGAAATGTGAGTGAGTTTGAGTTCTCAGATGATGTTTGAGACAGCGTTTTATTCTGACCAGTGTAGTAACCAGAATGGAGTTGGACAAATGTGAAGAAGGCAGGCTGAAACTTGTTCAAGGATGCTTCAGGAAGAACTGAATTACAATAGTAAGCATAAGAAACTTGAGGAGTTGCAGACGACAACAAAGACTTCAAAGAAAGAGCAGTTAAAACAAAGGAAAATATGAAAGCATGAAGCCATGAAAATGGAAATAACGAAGAATTCATTATCCAAACAAAACTGAGTTAAACCAACTACTTACAAGGGAGAGATAGAAGAGTCTAAATAAATTTGAAGAGACATTGCTAAAGTCAATGTAAACTTTGGAAATTCCGCAAAAATTAACCAAGCATTGGAAAATCTATAAAATATTGTTTCAAATTTGTCATGTTTTCAGGGTTCTTAATACATTAATAGTATTTTGTTTCTGCATAGGAAACTTTCAAAGAGTTCTTCATAGAATAAATTAATCAGTTACTCGTCCATTAAAAAGTACGATCTGTTTTAATGAAAAACTATTGATATTAGAATGGGGTTCAAGATCGATACAATGATATAAAGATGAAAATTTTATGCTACCAAAATTTGGGCCACGTTGGTTTTTATGAATATTTCGTAGTCTTTGTTATTAATGTTGTTTTCTCATTTACTAAAATTTATTTTTCTTTTCACTTGAATGTGACATTTTTACATAAGAGCGACGTGATATCACGTTAAACGATTTTGTTGGCACTGCCGGCTTGGAGAGATTTACATCAACAAAAATATAATGCCGGCTTGGAAAGCTCCACATAATATATACAAATTTCGATTCCAACATGACAGAGAAATTAGAACCAAACAAAACGTCAAACTAAAAAAAGACTAGAGAAACCTTTTATACAAACTCAAAACTGCTTTCAGGGAAAAAATATATGATAAGCACTTTTGACTGAAAATTCATATCACGGCTGCTTGCTTCATAAATCCTTCTGGTTCAATACCAAGAGACATGAAACTGTACTCTCTCCTGTGGTGATCAAATTCTCGAAACAAACCATGCGAACCAAATCAACAAAAATCTAATCGAACTATAGAGTGTGAGAGAGCATCTACTTCCTTAGTTAAGAGAAGAACTTTCCTGATTGATTTCAGGCATATCAAATGATCAAACCATTTAAGAAACTAATCTAAAAATAAGTCTCCACACTCAGAGGCAGAAATATTTAAAATAGGACGATATCAAAATCGGACAAGAAAAATATATGAGAAATGCCATATTCTGACTGATTAAAAAAGTAAAAAAATTACCCACTTACAGATCATAAAAGTTGTAGCACCATCATCAATCCAAATATTCCCCTAAAAGTCACCTCACCCCAGCCATAACTAGCGATAATTCCTCAAGCTATAAATATTGACAAGTTGCATGATCTTAATCTACCAATATAAACATCAAGAAAAAAAACATTGCATAGAATTTGTTTCTATCAAGATCCGGTGTCATACTAACAATGTGCTCAGACATTAGATTTGAATTTTAATAACCCCATCCATATCTACGCCTATGTACAATTTCCATAATTATTTGCCAGTACCCTATAGATATGAAAATATATATTCCTTCTTAATTTAGATCTAAACTATTTATTATAAAATCAGAAACCTAACTTTAATGTCTTAGTTGTGAAACGATTTGCATCAGGTTTCAAAATTTGCATTTCAAAAAGGAATCATATATTTTCTGCCTTGTGCATGAATTGCACTCCATGGGTTCCACTCTTTGGTTGAGCAAGGAAATTCTCACCATCCTTCACTCCTCGGGTTCCTCTTTTTGGTAGAGCAAGGATATTCTCACAGTCCTTGACTCCGATTTGTTTAAATTCTTTCACAAGCATATCAACAAACCCAGGCAAAGAGGTCTTAAAATGATCCGAAGAGCTCTTGTCACCCTCATCAACGTCCTGCACTCCACCTTTCACCAGACACCCCACTTGGGCACCATCCATGTATGCTTTACATGCAGTCACAATATCACGAGCACACTTGTAGAAATGACCCACAACAAAGTCCTTGAAATGCTGCATCGAAACAGGATAAATTTAGATTTTGTGGAATGGTTACTTTTGAATGGTAAAATTTCATGAAAGCCCACTGGCAAAATAATTATAAAACACCCATGATGTAAGGTCATTAGTAAGCAATGAAACAGAATCAGTGTAAATTAATTAGGTGTAAAAATTTAGCATCTTTAACTCCAAAAGACTAAATTCACAGATCCCATGACAAAAATCCATTAAGTATTTATAGCTATTGTTTAGGTCATATTAAAACGCTTATAGTTCACTTTTATTTATATTATTTCTCATCCAGTCATGGGCATCATCTCCCATATTATTCAAGTTGGGCGTCTTAGTCCTATGTACAAGTGAGCTTCTTTTTCCGTCATTGCTAAGCCACTAAATATCACTTGTCAGCAACACACACAGAGCAAATCAGTACTGTGAGGCATAACTGGCTTCGAATACCTATGAGTCACATGCTTTTACTACTACCCCACAAACAAAAATGATGCTCTTACGTCCAAGAAAGAAGCCCATCTCATTCCCCATAAATTACACATGAAGCTTAAAGGTAAAAAAAATAAAAAACATTCTTAAACATAGAACTTTATAAGATTGGGTTGGAAAGAAACATGTAGTCATATTTAGCTCATAAATGCATACATTGTTTAACATTAACTTAATATCAGAATCTGATCAACGCATTTTAGTCTTTCAAAATTTGGCAACCTTTCTGTGCCCTGTTAATGTACTGAAAGTTGCCAAAGACAATACACTTTCTAGGTAATACTCAAGTGATTATCCCCTCCATCATCAAATGATCAAATACTTCCTTATCAGTTTGCATGTATTAATGGCAACAACAAGAAGCCATTAACATATTTTCCAAAAATCACCATTAATATTAATCTCATAGTACATAATGATACTATGCTCAAAGATCCCAAAAAGAAATGTCAAAAAATAATTACTGCAACGTACCTTTGGAGGTCTCCTAATTGTGTACACCATTGTCTTCAGTGACAAGATAAATGTATTCTCATTATATTTCTGCGAATTAGTTTCACCCTTTGCTGTACCATTCAAACTTGCATAACCAGGCTCATTGAAGTAGGGCTTTTGATTCAAGATCAGTGCTTGTATAGAGACCAGTACTTGCAGCATGGTTGACATAGAAGGAATCCACTTCTCATTCTTGTTACCGGACCAGGTGTTAAGAAGACTGAGGCATACCTTCCCACATTCATATAAATTTGGATTAATTCGAAGGCCACCTGAGTGGTAGTACACCAGCTGGCAAAAGAAAAATCCTAGTTGTCAGACACAAAATGTCCAACGATACAAAATAACCCACCACAAACAAACTTCAGTAACATACCGGTGGTACATTAGGATAGCCACCAGGGAAGAAAACATCAAAGAAAAAGAGACCATCATGGTAGGGAGTACCCTCTGCTCCTATGATTACAGCCCTTAAAAGATCCATTCTTGATTCATAAACTCTAACAAATATAGTATCTGTTCAACAAAATCAAAGACAAAAACTTAGAAATAATATTATGCAGGAGTTGGAACATAGAATAATTCAGGATCAGCAAGGAGCAGCCAACTATTTTACAGTTACATTTTACTTCTTTTTTCACCATACCACAAACTTCCATGTCACAAACCAAGTCAGACTCCAGAACTGAATACAACATTTTAGGGGATTGATCAAGATTTTTTTTTTTTTTTATAAAAAAAAACCTATATATTGTATCTGTAACCAATAAAAGAACAAGATTAGAAAGCATTCAAACTCACCTGGCAAATCGTTCTCAAGGATTTTCCACTCTTCCTGGATTCTTTTTGCCCAATTCTTTGACGGCTGTCAAGAAGAAGGAAAAAACAAAAAATAAAAATAAAAAATAAACTACATAGATTAAGAGGAGAGTAAATAAATTAATCATGATGATAACAAAAAAATGAAGACACAAAATGCATCCCAAAAATGGCCACCTGTTTCACTGACAAAGCTTTAGAAGCGTAGTGATGGTCTGAATAATCTTCAACAGTATCAAACTGTTTAAAAAGTTTGTACTTCGTCAAGATATCATCTTCATCTCCGCTTGGATTCTTAGCACAATCTTGAGCCAGAGGTATATCTTCCCCTTCTTCAGAAGGGATATGTACAGCATCAAATAGATCAAAAACACTTGAATCAGTATTGTAGTTGGTAAAAGTTGACTTTGGTGGAAGATCGAAAGGGTACGGCCACCAAGGCATGGAAGATTCTACTGCAGGAGGACAATTCAGTGTGTTTATTAGTACAGGTAAATTTGATGAAAGAAAAACAAAATAAAAAACTACAAGCACCAACTTTTTCCTGTAAATGTGCAAGATAACCATGTATCTATAAGTTCGTCAACTCCACAAAGGAGCATCACAACATCCAATTGATTTACAAAATTGTAACTGTTTGAAAATTAAAATTAGTTGAACCACTTGGAGTAATAGGCTTATGGTTATTAATCAAATATCGTAAACCCCGCCAAGATTGATGAGACGATTTTACATCAAATGGAATATTCTGAGCACTCCCTATATGTTGCAAAGTAGATGAGTTCTTACTTTGGGCAGATATCGGAGGTAACAAGGATGAAGGCAGATCCCCTACAGCAGTTTGACCCAAACCACTCATTGGATTCAGAAAACTTGAACTGCTCACAGAAGTAGGCTCTACATGTAATGAATTACTTCCATTATCCTTCTTCTTACTACTGGAAGCAGGATCTGTGAACCATGGTACGGGTGCCTCCACTCCAGTAGGAATATTAGCATTATCAAAATACGCTTGCAAAAATGAAAAGTCATCGAGATACTTAATATTATCATGAAGATCAACATACTGATCATCATATGAATCAAGGATGATCAAATTATGCGATCCTGGGCCAGAACTTTTAGCAGACTCCTGGGAAAAGAATTTAAAATTAATAACAACAATAATGAAATTATTATTAATAATAATAATAACTACATATATTATATTTAAATTGCACCGTTGAGTCAGATATTAGAAGCAAGAAAGGGTAATAAAGAGAGAAGAAAATCAAAACAAGTAATCAATGTTGAGTAGCTTTTCTGTTAATCAATGAAGGTTAGTCATACCATAGGTTGGTAATTGCTAGAACCATCAGCATTATATTTTAGTGCCTTTCCTTTCTTCCTTGAGTCAACTTTCTCATCAAGAACTTTGACATCAGCAGAATCGACATAGTCTTCAACATCAATTACTTCATGAATAATAGCCTGAAAGAGAATGTTTAATAGTAGAATTTACTGAATCATGTAATAACCAAACAGAGGCACTGAATCATGTAATAACCAAACAGAGGCATCTAACCAATCTTATAATAATAAAGAAGGTAGTTCCAGAAGGAAAGCTAATTAAAAATAGAAAACTTAAACAGCTAAAAGAGAATTGACATAGAAATAAATATCAGCTGGCAATTTAACAGTCGCAATTGCATGAGCAGTCACATAAAGAGCATACCTTATGAAGGAGCCACGTAAGACACATACTTTAACAGCAAAACTCCATCCAAGCATATAAAGATGGACTGAGTGATTGAGAAAAAAGTTCTTGGTATTTTCAATAACTGGATTCTTTATATGGAACAAAAGATCAGTGTGAAACTAACATTCACAGGAATTAAATCAAGTTTCCATTACTTTTTGACTTATAGGGCTTGGATCCTGTCTATTTCAGTAACTAAAATTAAATTAAAAATGAGAAACAAAGAGGGCTCAACAAAGAGGGCAGAGCCCTAAATACACAAATGGTTCATCTAAGAAATGAAATAAAAGCCCGAAAAAATGAAACATCAGAAGCACCATCTTGATCTCGATTAAATACTTTTCCTCCACCTAAAGATGGTCCTAATGCACCAAATTATGCATGTGCGAACCATTTTCCAAGCTACATCAGTTAATATGTTGCTAATTCTAAAATTTCCACAAGGGAGCATAGACACTTCTGTATACTTCACCATCTACACCTAAAATTTCAATATTTCTACAACAAACCTAAATTTTCAAATAAATATTTTAAGAACGTAATTAATATTCCATAAAATTTTCTTGAACACCTGCACTAAGCATTAATCGATCAATCTATTTTTCAACCTGAGCTATACAAGCAGATATCCACAGTTAAAATAAAAAATTTGTGTTCTTGAGAATACTGAATACCCCCATCCCAACCCCAAAAATAAAGAATAAAATAAAATAAAAGATGAAGAAGATAAATATCACAAAAATGTTTGTCTTGAAAATTGTTTTTTGCGAAAAAAGAAAAAATGTTAATGCTACCATACATGACTAAAGATTATAGAAAGAAAGATTGTTCTAGAAATTCTGGAATGGCCACTGAAAGGAGATTAGCACAAGGTTTCAGACTGCAGAACCTATTGCATCTTATCACCATGGTTCCAAAGGATGAACAAAATTACATCAATGGGGCACGAAGCCTGTTATACTACTACAAAAAAGGATACATTGAGAGAGGCAGTGGGGGGAAGACGGAAAAAGGCTTGAGAAGGGGCACAAGTTATTCGAAACTATGACTTAAACAGGGTCTAGATTAACTGATATTTTCCCAACTCCCATTGACAATCATTGCAAATCAGAGCATCTTGTGCAAGATTTGTGCTCTGGCCTAATCATCATGTCTGGTTATAAAATAGGCGCAAGGATCATAGACAAAGAAGAATGAAGTCGACAAGGAAATGCAAGTTGGCATACAAAAAGCAAAAATAAACCAAGACTGAAGGTGCCCAATAAAATACTACACTGCAAGTTCTGGATTGCGTGACCTAAGTAAACCTAATCAGCACAGATGTTGACATTCCCTGACCTCACTGCTAATCCAAGCTTGGTTGAAACAGTTCATACCACACTGTTAAAATAAAACTACATGTAAAATTATAATAAAAGTATCAAAAAATAAAATAAAAAATAAGATAAATCAACTCAAACTTAGCCACAACCACATGCAAGGCCCAATGATTCTATTCTCATAATTGTAGTAACATAAGAGAGGCCGACTGTAAGTAATTGTTAATCAATTACCTTGACATATAAAAAACCTTCAGACCCAAAACCACAAAAAGAGTAAAATCCTTAATTACAGTTAGATATAGTGCTGTAAATCAGCCCAATCTCACCAACCATACGGAGGACAAAAACAACCTTTTTAATGTGCCATTTAAGTTTTCTCAGAGTATGTTGCAGATTGAAAACAATAACTTGGGCAACTGTCCTAAACAGTTGAACCTAGAGACAAAAATATTTTCAGCTCTAACACGAAGACGTAGCGGAATACCCAAAAGCATAACTCCTCAAATGACTCAGCTTTAACACAGACCAAATGTAGTTTTTCTCATTAAAAAGGACTGTTCACTTTTTCAAATGGGCAACTTTATGCACAAAGAGAGTGATGTCTCTAGATTAAGGCTCATTTCTTCTATTATCAAGTAGCAACAACAAAACAGATAAATACATGCAAATCTACTAATTGCTGCAATCTGATTTATCTTAGAACATATTGCATGATCAACATTTGCATACCTACAACAATAAATTATAGAACACAAACACCCCACACTATACAACCAGCTCAACTAACACATAACATGCTAACAAGCACCTTGACCTAATCTAGGTAGCAATTTCACTATAGGCTTCACCACAAATTAAAGTAAGAATTTAACACGAGCAACATGTTGTATAAACACACAGAAATCCACTAGACCCTCAAGAGAGTGGTGAAAAACATGCCTCTCAGCGCTCAGTACCCTCCTAAACTGAACTAAATTTCAAGCAATTTAATATAAATAAAAAATAATCAAAACTTAAAAAGGCTTAAAAAAAAAAAAGAACCCTAACTTTATTCAACTTCAAGAAACGACTACAGCAACAGCAACAACAATCAAAGAGAATTCAAATGACACATTTTTATAAAAAATAATAATAACAATAATAAAATTAAATAAAACGAACCTGTTTTTGTTTGTTTCTTTTGAGAGTCTGGAAAGCCGTGGACGGAATCTCGGTCACTTCAGAGTCGACAAACGAAGCAGAACTGCTGCTGGAGGACAGCAATCGCTTCCTGATTGTACGGACAGAGAGAAAAATGGAAAGTTTCAGAGATCATAAAAAACAGAAAATGAATTTCAACAACAACCTAATCAAAAAATAAAACAGGAAAAAAAATGAGACTCTTTTCTTGCGAAGGGAGACCTTGAACTCTGAGGAATGTACTGTGCGAGCACCGGCGGCGGCTCCATCGTCGGTCGATCAAGCTCCTAGTCAAACCTGAAATGGCCGATCGGCGGCGGCTCAATTTTCAACTCCAAAAAATTAACAAAAAACAAGAAAAAATAAAATCGGATTTCGGTTTCTTTTTTCTTTTTTTTTTCAGAGGGAGAGAAAGAGGGGTTTGGGAATTTTACGGCTTGGCGCCTTAATTAAGCAGATCAACATAGATTGCGACGACTGACGAGGCTCGCTGCACTATACATACTAGTATATTCTTTTTTGTTTATTTACTATTTTGCCACTTTTTTTATTATTATTTTCTTTTTATACTTGAGTTTCACTCTTCTGCATACGACCCCACTTATGTTATGTTCTGCTCGCCATTTTTGTTGCCACCTCACTGTTTTTTTTTTATTATTATTATTCTCCTCTTTTCCCGCATCCTGATACTATTATAGGTAAATTAAAGAATAATTTAATTATTAATTATTAAGGGAACGTTTGATACGCGGGATTAGATTGAACTATTTTTATAGAATTATATTAGATTAAATTAGATAGGATTGGATTGGACTAAGTAGTATTGTCATATATTTGGTGCTGTAGTTTTAAATTAAATTTAGTTAATTTTTTTAAAATAAATATTTATACTATTTTTTAAAAATAAATATAACTATTTATAATTAATTTTAAAAATAATATATTTTTATTAATACTAAAAAATATAATTTTTTAAATAATAATTTAATAAAATATATTTATTAAAAAAAAAGTTAAAACAGTTTGGAACAATTTGTCACAAACTGTGAGGAGGGACAATCCTGCTAAGGCGGCTGCATGGGAAATTCTATGCAGCTGTCAATCCTGAAATTAGGCAGATAATAGTCTAGTTCTAATATAATCCCACACAACAAACAGTCCATAAAAGTACATCATTTGTGAACTAGCTACACCATTTATTAAAACTTATTTAAATATTATTTTCAAATATTAGGATCATATTCACTTCAGAGTTTGAAAAACAAATTATTATTTTTTTTGAACTGGCATAATAATTTTCAAAGCAACTATCCTATATTTTCAAAATTTTAGAAATAAAATTATCCATATTGTAATTGAATTTATCGAAAAATAATTATGTACACCAAATACAAAAGATTTATGTCCAAGCATACCTTATCCTTGAAGCTTTTTATTGAATATAACAAGCTATTATTACTTCAAAAAAAAAAAAAAAGAAGTAATTAGATTGCAAATTTTGAAACAAATAAAAAAAAATTATTTTTAAGGGAATATTATTAAAATTCCCTTGTATTTTAGTGTAATAGGCAAAATACCACCACGAGTTTTGTTTTCACCAAAATTGCCATTATGTTAACGTTTTGAAGCAAAGACTATTTTACCATCAATATATTTAAAAATAATAACTAAAAAAATCAAATATACAAAAATTAAATTAATTTAAAATAAAAACATAATTAATAATACAAAGAAATTGAAAAAAAAAAAAAAAGGCACTCCATGAGATGCAGAAACGAAGACTAAAAAAATTTAAAGCAAAAAAAAAAAAAATCTATTAGAGATCCAAATTGGATGTCCACCAAACTATAAACGAGATTTAAAAAAATTAAAAGGAAAAAAATCTGGTGAATATCTGAACTGAATCTTCATTGTCCATCTCCAATCTAAATCTTCAACAGATCTAAAAACATGATTTAAAAAAAAAAAAAAAAGCAATAAAATCTAGTGGAGATGTATTCTGAATCTCTACTAGATCTATAGCTAGGGGTGTCCCCCAGGGCTTATTTTTAGAAAATGTACCTCTTACTATATGTTAATATGTTTGTTGGATGGAGTTTAGGGCCTCACTTGAAAAGAAAAGTCAATTTTCAATCAACTTCGTGAATCCACTTTCAATCAATCGACGTCCAGCTCTTCTTCTATTCTGAACGTTTTAAAGTGTACCATTTAGAAAAGGTAGTGTTAGAAACAATATTTTTTTAAAAAAAAAATTGAAAGCAAAAAATCTGGTGGAGATTGGGAATAAATCTCCACTGTCCATCTCAATCTGGATCTCTATCAGATCTAAAAACAAGATTTAAAAAAATAAAAACTGAAAGCAAAAAATCCGGTAAAGATTCATTTTGGATCTCCACCATATCTAAAAATAGGATTATATAAAAAAAAAAAAAAAATCCACCGACCATCCCAATCTGGATCTCCATTAGATCTAAAAACAGGATTTAAAAAAATAAAAATTGAAAGCAAAAAATCTGGTAAAGATTCATTCTGGATCTCTACTATATTTACAAATAGAATTAGAAAAAGAAAATATTGAAAACAAAAAATCTAGTGGAAATCCATAGGGAGTACACGAAAATGGGAAGGCTGAAAAAAGATTGAAAGCTTTGTTCTTCATGATCGGGGGAAGCTCCCCTCCCATTTACTTTATTTAATGTTCATTTACTATTTTAACTTTAATAATCTAATAGCCAAATTAATATTTTTCAATGGATCACTAATGGCAAGAGGCATTTGACTATTTAGTTCAATTGCAATTGGAGGGTAATTTTGGTGAAAAATTAAACTAGAGGGGATATGTGATTAATAAATTAAACTGCAGGAGGACTGTTGATGGTATCCCTCATTTTAAATAGTTTTCAAAAGTAAAAGCACCAAAAAAAAAATCATCTTTAGTTTCGCAATCTAAAAAATATTTTTTTACTGAGTAGAAGGAAAGTGCAATAACAATTTGAATTAGAAATGAACGTGAATCTAAAAACTACTTTTAAAAATAATTGATATAATGATTATTTCTAAAATAATATAGTTTTAATAAATTTTAAAAAATATAATAAAATTTAACTATATCTTATTTTTTGAATCTTACAATTGTAAGATGGGTGAATTGTACTCAAGTTCCCTAACTTTTATCATAATTGCACGTTTAATATCAGTTTTATCATAATTGCACTCGAATACCTTACTTTTCGTTGACCACCGTTAAAGTGACGGTTGACCAAACGGTTCAGGGGTAAATTAGTCTTTTACGTTTAAATTCATTTTTAAAAAAATTTAAAAAATCATCCAATCAAGAAGAACATGCCACGTCATATTAAAAATATTTTTAAAAAAAATTAAAAAAAACAGGTGGAAGAGAGATCTCTTCCACCACATCAACAAAAAAAATAAATAAATAAATTCTGAATCGCGTTCGAACCCAAATGGAGAGTACCTTGGAGAATCTCCAAGGTACAATTCTGAATCATCTGAGTTTTCAATTTTTTATTTTTTTTTTGTTTTTTCCTTTGTAGGGGCAGTCTCGTCATTTTACCATAATCCGTTTGGTCAACCGTCACTTTAACGGTGGTCAACGGAAAGTAGGGTATTCGAGTGCAATTATGACAAAACTGATATTAAACGTGCAATTATAATAAAAATTAGGATACTTGAGTGCAATTCACCCTTGTAAGATGTATTTGTTATTAATAAGCTACAAACACAGAAAAAAAACTTATTCAAAATTCATTCAAATAATATAATAAGTGATTTATCATTAATATTTCATGATTTATATAGTAATATTAAATTATTTGTCTCATCATATAAACACATTTTGAATAAACAAATTTGACTATATAAACTCAATAAAAAAGTTACCTTTTCAAGAGTAAAAAAAAAAAAAAAGGTGCTAATATTACCATTCGATCAACTAGTGCAGCCATTATTAAAAGTTGAAAATCTCAGTTCTAATTTAAACACCTGAAAAAATACAGAAAATAAAGTCGTAAACATAAATTTGTTTATTTATCCATACACCCCTTCAATTTAAAACCCTAAGTCCCTAACATTTACATTCAGTAAAATGAAAAAGAAATCTTTTTTTTTAATTTTTGTATTTCCATTTAGTTTAAAGTTGTGATTAGAACATACTTTAAAACTCCCTCGCAAATAATCCTATTAGATAAGTATAAAATAGGCATCACCCTTGTCTTTCCTTGGGTTGGCATACCTTTTTTATAAAATGGTACTCTGGTTCACTTCCACTCTTTCTATTTTTATTTTGTTCATTCAATCTATACTCGTTTTAATTCTACTTTATTTTTTATTGAGGGATTAAAACTAATTTTCGCTGACAATGAATCTTCAAGTGTAATTCGAAATGCAATTAATCTTGTTTTATTATTTCAATTCAAGTCAATCATCTTATATTTTACGGATAAAGTGAAAAAACAAGTTAAGAAAACATTTGACAGAGTTAGAGATCGTTTGTTTTTTTTTTTTCACTTAATATTTGAATGGGTTTGAATTGGATATATTAAATTATTTTTTTAAGTAGTCAAATAAATTAAAATATTTTCTTATTACTTAAAATCAAAGTTAAAAATTATAATTTATTACTTAACATCTAATCACTGAATACAATTATAATAATTTTTTTTATAATATATCTCCAAATTTATCTTTATCCATATATTTTTGTCTTAAAAAAATAAAAAATTAATCAACACTTTTATTCAATAGTTAGAAGAAAAAAAAATTCTATCATTCAAGTTTCAGCTTTCAGCCTTTCGGTTATAATTCAGCCTTTAAAAAAATTAATATTTATTTAGTTTTTAGATAAAAACACAAACAAAACTTATTCTTTCTAGACATGTTTTTTTTTTAATAGACCCTTATATAAACTTTGACACGAGAAAATGTTTGAGTTTGACATTGATACATATAAATATTTAAAGAGAAAATATTTATAATGAGTTAATTTATTTAAATTAATTATTTTATTTTTCTTTTAAAAAAATAAATTATTTTTATTCATATTAATAATTTTATTTAGAACAAATTGTAATGGAATACCTTGACGTTTGGTCATATTGTAATAAAATTGCAATTTTTCTTAAACTACAACTAAGTACCTCGAATAATTATCTAATTGATCCCTAATATATTTAAAAATATCACTTTTTGATCTATTTTACTTTTTTAACTCAAATGGTCCATGCCTTTTCCAAAATATATCAATTTAGTTTATATGATCAAAATTTTGACGGTCAAACCTGACATAAAGTATAAATTGACCATGTTACCATTTTTTATTAAATTATTAAATACGTTTTTATCATTTATTTTTTTAACAACTTTACCTATTTGGATAGTCTAATAAGAAATTGATATTATGTTATAAAAATTTAATTTTTTTAAAAATACTTAAAAATGATCAAATAATAAAATAAATGTGATAAAATTTATTAAAACTAAAAAGTAAATTTAAAAATTAAAAAAATTAAAAAAAATTAAAAGTAATATCATTTATTAAAAATAAAATAAAATTTAATGAATACTATAAAATTTAATACATGTATATATATAATAAATTTATATATATTACATTATAATATAATAATAATAAAATTATAATTTATTTTTATAATAAATATATATAATGTATATATACTAATAATATAATCTAAAATATGTATATATAATATTTTAACATTTTAATTTTTTTAATTAAATTTTAAGTTTTATAATTATTTAATTTTAAATTTTAATAAATGATGTTATTTCTAAAAATAATTGATAATTTTTTTATAAAAATTAGGTGTACTAATTAATTTTAAGGGGGGCGATAAGGGATCTAAAAAAAATTGCGATTAATTGGCCCGATAAGACCAATAGATTTTAGTTGTCAAATGATTACGTGGCAGCATCACAGCAGACAGGAGGGGTGAGTCACGTGTGGCGAGAAGTGGAGGAGCGACGCCTAAGCTTAGTCAGGAAGTCTGAGAAAATATTGACTTGCCAAAAAGAGAATGTCGACTCGACCTGATGGACTTCTGATTCACGAAGTTCACGGCGGAGATCACATAATGAGTCTGGTAATAATCACATAAAAGCGTGGGCCTTCACTGATGCTATAAAAACCGTCCACGTTAGGAAAATTAACGGATGGGCCCCACTTTGTTGAAATCCAAGAATGAAGTTTGGACTTCGGGTAGTCTTAATAATTAAATCATTAAAACAATTCCGTTATTCTGCCTACGTCAATCCTACAGCATAAGCACGCACGCGTCAGTCTATTTTATCGCTTAATAATATTGTAACACGTATACATAATTTTAAATACAAAATTAATTTGTAAAATTTGTCCTTAAAATTAAAAATTATATAAAACAGTTAACTTATAAGTTTTTTTTTTATACCACTAGAGATGGTGGTGACTCAAATTTGGAACATTATCAAACTGAATAAATAATTTTACCACCGAATTATATTAGGCAATAGTAATTAACTTATAAATTAAGTGGATTTTAAATTTATATCAACAATATAATATATCGTTATGTTAATGTTTCTCAATGTATTGAAATATTTATTTTAAAATTTATTTTAAACTATAAATTTAAAAAAAGTATAGAGGAAAATAAAATTTAAACTCACAATATTAACTATATTAATATAGATGCATGGAGTTTAATAATGAGTTATCTCAACTTTTAACTTCATGTGGAAAAGATTTATATGCATATTACTATTTAACTGAGGTTAATTAATGAAGGAAAATTTATAATTTAGTTGTTAAATTTTCATTAAATTTAACTTTTTATAAATAAATACATTAAAAATAGTCTAACTAAAAATCTGAATGCAGACTTAATATATTGATTAAAAGAAGGGACAAAATCAAAAGTGACCAAAAGATTATGGAAAGAATTGTTTTTAACCTGACAAAATGAAACAATCGTTTTTAACCATTTTGAACTTGGCAAATTATAATTTAGTCCTTATATATATGGGTGGGTAAAATCTCACTCGAACCCAAAATATTTTTTTTCAAATTTCATTTATTAATTAAAATAACTAATTATTTATTAATTTCCTAATTAATTTTTTTATTAATCTCATTTATTATTTCCTAATTAATTTTTACCCTAAATTGGAATTGTTAACCCTAACAATTATTGTCATCTCTCTCGGCCGCACGCAGCACTTACCCTCACCCTCTCGCCGCCATATTGCCGCCATCTTGCCGTGCCGTTTTCGTCCATCTCGTCGTGCCGTTTTCGTCACCGCGGTGGGTGTCTCCCTCTCTCTCTCTCTCCTTCACCGTTACCTCGACTTGTCGCATATCGCCGCCTCTCTCTCCTTTGTCGCCTCTCTCTTTTTCGCCGTTTCGGTTTCCTTCGCCGTTACTCGGACTTTGGCGTCTACCTCTCTCGTTCGCCGCACATTACCCGGTCCTTGTCTCCTCTGGCCGTTTCGAACTCCCTCGTCGTTTCATTTTCCACGACACCACCGGGGTCTCCCTCTCTCGTTCGCCGCACATTGCCCGGTCGTTGTTGCTTCTCGCCGTTTCGTATTCTTCTTGGTCATATACGCGATTGAGGTATGTTATCAAAACGATTCAGCTTATTTTGAGTGCTCTGCCTTTATTTCGGTTCTTGTTGCTCTGCCTTTATTTCGATTCTTGTTGCTCTGCCTTTATTTCGGTTATTGTTGTTCGTAACCCTGCAAACACCAATGTATTGATCGTGAAGGAATTTGCACCATCAATTCCTGAGAAAACCATTACATGCTTGACCAGACTTGATCATAACAGGGCATTGGGCCAAATCTCTGAGAAACTGAATGTTCAAGTGTCCGATTTCAAGAATGTGATTATTTGTGTATTAACAGGGCATTGGTATTTTATTTTCCGATGTCAAGAATGTGATTGTGTATTTTATTTAATAAACTGAATGCTCTGTGCATTATCTGCTGCTGAATTCCTGTGTATTTAACAGGGCTCTGAATGTTTCTGTGTAAATTTCTGTGTAACAAGGCTCTGAATGTTTAACAGGGCTTTGAATATATAAACTGAATTCCTGTGTATTTAACAGGGCTCTGAATGTTTCTGTGTAAATTTCAGTATATATCCTGGAGTTCCTGAGGTGATTTCAACTGAATTTATCTATTCCAACTGTGGATATGAATCTCGCCGAGGAGCAAACAACGATCAGTTGTTAAATTTGGTATAAAATTTGGTGAAATATTTGGTTTGTGAAATGTGTGAACGGTTGTTGTGAAATATTTGGCTTATTGAAATGTTTGGTTACTAATTGTTATTGAAATGTTTTGTTAGTGAAATATATTGTTATTGAAATGTTTGGGAAGTGAAATATTTTGTTATTGAAATGTTTGGTTTGTAAATACATTTGGCTAGTGAAATATTTGAGTAGTGAAATGTGTGGTTTGTGAAATGTTTGATTAGTGAAATGTTTGAGTAGTGAAATGTGTGGTTTGTGAAATGCTTGATTTGTGAAATGTTTGAGTAGTGAAATGTTTGGTTTGTGAAATGTTTGATTAGTGAAATGTTTGAGTAGTGAAATGTGTGGTTTTGACATGTTTGATTAGTGAAATGTTTGTTTTGTGAAATGTTTGATTAGTGAAATGTTTGGTTTGTGAAATGTTTGATTAGTGAAATATTTGATTTGTGAAATGTTTGATTAGTGAAATGTTTGAGTAGTGAAATGTGTGGTTTGTGAAATGTGTGGTTTGTGAAATGTTTGATTAGTGAAATGTTTGATTTGTGAAATGCTTGATTAGTGAAATGTTTGATTTGTGAAATGTTTGGTTAGTGAAATGTTAGGATAGTGAAATATATTCCCCTTTAAATATAGCTTTTACTTGTGCTTTAAATTTAAAATTTGTCAAAAGTATTTTGTTCATAATTCAAATATATGTCTTTGTTTTTAAATATAAGAAATTTAGAAAGTAAAAAAATTAACGAAATGTGTGTCTATAACCATTTATGTTTTTTTTTTTCACGCAGGTCACGGATGGTGATGGTGCACCTGAGAAATGGCAGTACAAGCTTGCAACTAAAGAATGGTTACCTGCACGTGTTAATATGTATTGTCGTATCACTGAATTAAAAACCTTACAGGATGTCTTCAGCAGAGATAATATGCTCGACAAATGGAAAAACGGTGTATTTGGCAGGTTTTCGAGGATGCGATGTGACCAATTGTTTAGTGGCAAGTTGTGCCACTCATTATTATGTCGCGAGATCCATTACCCAGGAGCCAGAGAGGATGAGATATGGTTTGCTGTCGGTAGGCAGGCTATAAGATTTGGGAAGGAGGAGTTCCTGCTATGCACCGGTCTGAAGTTTGGACCCATCCCAGCTGCAACGGTTTCTGAAAGCAAGATAGTGGATGATAGTGTTCATGTTAGACTATTTGATGGATTTCTGACCCCCATACAAAGCATTTTGGACAGGTTGAACGATGACAATGATGCCATTAAGTTAGGCTATGTATTCTTCGTTTCCCATATTTTGCTTGGACGTAAAAAGAGCCGGATTGTTCCACCTTGGTTGTGGGGTTTAGTGGATGACCTTGCAGCTTTTGAGGCTTTCCCTTGGGGGACGTATGTATACAGTTTAACGCTGTATTCGCTGCGTAAAGCTCTTTATTCTCGCAGTTATACTAAGAAGAAGAAAAAGAAGAATACGGACGTTGCCAAATCACAACTGTTTGGGTACAACGTTCGTGGATTTGCTTGGGCGCTTCAGGTTTGTAATTTAAATAACAACTATTATATTTCATCATTACACTTCACAAATTTCAATATTAAACTATGTTTATGTACTGTATTCGCAGATTTGGGCATTGGAGGCCATACCTAGCTTGAGGGACGTTGTTGAGATCTATGACGATGACGGATTACCCCGTTGTACAAGGTGGTTTAGCAGGAAGAAACCAACAACTTTGGAAAAGGATTTGAACAAAGAAGTACGTTTACAGATTTAACTTTCTTAATTCGGTATTATATTAACAAACTAATTATATTTTGATTATCATTTGTTATTTTCAATTCAGAATAGTCCTCTACGGACCTTGTCACCGTCGGAAGCAGAAAAGGCCACAGATTATTACTCATCCTTTGATCCTGATCAAGTAGTGGGTCCTATACTTCATATGGAAGGGGGTTTAGGCAGCCACTCCGATAATGACGAGGAAGACATTGATAATGTAAGTGAAAAGGAGCTGTCTAAGGACATACTTCAGCGAGAGAACCAGTCAAAGGCAAAACACGATCGACCGGGTAAAAATAATGTCAAGGTTACTAGTAAAAAACATATGCATCGTACAATGGATAATGAACAGGTATCATTTTTGACAGACTTGTGTTTAAGAACGTGTTATTAAAATGATTAACAATTTGTGTTTTTGTTTAAAAAAGGTTCGTTCGGACGACAGTACTAGGTCGTTTGTTGCAGATTTGGTTAAGGAATTACGTGATGAATTATTGGCTTCTGAGGCTCGGAGTCGTGATGAATTAATGGCTTCTGAAGCTCGAACTCATGATCAATTACTGGCTTCTGAAGCTCGGAGTCGTGATGAATTACTGGCTTCTGAAGCTCGAACTCGTGATCAATTACTGGCTTCTGAAGCTCGGAGTCATGATCAATTACTGGCTTCTGAAGCTCGGACTCGTAAGCTTATATACGATCTCAGGGATGACCTTCATGCTTTATTTCCTAATTTCCCTCAAGCACCTGATATCCGTTCTCCTCCATTGTCCACATAAAGGGAGGTAACATAAGTTTCTGCTGTTGTCAATTTTGATGTTATATTCATTTTTTATACTTTGTTGGTGCGTAAATATAAAGGTTGTTAACACAGGATGTAACATCCCGGATTTCGGGTAATAAATTTTTGATATATATGAAATGTGTGAAAATACATTTTTACTATTCGAGGGGGTGTAAATGTAATTAAATGTATGTTTATTTTATGATTTCCAGCGGACCGGATTGAATAGTGAAAAATGGAAAAAAATGAAAAATTAGAAAACTGAACCAGAGAGCATCGCGACCTGGTCACCGCGACCACAGGTCGCGATGGCTCGTTCGCGGTGAAAAATGGCAAAACCTGGCAGTGAGCATCGCGACCAGCCACCGCGACCACAGGTCGCGATGGACTGCTCGCGATGAAATTGTTAAAAACGGGCAGAGAGCCGCGCGACCACTCGCGCGACCAAGGCGCGCTCGCGAGGAAGGCGGTGCGCGCACTCCAGTGAGCATCACGACCTGGTGCCGCGACGGCGGTCGCGGTAGCGACAAAAATATAAAAAAAAAATTTTTGGCTTCTCGTGGAAGCCACAGAAAAACAGAAAGAAAGAGACAGACCGAGGGAGAGAAAAAGAAAAGACAAGAAGAGGAAGAAGAGAAGGAGAAGAGAAAGAAAAAGGGAAGAAAAGGAAAAAGAAGAAGAAGAAAGAGAGAGAAGAGAAAAGGAAGTGTAGGTGGAAAGAAAAAGGGAAAGAAACCGTGGAACTGCGGTTTGTCGAACGAAAACACGGATTCCAAGTAGGTGTACTCTTGTTTTCGAAACCGTTACGAGAAATATTTCGATTACGTATTCATTTAAGTTTATCGTTTTTGTTTCTCGTTTTCGATTTCGTTTAAAAGTTTTCGTTTTTGATTTTTCATAAGTAAAGTGTCTATTTTATATGTATTTGCTGCATCTATGGGTGATCTTGGAACACGTTTATGTTAGATCGCATCTTGTTTTTCTTTCGATTTTGTAGATTCCGTTAATAACAATACATGATTTATATTTTTGTATGATTATTGTTGATTTTGGACTGATTTGTGATAAATCGTATTTCAATTTCGATTTTGAATATTTTGACTGTTATAATTTGTAATATATTGTGATTACTTGAAAATTTATTTATTGTAACGGCCCTATGATACTTAGACATAGAAATGGATATAGGAGGTTGGTATACCAGCTGGGTTTTACTGAGCAGTACTGCGCCGTTATTATTGTGTGATTGTTGTTGCGGGGCAATCTCGGACAATCACACCGATTTTAGTGATCGTTGTTGCGGGGCAATCTCGGACGATCACAATGATACTAGCGATTGTTGTTGCGGGGCAATCTCGGACAATCGCGATGATATTAGTGATTGTTGTTGCGGGACAATCTCGGACAATCACGTAATATCAGTGACTGTTGTTGCGGGGCAACCTCGGATGTCACATTGACCCATATTCCAGTCCTATAATGTTTAGTATTCTAGCGGGCCAGAATTGATTGGAATTGAAAAGTGTATTGAATGCTTTTATTGATCGAAATTATATTGACCTCATTATTGAAGTTAAAGTGCTTAAAATTATTATATGCTTTGATTCTGAAATGTAATTGTTTTGAACATGATTTGAATTGATATATATATATATATATATATATATATATATCTATTTATTTGAGATTTTAGTACACCCACTAAGCTTTATGCTTAGCGCGTTAGTTTGTTTCTAACGCGTAGGTACCAGGAATCCAGAGGAGGCTAGAGACTGAAGGAAGAGCAAGTTGCAGACCGAGTCACAGAGATCGTACAGTTGGGTAGCCATATTTTTGTTATGTATATATATATATTCTGAAAGCATGCATATACAAGGAATTTGTAAATATGTTTTGTAAAACGTTTCGTAATTAAGCATTTTATGATTTCTGTCTTTTATTATTTAAATGTACATAGTAAAGTCTAATTTGTTTTATTTTATAAATTGTGATGAAAGATTTTGATAAGTCGCACTAAACGGCAGAGTGCGCAACTGTTTGATACGAGATATAGAAGTGTTTGTGGAAAATGTGAATTTAAATTGTTTTATGTAAAAGCAGGTTTTTGGGAAGTCCGAAAAACAAACGGCACTCTGCCGAATTTTCGTAAAAAGTTTAATTATTGTTATGGGCTCACAATGATTTTAAAATTGTAAAATGAAGTTTTGAAAAGTTTTTGAAAGTCCGAGTAGCGCTCCCCGGTTCGGTCCGGCCGGGTCGGGTCGGGGGGGTGCTACACAGGAGTCCCAGAGGGAGGCAGCTGTATCATGTGAAAAGGTGGGTGATGGATCGGTCATGCCACATGCGAGAGCAATATTTGAAGATCGTCCTAGTGATGTATGTACTTCTTATTAGGTTAAAAGGAAGTTAATTTTATAAAACCTAATATTCTACGTATACATTGAGTTATGTGATTCTTTTTCTTCATGTTTTCTGCTCCATTTTTTCTCTAGTATCAACAGTAGGCTATTCACTGAGATGCATTTTTTCTTCATGTTAGTTGATTATATCAGCTAATCAGATGCATTGTTTGCTATTCACTGAGATTGTTGAGTTGTATATTTGTAGGGCTGTGATCTCTATTGTATACGTTTGAGCTTAGGTTGTATATATATACTCTATTGTTTTCAGATTGTTAATCAATGAGAAAACACATCACTGTTGCCATTTTCTCTCATTCCAGAATACTCTGATTTTCATCTTCTTCTCTGTGTTTCCAGTTTGCTTGTGTTGAGCAACTGTCTATTAAACCTAGGTACAGATAAAGGAATAAATGTATACTTTTAATAGATTAATAACAGAGAAAATAATGAATAAAGATATACTTTGGTAGAATGAAGATATACCTAGGTTTATTTCTCAATTTCAGACCTTTAAATAGCATGAAAGAAATCTGTGTTTTTCAACTTAAATTATAGTCTACGACATGGCCGCAATATATTAAACCTCAATAAATTGTTTTTCAATTTCTTACTCTCTCAATATGATTGTTCGAAGTTGTATAATGGTTATTTTTGTGGTCTTTTTATTAGGTTACAAGGAAGTTAATGTCATTGAATGCTTTGCTTTTAACATTACTAAAACTGTTACTGCTACATACAGGATCCCATCATCGAACTTAGTGCTGAAAAAGATATGCAATTACCTAAGGTTGGCTCTCCAACTCCAAACATCGAAATGGTGGATTGTGACAAAAGTGTTGAGGCGGTTGAGAAGCATCAGTTTATGAGGAAAGGTCGCAAGCGGAAGACTGCAGCAGCGCTTAGGACTCCTTACACAGCAACAGGTGTCAGGATAAAAAAGAAGTTTGGTGACCGTTTGACACAGCCTGCTGATTACTTAAATTTCATGGCAGTGAAAAGACCGCTCTAGTAAGTTCAGTTATATAATATTGGTACTTGATTGGTTAGTGGTATATGTAACATAATGATTATTTTACTGTCATTTTCATGGATTTAGTCGATCGGTGGGTTGGACCGAACATTTGACGCAAATGCATTTGAGGCAGATAATAGATCCGAATGAAAACATACAGGGTGTGGTATGTTATTGGTAGTGTCTATAATATAGTATCTTTAGTATTTGTACAGTTGAATTATATTTCTATTTGACAAGCATATATTTGTGGCCCACTTTACAGCATATAGACACGTACTTGACAGTACTGCGAGAAAAGTAAACTGCATGCCCTGCGAATTATGATTCTCTCATCATATATCACGGAACTAGCTTATTCGTAAGTGTTGTTGACATTAGTTATATGCTATATAAAAAATGACATCTCTATTTTATTAATTTCATTAATTTTTTATTTGTAAATGTGTAGGGTGAATTAAGCCATTATTGGAAACGGGATTTCGTGAAACGTGGGCAGATAGAAAATTTTAAATCAGAATCATATGTTTGTCCAGATTCATGGTTAACATACGTGAGGGGGGAACAATATGGAACTCGGCCATGGTGGCATATTGATGAGGTTAGTTTGATTTGTAGTGATTAGATTTTGAGCAATTTTTATTAATAAATATAGACACTTTATTTGATAGTTGTTTGTGTGCCAGTCAGTTGTTATATTAGTTTTTGACTCTGTGTTTTGAATCAGTTACATGCCAACTTTGCAGAAACTCAAAATGGATGATGGAATAATGGCCTAACATTGATAGAAGTTAGCTGAGAGTAAAAATTTTAGTCTTGTGTGTTCCAGCTTCTGCACTTTACATGGTGCTGGATACTCTTGATTAATTTTCTGTAATAGGCAGCCTATTTGATGGTGTGTTACATTTGGGCTTAGAAGCAGAAGTGGTTATTAATTGTTATTGAAAGCAGCTCCACTTTTCGTGCATGTTGAAGGAGTTTGAATGGAAATAACTTTCAAAGATGAGCTTCTTGTGTCCAAATTGGATAATTTTGTGCTGCTTTCTTTTCAGTTGGCACTGGATTCAAATGCCTGAATCTTGTCAAAATGCACCAATTTTTCTTTTTGTCTGCACTAAATTAAAGATTCTTCTTCTTCTTTTTAATGAAAAGAAACTGCTATCTTGGCTGAGGAGGAAAAATGTGAGCGATAATCACATATAGTTGAAGTGTTGAGTGAAGATGGTACTATAATAAAGAACAAGTTACAGTCAGTGTTTCTTCTGTACTAGTTTGGAATGTTATGAGTTGGTGTCTTGACTTTTTTCCTGATAGTCACTTATGTGCATATTCATATGAAATGGAAAGAAGAAAAAACAATTCTTGTCAGATTATTTCAACTCCATCTTGTATTGAATGGGTACTGTAGAAATGCATTATCTGTTTCTCATGGGTTTGTTCAACTGCTTGTGTGCTTATTGGTTTCTAATTGGACATTCATTCTCTGTAAAATATGTTTGAAAGAAATAGCAGAATCAATGGTTGAAAGGGTGTTATTTGTTTGAGCGAAATACCGTCGTTAATGCTAGTTTATCATATAAATTTTCTCCATTATAGTGTTTTTATGTTTTATTCAAGCATGAGTTAGTTTGCTCTTGTGTTGGCAATTTTTACTAATTGCTAGATTAGTGTATTATTGTTAATGTACCCATTGTTAACATTGCAGGTCCTTCTCCCTTGTTATATTGACAATTACCATTGGATTTTATGCAAAATAAATTTGAGGAAGAAAGTCATTGTCATTTATGACTCCCTCTAGAAGCATAAAGATCCAACACACGGCATTTCACAAATAGAGCCATTGATAAAATTTTTACCGTCAATGTTGAGGTGTGAAGGATTCTTTGAAAATACAGGTATTGCTCCTTGGACGGACGGTATAAAGGTTGAAGTCCTTTCGGCCGACTTACTGCCACAGCAGCCAGACGGGTAATCCATTATTTGAGTATTCGTGATATATTATTTCCTTCATATCTGTATACATTTTCTAAGTTTATTAAAATTACAGGACCAGCTGTGGGGCTTTCGTGATGAAGTACTTGGACAATATTATGAGATTTAAATAATTGAATTGGGATTTTGTTGAAGGTGATGTAAATAAAATTCGGGAGGAGATTGCTATGGAAATATTTGCATATAGTATACCTGTAGAGTGATGTTAGAAATGAACAATTTTTAGGTGAAAGATAGATAGTGGTAGATTTTGTTGGTGTATATACTAGTGGTGGTATAGGTATATTTTGTGGGAGCATATGAATTTTTTGGTGTTTCGCCATGGTCACTGCCACATCTTGTTGAAAGATTGAAGAATCATTTCAAACTGAATTTTTTGCATAATAGCCATCCTTAGCTGACAGAACAGGAGCATCACTGTGATACACAAGAAGATATACGTTTTCGGACAGACATCATGTCTTGTTAGAAATGAAAACTCAGTTTGCGTGGTGCAAAACCATCACTGTGATCTTGTACGCAAAACAATTATGTGTTCCATATTATGTTAGCCTACTACAGCATAATATTTGCTTCGTTTTTACGCCAGACAAATGCAGCAGAAACAAATCAAAACAATGAATTATGTTAAAGAGTTAATGACATAATTGCCTTCATTTTGGTCCTTTCCTGGACTGAATAATTTGAGACCAACTTCGTTAATGAGGATGAAATCATAATGAGCATATTAAATACCACAACAACATTAGCGAAAATTGGGAAGTAAGAATCTGCTTGGATCATTTTTAAACAATTCAATGCAATCACACAAGATGCAATCCACCACCACAAAAATTATGCCTAAATCTTCCATTATGTACAAAATCTGTAATCTTAATGCAATCAGTGCACTAGACTTGGTAGTTCATACCAACATGCATCCTCGCAAAAGCATTGTTAAACACAATGAATCACTATCATTACCATAAACAATGCTGATTGAACTAATATAAACAAAAATAATTTAAACTTGAACCGATTCAATTGAATTAACCAAACATAACAAATATTCTCTCATAAAAGTTATCCTTGATGTCACACAAGTTCAACACATAATCTCACAAAATGTTTTACTAAATTACCAAAGTTCATCTCTATTGTGCACTTCCCCCTGTGTACATATTCGTCTCGTTGCTGGTTTGAGAGTGATCAACAAACTGGCATGTAACGCGGTTATTCATTTTCTGAAATAAGAGAGAAAATATTTATAAGATGCAATATTTCACAAAAACATTGATAAAAGTGAATTTCACACATAATGATTCACTCCAAACATTTCAATTCACTGAAAATAATTACACCTTCAGTACATTTCACTAATCAACATTTCACTAACATACATTTCACTAACCAACATTTCACTAACCTACATTTCACTAATAAATATTTCACTAACCTACATTTCACTAACAAATATTTCACTAACCAACATTTCACTAACCTACATTTTACTAGCCAACATTTCACTAACTTACATTTCAGTAACCTACATTTCACTAACCTAAGATTTCACTAATTTATATTTCACTAACCTACAGTTCACTAACATACATGTCACTAACAAATACTAAATATTTCACTAAACTACATTTCACTAATCAACATTTCACTAACCACATTTCACTAACAAACATTTCACTAACCAAACATTTCACAAATCAAACATTTCACTAATCAAACATTTCACAAACCACACATTTCACTAACCTAACATTTCACTAATCAAACATTTCACAAATTTTTTCACTAATCAAACATTTCACAAACCACATATTTCACAAACCACACATTTCACTACTAAAACATTTCACTAATCAAACATTTCACAAACCACATATTTCACAAACCACACATTTCACTACTCAAACATTTCACTAATCAAACATTTCACAAATCAAATATTTCACTAACATACATATCCCTAACAATACTAAATGTTTCACTAGCTAACATTTCACTAACTTATATTTCACTAACATACATTTCACTAATATATATTTCACTAACCTACAGTTTATTAACATAGAATTCACTAACAAATATTATTACTAAATATTTCACTAATCAACATTTCATTAACAAATATTTCACTAACTAACTTTTCACTAATAACCATTAAAATTTCACAAAACTAAACCCTAGTAATCAGTATCACCCAAATTCTTTCAACTACAAAACAAACACAATATACAAATAAAAGAAAAAAAATAAAAAACTTTAAAAATCTATAAAATACATTCTAAATAAAATATAAACAATGTTCATAAATTTACCTTCAATTTTTGAGTTGGTGAAGACAAATAAACGTGATAAAGACAGACAAATAGATTTTGATTTTAAAAAAGAAAAAGAAAAATATAAAATAATATAATAAGAGAGAAATTTTTTTAATGAAGAACCAAAGTGGGTGGCTAAAGGAATGTAATAATGAAAGTAATAATTTTTAGGTTAAATTGAATGGTTTTTTTTTGTAATTTTAAATGGGTTTTTTTTGTAATTTTCATTTTAAAGGGCTTTTTTAAAATTATTTAAAAAGTGGGTGGTTGAGGGATGTTTATGTTATTTTTTTCTCCAATTGGCTAAAAACGATTATTTTTACATATGCGGTTAAAAACAATTTCACCAATAATTTTTAGGTCATTTTTAATAATTTTCACTTAAAAGAATTGTTTTGTCCTTAATTTAAAATGGTTGACTAAAAATGACTATTTAAGCGATTACTATTTATTAATTTACAATAATATTATAATTGAAAAGATTTAAATACATATATAAATATTTTATTATTATAAAATTACTCATACTTTATTAAATTTAATCGATAAACTAAAAAGGAAAATTACATTTGTTTCAATACGATTAATACATAAATAAAATCTAAAATAATTTTAAGAAACATAAAAATATATAAAATGGTAATTTAAAATAATATTACAATATTTTAAAATTTTAATTTCTTTTATTAATACATATGTCACTTTATAAAATTATATATAAAGACATAAATATTATTTTTAAAATTAATTTATATTAATAGTTGATCAACGAAATAATTATTTTAATATATTTTTAAAAAATTAAAGGCCAAATAAATTAATAAGTATATGTCAAGTAAAAGGGTAATAATTTTTAAAAAAATTAGTGACCGAATTGTAATTGCCCCTTTAATAAAAAAATGTGTCACAGATTAGTTGATCATAGAAAATGACAACCTTATAGTGGAACGTGATTAAGCAAATACCAGAATACCTATACATGTGTCATTGGGATTGGGGATTCTATTTTTCTAAATTAAATTGTTTGTCTTTATCAGGTATTATGTCAAATTATTTTTAACTTTTATTGCCATTAAATGAAGACTCTGCTATTTTTGTTGTAACTATTTTTTATTATTATTTTTTCTTTGGCAAACAAGTTCCTGACTTACGTATGGAGCTTATTCGGATATTGGGAGTCAATGCAAGTTATTATTTATTGTCATGCGCCGTAGCTAATTTTTTTTTTCTTGCCATTAAAATCCGATTCTCATGTATATTGGTACGGAATTAATTACCGTTCAGCTCAAAAGATCAGTAAAGGTCTGATCACAGGTACACTCCACTAATATGAAAATTGTATATGTATGGATTCGAATTCGAATATTACCAAAATAATCTATTTCCTATCTGATGTGTGGTGACCAACCATACTATACCTGATGATTTTAATTTTTTTTTCTTCCATTATAGAAAGAGTGTAAAATAAATTAAAAGATTAAAAGAGAGGTATAAATTAAAGTGGTGAACTAAGCAATCCCTATACACTCCCAATACACTATGAGTGTCTTTAAGCTTGTCATTTAACTTATTAATTAATGAGTTTCATATAATGATATCATAATTTTTGTGAGGGAGCACGACTAGTAAGAAGAAGTTACACTAGTTCACTTGGAAAGTTTTGTGTCGAAGGTGGGCTAGGTTTTTGGGATCTTACTTGCCGGCCAAGTAAGTGTGGCATGACTAACATTCGCTTGTCCGCATCTTTAGTGTGAGGACTGAGAGCATCGTATAAGACCGTGAAGTCACTAAAATAGGTTCTAAATGGCGTATTCAGAGCGGCAATTCATTGGAGATATATAATGGTAGGTGGCTGCTCGGTGTGGTCACATTGAATGCTAAAGCTGAAATCAGGTTCTTGGAATGCTGATTTGGTGCGTCAAAGCTTTGTTACTGAAGAAGCATATCTGATTTTGAAAATTCCTGCATGTAGCCCTCAAGTTCCTGACATTATCAGCTGGTTTTATGATAAATATGGTCAATATAATGTTAAAACTGGTATTGGGTTTCATCCTATCTCATAAGTACGTTATATATTTCTTTGTGGGGTAATTGCAACAACTACCCGTGTATATAGTCATAATTGCACAAAAATCTAAGAATAATTGATAATAACAATAACTTCCCTTTGACCGGTTGACTAACTGTTGACCACAGTTAGTCACTAACGGTCAAAGGGGTAAAATCGTCTTTTAGAAAAAAAATTTTAAAAAAAAAAAGAAAATTTAAAAAATGGACCAGATGAGATCTGGTCCATTAGATAAGATAAAAATATCTTCATCCAATGGACCAGATCATCTGGTCCATTGCTAAAAAAATAATAATAATATTTTTTTTTTCAAATTTTTTTTATTTATCACACTAGATCTTCTTCTTCTTCTTCTTCCTATATTTTTTTTTCAATTTCTTTCTTCATCATTTTTTTTACTTTTCCTCCATCTTCTTCTTCTTTTTCTTCTTTTTATTCTTCTTCTTCTTCTTCTTCTTTTTTGGATTTTTTTTTATTTTCCTTCTTCTTCTTCTTCTTCTCTTCTTTTTTTTTGGATTTTTTTTTTATTTTTCTTCTTTCTTCTTCTTCTTCTTCTTTTCTTCTTCTTTTCTTCTCTTTTTTCGGATTTTTTTTATTCTTCTTCTTCTTCTTCTTTTCTTCCTTTTTTTTAGATTTTTTTTATTTTTTTTCTTCTTTCTCTTCTTCTTCTTCTTCTTCTTATTCTTTTCTAGATTTTTTTAATTTTTTTAATTTTTTTTCTTCCTCTTCTTTCTTCTTCTTCTTCTTCTTCTTTTTCATATTTTTTTTTTATTTTTCTTCTTCCTCTTCTTTCTTCTTCCTCCTCCTCCTCCTCCTCTTCTTCTTCTTCTTCTTATTCTTCCAATTTTTTTTTAAAAATTTTCTAAAAGATAATTTTACCCCTTTAATCGTTAGTCACTAACTGTGATCAACCGTTAGTCAACCGGTCAAAGGGGAGTTATTATTATTATCAATTATTCTCAGATTTTTATGCAATTATGCATATATACACGGGGGTTATTGTAATTACCCCTTTCTTTGTTGCAGCTATATATTATATTTATTTCTGGCTATATTGATTGATTATAGATTTTTAAGGCACCAAGCATATTTTACCATTTCAATACAGATTTAGATATAGATTTTTAGGATGCATTCAGACCAAAAAAGTTAACCTATCATCCATTTCTAAAAAGTAATGTTATTGAAATATTTCATATTTTTAGTATATTATTGAATATTGAATATTTGTTTTTTTTTTATAAAAAAAAGTATACTATCTCCTACAATCGTTCTTTCTATAGTAGAATCTTATAATATTAGGTCTCAATAAAAATGGAAAAATGAGTCCTTATAACTAAAATGAAGTAGCACAACACTCGTGGTGAGTGCACCTCACTCTCACCTTAATGGTGAGAGTTCAAGTCTCATAATGTATATTTACCAGTATGTGTAGATAGTTTTATCTTCTTACTGTGAGAGTAGATATCTCCCGTTATGAGAGTGGATATTCAAGTCGCGTAATTGATCTTAGTAGATCCCGACATACTTATTATTAATCTTGAAATGTATCTTTAAAAAAAAAAACACTAAAATGAGGTAATCTACAAAAATGCCAAGTAAAAACAAATTAAAATTGTGCATGTTAATTTCAAATTTAACATATCTTAATAAAACTATCAAGAATAAAAACATTTAAAACTAAAAGTAAGTAGTATGTGTAGATAATTTTCTCCCTTTATTCTGTATGTCTAGTTTTCTCCCTTTATTCTGTATGTCTCTCTTTATGAGAGTATTATCCGGGGCCGCGCATTAAGTGAGGAGTAGACGTCTCCCTTTATGGGAGTATATATTCAGGCATCGAGTTTAGTGATTGATCTCGGTACGTCCCAATAAATTTGTTAATATTGTAAATGTACCTTTCAAAACATATAAAGAGAAAAAAAAAGCTTAAAATTTCCAATTGTTCGACAAGAAATATAAATTTAATAGGAATTTTTTTCTTTTTCAAGTTTTGCCTTCCCAACAAATAATTATTTAAAAAAATAACTTAAGACACATCAACTCATAGTTTAAATGGTTAGTGCACTTCCCTCCCACCTCAAATGAGTAGTTTTCTTCCTTTATTGTGAGAATAGATATATCTCGTTATGAGATTAGATATCAGAACTGCACGTTTAGTGATTGATTTCGACAAGTCCTAATAATTATTAATCTTATAATTGTGCCCTTAAAAAAAAAAAAATTAAGTGGGTACCCAAAACAGATTTTTAATCATTTTGACATACCTGACCCGGTTATTTTGGACAGTACCCGGGGTTCTATTTTTTTTTTTTTTTTATGCTTTGATTTGTTCACAAATATGAGTTTAATCTGAATCAATATAATGCTAACACAACATTTAAGTATCAAAAACCATCATTTGAGCTTCAATTTTGAAAACATAAAAAATGTTACTTGATTGTATAGCATTTATTTTTAAGTTATCATAGCCAATTTAATTCAAAATTTGAAAAGAAAATGTAACTCATATTTACAACTTTGATAGTATAAATGTACGACCGCTCAATGTGGCTGGCGGTAAAAGCACTTATTCAGCTTGATAATTACCTAGATTTGAATTGCTACCACCGCAAGTGGTATGTCAAAAATAGTATAAACGTAAGAAAACGTACACATCAATCATCATTTTATAAATTTGGGCTTGTTTAATATATAGTTTTGAAATTTGTAATGATTTTTTTTTCTTAAAATTTTGTCATTAGAAAGGATCCCAATTGTATTGTTTTTGTTGTAAATTGAGGCATGCTATTGAAAAGTACAAACAATTTTTTGTATTTTAGCATAAAAATAATAAATTACATATATATAGATTGATCAATTAAGGCCTGCCTCTTTTAAATTTTCTATTTTACATTTTAAAAAAATTAAAAACCAATGCAGAAACTGAAAAAAAAAAAAAAAAAAAAATGAAACACGGAACATTGTCTCTGCACTCTGCCTTTCATTTTCGCCTTCCTCTTCTCTTTTTTCCAAAACAGAAAAAAAGACTAACTTCCTGTAGTGTTCATATGAATTTTAAGTTTTTTTTTTTTAAATAATATTACTTCAATGCAGTTTGGAGATATTACAAATATAGGATTAAACAACCATTTGATATTCAAATAAACATTACCGTTCATGAAAGATATAGAAACGTAAATCCTTAGTATCAATAGTAATTATATTAATTATATTACAATAATGTTTGGTTATCCAAATTCATGTGCGGTATATGAGTTGTTAACACTGCATCACTTACCACATTGTTTAATAATTTACATAGTATTAACAATTTATATGTCACATTATTTGAGTATAAATTTAGACAATTTTTTTTAGTAACCTAATATTACTCTTAATATTAAAATAAGAATGTTAAAATGAGTTGGTCCAGTGATATATCCCGTACACTTACATTTTGAAAGTGTAAATTCAAGTCTCCTCTTTTTTTTAAATTCTAAATTAATTATAATAATTAAAAAAATTTAAAAATATTAAAACCAGAGTTAAGGGCCAAGTGTGGACTGGCCTGTAATTTTCTTTGCGTTATTTATTTGCACCCTAGTAAACCTGTATCTGCACCTATTTCATAATTACAACCTATTATAACCAGTTAATACAAAAGAAAATTCTTTAATTTAATTATACTAAAATTTTGTAAATAAATCTCAATAGGATTATTTTAAAAATAAACTATTTTTTTAAAAAAAATTATTTAATAAGGTGTACTTGCCAAAAAAAAAATACAAATAGAATATGAGACATTATCAAGCTAAATGAGTGTCTTTACCACCAAACCACATTAGACCGTAGTAGTTTAAATACGGTTTTATATAGTAGTGTAAATATCAGTATACATAACTTATTAAAATTTTATTTTATTTTTAAATCCCAGCTCCACTCTCAAGCCCGAACCTTTAGACTCATAGGTCTTGATATAGTGAAGCCCTACCCACTCGATCATAGAGATTGGACAACGGCGGGCCCTTAATTTGAGGGCTGGGTGTTGGGCCAGGCTTGGGCCGCCAGCCCATTTAAGATCTCTAAATGAAAAGTAAGGTTAGAGTAGGTCATCTTCCATGGGCTCCAAATCCTTGAATCTTCATCCACGTAGGGAAAAAATCCCCCATAAGTGGAAATGAGGATAACTACTTCATTCCATTTTCTCCAAATATATTTAAAATATATTATTTTATACTAAAAATATATTTTTAATCGTAATTTTAAACTCTCTTAGTGAGGTATATTCAATTTGGATTTTATATGATTTTTAATGACTTTATTTAAGTGAATGACTTTTGTAAAGTTCATGAATTTCTAACGACTTTTATAGACTTTGTAAGATTTATGAACGACTTTCGTAGACTTTCATTTAAATGACTTTCATACTTTGATAAACTTTTAATGACTTTATTAAAAGTATTTTTATAGACATTTATAGAGTTTCATAGACTTTTGTAGATTTTCATTAACTTTTAAAATTATAACTATACTAGTAGTTAACTTTACCAGTCCATTCAATTTTTATTTAATAATAATCATTAATGGGTATTATTAGGAATTTGACCACATAAGTATAACAAAAAAGAAAAAGAGTCAAATAGATAATCAAAATACTAAGTTTTTTTCTAAACATTTATTACTCATCATATACTTAATGTCTTTAATGAAAAAAAAAAACTAATCTTCATTATTATCAATAAAATAAGATCTAAACGTGAAAAGACGAAAATAAATAAATAAATACATTATATCAATCTATTCAAATTTTATATGTATCATAATATAATTAAATTATCTAAGTTGTTTATAGGGTGAATAATTATATATAATGTTTGACCTAATTTTTCATCCGTCTATTACTAATACATTTTAGATTTAAAAAATATATTTTTAATTTATTCGTTAATATTGAAAATATCAAAATTGAATTTCATTTTTGTAACTTTGTTATATGTTTTAAAGTCTTAAATGACGAAAAGATATAGTATATATTCAAAAATTTTCATTTCATATTTTTTTTTCTTTTTACAACACTATTTTTTTCTATCTTATCAGAAATATTTGTTAACTTTTAAATATTTTTCGTCCGTATAATAGGTTGCAGAGTGATTACAATTTTTTCTGAATTATTATTTTCGAATAATATGCTCACTAGCAAGTGATATTTGTTAGAAAGTCTTCAAAAGTCTTTCAGAGAAGTAAGAGAGAAATTTTGAGCATTTTTGTGAAGAATTGTCTACAAAAGTCTAGCATTTTTAAAAGTCTATGAAAGTTATTGATATTTTGAATACCCCGTAACTTTCGTAGACTCTTAAAAAGTCTAGATTGAATATCTCATGACTTTTATAGAATTATAGGCTTTTTTAAAGTCATTGAAATTTTAGATTGAATACCACATGACTTTTGTAGACTCATTAAAAGTCTAGATTGAATACCACATGACTTTTGTAGTCTCGTTAAAAGTTTAGATTGAATATCCTACGACTTTTATATATTTTTTTAAAACCTATAAAAGTCTATATTTAATACACCATGACTTTTAAAGACTCTTTAGAAGTCTTTATTGAATACATCAAAACTTTTTAATTCCATAAAAGTCTTTAAAAATCTAAATTAAATACACCTTCATCTTTCAGAAAAAGAAAAAAAAATGTTAGTCCTTACGTTACAGCCGCACAATATAAAGAAAAAAACTCTCATTTTGTGTTGTGTTTTGGATGGTAACTCCGAAAAGGATGAATTTCAAACTTTATTTAAATTTTAATAATATAATAGGAGAATAAGATTGCTATTTACTATATAATATTTGAATGCTTTTATTTAATGTTTAAATGATGAATTATTTATTTAGTTGATGTTTGGATGTTTTTATTTTAAGTTAAACGAAAAAAAAAAAAAGTTGAAACAAGGGAAATGGGGAACGGATGGGATACTTCCCCCGAAACTCTCTCATCCTTTTTTTTTTTTTTTTTTTTTTCAAATGGGAATGGAGAAGTTGACAGGAAATGAGAGTGGGAAAGGGGAACAAATATTTATCCCTATTTTTCCAATTGTCATCCCTAAGCATGGTACGGGTCTATCTTAAGCTATGTCGTATATGTAAATAACAGAATAAACACTCCGAAAAAAAAAATTATGAAAATTTCAATCTCCACACATTATAAATTATTTTATAGGAATATTATCATTCTTCCCCTGTAATTTAAGGTATTAGCCAAAATCTCCCCTCTAGTTTTATTTTTCTCTAAAATTCCCCTTCTGTTAAGTTCTGTTAGGTTTTTAAATAAAATAACCATTATACCCTTAAAATATTTATAATTTAATCAAAAACTTTTACTAGCCATTAAACTAAAAAAATTTTAAAAAATTCAAATCTAATTCATCTCTACCATCCATCTTTAAAGATTGATTTAAAGATGGATGGACCAAATCTAAAAAATTATATACAAAATATTAAACAAATTTTAAAAATCTTAAAATTTCATAATACAATTTTTTTTATAAAAAAAAATCTATAATTTTTTTTTAAAATTTTAATAAAATAATGTATCTGGTGCTTAGCACCAAATCCATAGATCTATCTCTGGATCTCCAGATCTAGAGATGGATTTGTAACAAAACTAAAATAAAAGGTGAAAAAAAAATTATACAGATCCAAGGGTGGGGGGAGATGTAACATCCCTGATTTCAAATAAATATGAAAAGTATGGTGAAATTAATTTTGAGTATGTAAATATTATATTTATAATTTGAGGGGTGTAAAATTGTAATTAAATATATGTACATTTTAAGGTTTTCAGGTGGACCAGATAAAACGGTCCGGAAAGAATGCATGAAAGAGAAGGAAAAGTTGACAGTGAATACCGCGACCAGGGATTGCGATGAGCTGCTCGCGGTGAAAAATGGTGATTTTAGGTAGTGAGTACCACGACCAGTCACAGCGACCAGGGATCGCGCTGACTAGCTCGATATGAAAATGTTGAATTTGGGCAGTGAGCAACGCGACCAGGCACCGCGATAGTTGGTCGCGATGGCCAAATTTTATATAAAAAAAAATGAGGCGGTGAAGCTTCACAAAGAAGCAAAACCAGAAAAGAGAAAGAGAGACCGAGAGAAAAAGAGAGAAAGAAAGAAGAAGAAGAAGAGAAGAGGAAGAAGAAGAAAAGGATAGGAAAAGGAAAAGAGAAGGAGAAAGGAAAAGAGGAGGAAAGAGAGAAAAGAGAAAGGGAAAAAGAAAATCCAGAAAAGAAATAGTCGGAAAGAAAACGGTATCCAGGTTGGTGTACACACCATTTTGAAAAACTCTGTGATTTTGTTTTTGTGTTTTGATTCGAAATTGAATTTCTTGAGTTGAGTTAGTTCGTTTTCGATTACTAACGATTATATTTGAATAAGTTATTTGAGAAAATTGTTTGAACTATGAATATTATTTTGAAAATATTATTGCTGAATTAGATATATGTTTTGGAAATGAAATGCTTTACTATAAATTTTGTGATTTGTGAAACTGTATTGAAACGGTCCTAGAATACTTGGACATATATACGGATATAGGAGGTTGGTATACCAGCTGAGTTCACTTAGCAGTACTGCACCGTTATTGATATTGATGTTGATATTACGTACCTTTCAAGGATTCGTTCTAGGATAGAGAGACACGTACCTTCCTAAGGATTTGTCGTGGGATAGGGAGATATGTACCTCTCTAGGTTTCGAACACTCGGTCCTAGGGTAGGGAGTTATATGTACCACCCCTGGATAGTACAAGCCCCAAGAGCTGGTCCTCGGGTTGATGTTCGACAGACAGCCACTGAGGTCGAACGACCCATATTCCAGTCCTGATTTATGTTAAGTATACCAAATGACCAGAATTGAGAATGAAATAAATAAAATGATTAGAAAAGAATTGAAAACTGAATTTCGTATGAGTTATTGATTGAATTTAGATGTTTTTATTAAACTGATTTCATATGATTTATTCCAGTAATTGAATTGAATTTTATAATGTTGTTATACGTTAGCATTATAATATTTTTACTATGAAATTATTTTATGATTTTGATAATTGAGTTTAGTGTACACCCACTAAACTATATACTTAGCGCGTTGGTTTTTTTTTTTAATCACGCGTAGGTAATAGAGATACCGAGGAAGGAAAAGACTGAAGAGGTACTAGCTGCAGAGGAGAGTTCAGAGTCACATTTTTGTGGTAGTTGTATAGTTCTGTGTATTATATTTAGTACGTATGCATATACAGAAATTTGTAATCGTGTTATATATATATATATTGATGTTTTGTAAATAATTATTTTATAATTTTTTTTTTCATTTTCAAAGGATTGTAAATAGTGAATTATGAACTGTTTTATTTAAAACTGTTTGGAAGTCGCACTAAACGGCAGAGTGCGCATTGGTTTGAGAATTTGATTTTTGAAGTGTTGATTATTATACTGTTTGAGTTTTTATTTGAAACAGGATTTTTTGCAAAATCAGAAAAACAGAGAAAACTCTGCCGAAATTTTTAAAACTGATTTTGATGGGCTCACTAGATATGATTTTAAATTATAAATTATTTAGTTTTCAGATTATAAACAGAGTTATGAAAAGTTTTGAAAACCCGGTAACGCTCCCTGGATCGATCCAGACGGGTCGGGTCAAGGGGTGTTACAGGAGAGGAGGCCGGAGCCTTATCAGTTTTAGCATCTCCTACTTTACACCACCATACCACCGTCTCCAAAATTCAACCACAACATTCAGTCATCTCAAACAAACATTCAACCACAAACAAACACCCAGCTAAACACAATAATAAACAAATAGTAAAAGAGAAGAGAGAAAAACAAGTTATTAAACAAAGAGTTTTGTTAGAGATAGAGAGAAAGGGGAAGAAGAGAAGAAAAAACAGAGAGAGAGAGAGAGAGAGAGAGAGAGAGAGAGAGAGAGAGAGAGAGAGAGAGAGAGAGAGAATAAAAAAAATAGAGAAAATAGAGTGAGAGAAACGTTGAGAAAGTGAGCGAAGAAAGAGATAAAAAAAAAGTGAAATATATGGGACTGTGAGATAGTGGATTAATTTACCCTTACTTATTTATTCATGTTCATTTGCTAATTTACCCTTACTTATTTAACAGTCAACATATTTTTTTTAACAGAATCATAACGGTAGGGGATATTTTATTTATTTTATTAAATTAGAGGGGGATTTTAATTAATACCTTAAATTATAGGGGAGAATGGTAATATCCTTTATTTTATATAAGCTTGAGGGTGATGTAGCAAATACGAAAAAGAAAACAAAATAAGTAATGGGCGATAGGATGGGTCAAATTTAAAAATAAGATATTTTTTATGAAAAAATACAAGAGATGGATATGGACTTGAATATAATGGGAGAGAAATAGGAGGAGATGGTGGAGAATCTTAATTTTTAAATTGCAAGTGTTTGGATAAAAAGATTGAAAACCTGCATGTAAGGCTGTCTGCTTGAAGAACCAATTGCCACTCAATTATTTTATTTTATTTTTCTTAATATACAAAAAAACTTTCAATCCACAATTCGAATTTAAAATATTATTAAATAATTCTATTTATTTACTATTTTTTTTTCCTTCTCATTTTGGAGCATCTTTCCTTATTTAGGAATATAGTTTTTTTAATTAAATAAAAAACTCATGATTCCATCACTAAAGATTAAAATATGAAATGATTATATAGTTGATGAATAGTTTATGATCATTGAATTCTAATCTAGAAAATTTTATAAAAATTCATTGTGTTAAATTAAAAATAAATAAATTGCTCTCTCTGATAAATATTCTGTAATTATATAAATTTTTTATACTAGTTAAATCCAAATATGTTGACGGCCATAGACTATACTATATATATTCAAATTTATACACCAATTAAATTAAAATATATTTTATAGGTCATGTTAATGTCCTAAAGACACATAATAAAGACTAAAATTTTTAATAAACAATTTATATTTAGTCTCTCAATATATTTTCATGTATTTTGAAAGAAAAAAATTATTTATTTTTCAAATGCTTAATATGTGACCATATTTTTATTTTATAGGTCATGTTAATGTGTATTCTAATATTATACATTAAGAAATTATATAACATTATGAATAAAAAAAAACTTATTATATTTATTTAAAATATATATTAATATAATATTTTTATTTATATATAATTAAAAAAATATAAATATTAATGTCTCAACAACCATTAATTATACTCTTTAAAATAAAATATTAATTTATTATAATTTTAACGGTCAACTTACAATTACAAGATATACATCTAAACTTCACGTCATGAATCACAATGAAGCCACTTGCTCCAATTTCTGCCTTTAGAATCAGAATTTTTTATTGTCCTTTTGTTTTTAATGAACATCCAATTGACAGCACAAAAAATTGGTGCATATAATTCGGTACCCAATATCTTAAAATTAGATGCTCAAATATCTTTAAAGTTTTGTATTTTCTTTGAGGATAAATGTTTACGCAACAGCATGAAAAGTTGTGCCAAATCTAACATATTGTCTTAGATTTCGTGCCACGTACAATTCAAAAAGAAAATCCTATCATTTTTTTTTTCCTTTTTTTAACATGAAATGAATGGCTATAGAGATCATTGAAAGACAATGCAATTTTTTGTTTTTTGTTTTTGTTTTTTTTTTTCTACTTTGACTCAATACCATATGGAATCCAATTTTGAGATGCTTTTAAACATCACTACTAAGTTAAAAAAGAAAAAGAAGAAGAAAAAGATTATACCATGAATGAATAACTTGAATACAAGCTTCTTCAATTACTCAAAATTTAAACAATTATATTATTCTATTATTATATATAAAATCATAATAAATATAAAGAGATCTCTCACAGTGTTAAGATTAAACGACATTCGATATGAAAGTTAATATTCGAATTGTGCTAGTGAAATTTAATCTCAAGTTAATATTCGGACTCTACTAGTAAAATTTAATATCAGTAAATTATGACGGTAGATATTAGTAAATCAAATAAAAATTTAGATTTTTTTCTTCTTTTTAAAAAAGTTATCTTTTTTATTTAAAAAAGTAATATCTTTTATATAAAAAGGTCTTTATCTAATTAAAATACAAACTATTACAATTTTAATTTAAATATATTGTGTAAAGTCTTTAAATAGGCTCCTACTTTTTCGTTAACTCAAAGTGATATTTTATATATTTCGAATTGCAATGAAATATCATGATATTTGATTATATTATAATAAAATTATGAACTTAATTTTAATTACATGTTAGTATCCTACTGTCAATTGACGCATTCAAATATAATGGTTTGATCATTACTAATATACGAAATGACATAACTATCCTTAATTAAAAAATTAAATTAAATAAAAAATGAAAAAATAAATTATTATTTTTTTTAATATATCTCCACCACCACCGTCCATCAATATCAATAGAGATCTATTTTAATTTTTTTTTAAATTAAACAATTAAAAAAAGTTAAAAAAATTATTTTTATGTTAAATTTTTTTTTTTTTGTTGGTTAGTTGTGATGAAGATGAAGATGGGTTTGTTGTGATGAAGATGGGTAAATTTACTTTGATTGTTGGGTTTTGACGAGGAAAGATATCGATGATTACTTGAGGTGAGAAAGCTTTGAAAATAAACAAAATGTTGGCCATTCTGGGTCCTCTTTTTACTGGACTTATAGATATAGGTTTTGCTTTTGCGAGCAGTTCTCATCCTAGTTCATGAGCTGTGATGGTTGGAGTGATTTGTGGAGCCATGATTAGTGTTATCAACACATTCGAGCATGGTGACCAAGTTGGGATGGTATTTGAGATGCTGGAGATGGAGTTGAATGTGAAATGTGATGAAGATGGGTTGGTTGTGAAGAAGATGATAATGATGATTGGAGATAATTGAAGAAGAAAGAAGACCCAAAATTGAGGGTCTCCTTCAGATCTCCTTTGGAGAAGATATGGCTTCGTAGATCTCATTCAATTTTTTTTTTTTTTTGGATTGTGTTCTTGGTGATTTTGGTGGATGTTCACCGTCCATCCATATTACACCAAACACAATTTTTTTATTTATTATTTTTATTTTTTTTATCAATATAATCTTCAACGTCCATTAGATGGACGATGGAGATATATTATATCTTTTTATAATTTTTGACTATTTTTTTATTTTTAAAATTAAATTAAGATCAAAATGATCATATTACCATTTGACTATTAATTGACCGTCAACTCCAACGGTCAACCAGTTATATATGTAATGCTTAATATATATTAAATATATATAAATATATTTTAATTAAAGAGAGATTAGTTAAATATAGAACAAAAACCAACTGATTTTGTGAAACTAACACCAAGTTAATAAAAGTTTGAGAAATAACACCGGTTTTTATTCAAATTTATTTAATGTTTTATTCAAACTCATTTGTATTTGTTGAGTTCTTAGAGTTGTTTTTCTTTTATCTCATTGAAGAATTCTTTACTTTGAACGAACACTTATCTTCTCTCTCTATCTCTCTATAAAATTTTCACCAATCTCTCTTTAAAAAAAGTCAAAAAGGAAGTAGGAACTATATAAAAAAATAATAATTTTTTTTTTTGAATTTTTCTTTGGCCGTGATCTAATTTTTCTTTGAGCGTGATCTTATAAAAATCTCTCTCTCTCTCTCTCTCTCTCTATTGAAAGGGAAACTTCATTTAAGAAAAGAACATTACAAAGTAGCACTAGAATCCTCCAAAATGGGGTTCCTAATGTTAGGATGGGAATCATCCACCCGAAAATAATAATAATAAATGTCAACCAAAACCAACTTAGTAAGAGAATTGACAACCCTATTTGTCGAACGCGGCGAATAAGAGAAAGAAACCTCACCTTTAAACCGATGCATTAGATGTTTAATATCCTCAATAAATTGTTCCCATTGAGATCGTTAATTACAGAGGCCACATCCGAATTCAAACTCATCTTTGAGAAACCACCTTCGAAAGCCATAAGAAGGCCAAAGAGGATGACTTTAGCCTCTGCTACTGCCGGTAAAAGTAAACCAACAAAGAAAGTCATACCAGGAAAGACTACCTTACCTAAATGATGTCGAACAACAGCCCCAAATCCAGTTATGAGATTTTTGAAATCCAAGGCCGCATCAGTATTAAGCTTGAAGCCACCTGTGATGGGAGGAATCTAAGAAACAGATAAGGAGAAAGATGATCTCCCTGGTGAAGACCCCTATGAGGGGTAATGTGCCTTGTAGGAACACCATCTCGAAGAAAGGAGTTAGATACGGTAGAGACACAATCCATAATTTTATCAATCCACGATGATAAAAAATCAAGTTTCTGCATCATACACTTCAGAAAAATCCACTTAATACGGTCGTAGGCTTTAAACATGTCGAGTTTTAAGGCAAACCACCCATTTATACCTTTCGACCTATGCGAATAAAGTGGATACACTCAAACCCTATAATAGCGTTGTTTGTGATTAACCGTCCCGAAATACAAAGAAAGACCATATTTTTCTATACTTGTTATGTATGTATTAGGCTATATATATATGTATTGCTTGATGTATATTAAATATATATATATATATATATATATATATATTTTAATTAAAGAGAGATTGATCAAATATAGCACAAAAACCAACTGATTTTGTAAGACTAGCACCAAGCTAATAAAAGTTTGAGAAATAATACTATTTTTTATAGAAACCCAATTTTACCATTTTAAAGTGATTTTTGTCTTTTAAACTCAGTTAATGTCTCATTCAAACTCATTTGTGTTGGTTGAGTTCTCAGAGTTGTTTTTCTTCTATCTCATTGAAGAATTCTTTGTTTTGACGAACACTACTCTTCTTTATTTGAGTTTCTTATCAATTTCTCTTTGAAAAAAATTTAAAAGGAAGTGGGAACTACACAAATTAAAATTTTTTTTTTTTTTTACAAATTTTTCTTTAGCTGTCATCAAATTTTCTTTTAACTGTGATCTAATTTTTGTTTGGACGTGATCTATTTATTTTGACAGTGATCTAATAGATCACAGCCAAGTGAAAACTTACTTGAACGTGATCTTTTTTTTCCTTTATTCTATAGATCAAGGCCTCATTTGGCCGTAATCCATTCTAGCACTTTTTTCTTTTTAAAACCATTTGTTTCTTTTAGATTTGTTTTAGGAGGGCATTATTGTCCTAATACATATTTTGGTGCTATTTCCATTCAATTTACTAATTTAGTGTTATTTTCACAAAGTCAATCCAATTTAGTGCCATAAAAAATAAAGGACTCTTAATTAAAAGACAAAGATAATGTATATCAACTAGTAGTAAAGTGGTTGAGTACTCCTTATTCACTTATAGGGGGAGAAGTAAAGAGATTCGAGACTCACCTTTACCCATTAAATCATAAAGTGTAGGAAAACCCTTTCTCTATAATAATAGTTGTCATTTCAAGCCGTGTTAGATCCCTTACCACACATAACTCGATGAGTATAAATATAAATTCCATACCATTATACAATGTACATGAGATTGTATGTGCATATTGAAAACAAAATATATATCAAATAAAATCTCAATAACAATAAAAACAAATGTGTATAAAGGAGCGACCGTTGATCCTATAAAACTTTAAATACATAATTATTGGCATAAAATAAATACATATAAATTATTTATTTAAAAAATCGTTCAGATTAAGTTATTATAAAAAAAATAATGTTAAATTGTTTATAATTTTTAACCAAATTTATGCCCAAATAATGTTATGTGAGTTGTCACCAATATATCATTTACCATATTATTTAATGATTTACAGGACATTGATAACATACATACAATATCATTTAGGTGTGATTTTACAAAGATTTTGGATAATCTAGTTATTATTTTCGATGTTGATAATTTTGATTGTTCATATGAAAATCTTACTAGTTATTCTCTCGTTTAGACGAATTTGAATCAATCTTAAAAACTTTCAAGATGTTATATATAATAGATTAAACATGCAAAAGAAAGAAAGAAAAAAACTAGTGTATATGATTTTTGTTTTGGTGGGGATGGATACAATTGAATTTTCTTGGAAGCAAACTAAAAGTCTTTAAAAAAAGAAAAATACACATATTAACATTTTCTTTTAAAAATGGAGTCTCCATCGAGCCAAAGAGAAAATGAAGTAGACACGAGAGGAGGATAGGAAGCCGAGGGCTCGCTCTCATCTCCATTATCAAGATTCCTTGGGCCTTTTCTCAAGAGGCGTGTGCTCCTCTCATGACTTTGTGGGTCCTCATCCTCCCACCATGCAGACCCCACCACCACCACCACCCCTCATATCATATTCCTATATTTGCCTTTAAATAGGAGTCTGGTTCAAGCCTTCGAAGATATAGCGAAGCAAAAACACACCTTCTTTTGAAAGAAAAAAAACCCACTTTTCTCAAAAAGCTTTCGATTTAATCACCAAAAATGTCGGACAAGTGCGGAAACTGCGACTGCTCTGACAAGAGCCAGTGTGTGTAAGTCTTTTAATATATCACTATTGGACTCTTTTTTTTTTTTTTTTTTATCTGGTTTCCTTTTTGTTTTAATTATGTTAATATGTTGTGGTTATGCTCGTATATGTGCATGGTTATGGAGGTCATGTTGTTTGGACTTCGTGCCTTCTGCATCTTGATGCTAACCTCAACTTATTATTATCATTATTAAATCACTCTCAACGTTGTTATTCTCAAATCTTGGAAACACAATATCAACTATGTTTATTACTGGTACCTCTGCTCATAATTAAGATCATTCGTATTTATTAGCAACATATATATAATGATTAATCTCGACTGTTCTTGATAGACCTCTAACCCGTTTAGTATTACTCTCTGCAAAAAAAAAAAAAAAAAAAAAAAAAAAAACTATGTTTGTTACTGATTTCATACTATCATCATTTGGTGCAACAAGTGATTTCAAAATATTGTAAAAAAGAGGTTGACAGCAGTACCTATATGGTGTTGACTTTTTAAATCCCATGCTTGTACATGCTATGGCTACATCCTTATTCAACAGTTATGCCAGACGACGAAGAAGAAGAAAATGTTTGATTATCATGAATATTCTTTTGTTTCAATTTCTTGATAGCAACCCTGAGAAAATTTTCAAATCATTGAGGAGTTATTCAGTTCCAGAGATTACCATCATCATCAAAGTTCAAAAACATCTTTGAAAAATTTATACAACTGAATTACCAAGATGAGCTTGACCTTTCAGTTTACCAAAATTTATACGGTCAGTCAATCGTTTAACTTATAAAATCAAATTTTTGTGCACTTGCAGGAAGAAGGGAAGCAGCTATGCTGCTGACATCGTCGAGACAGGGAGGTACTTGTTTATTTCCTCACATCTCTAACCTAAGAGAACTTGAAGTATTTTTAGTTAATTGATTTATAGTTGTTATTCATGTTTTGTCATTGTCGTTTTTGGCAGCTACGTGAGCTTTGTTGAGATGGATGTTCCAGCAGCAGAGAATGATGGAAAGTGCAAGTGTGGCTCCCGCTGCGCTTGCACCAACTGCACCTGCGGTGCTCATTAAGCCAAAATACATGCAATCATATAAATACATATATGGTGTGCCGGGTGTCTGAATTTGTGTGGAGTCATCAATAAATGTAAAATTGTGGTGAATAAGTACTTGAGTGTGCAAATGACAAGATCTGTGTGTCAAGTCATTTGCTTGTGTTTCCTTCATAGTTCATGTAATGGCCATGTCTATGGCCTTGTCTGGTTTTTAATGAATTATTATTAGCATATACTCTCTTTATTAATATCTTCATTTCTCATCTTTTTCCTACTTCATAGTCACAATAATAGAATCAATACACATCTTTGTGACAGAAACAACACCACAAAGCTATGAAGACCCAGAAGCGGAAACGTAGTTGGCTAAACGCCTACTATAAATCTTCTGTTATTAAAATTTGGACATGAAAGCATATTGGAATACTTGAACAAGTATAGCATAAACTATCAATCTAAGGTAGTTGCTCACTCTCTAGTGCAAACAATCTACAAGTTCTAAAATGAAGATTAGTGGCAATTCTACAAAGAATTGCTTTACATTTATATGTTTCAGCAACAATTCTATGCTCACCTACCCCGTTGGTCCACAATTTAAAACATGCCCGTTGGTCCACAATTTAAAACATGCGGCAGAATAGCTTTAACTAAAGATAACCAAGAGCATTATAGACTGCGAATTGTCCTGACCTGAGAATTCCTATCAAAAGCATACCTTCACCAAACAATTGTGAATCGTCTCATCCAACAGATTTCTTGATTTGTCAAGAAAAGCACTCTTTGTCTCCTTCAAGATATATGCCTAATGGCAGCTATATGTGCGATAACATCTCATTCCATTGGAAGTAAAGAAAAAAAAGTATTAAATCATGACATGGCCTAAGAGTAACTCAACATGCAATGGTTAGCTTTTAGAATACAAGGAACACGAGGAAACAGAAAGTTGAATCAAGTGTACCTTTTCTTCATGTTGGCTGTTATAATTAATTAGATAGCAAAACAAAGAATCAATTCTTCCCTGAATAAGTTACATTCTTTCTCAATTAGTTCTGTTCAAACCAATATAATGAAAACACCAGTACAACACGGGTTCAGGATATAGAAGGCTACTTTACCAGAACAGAACAGAACTCAGCTATCAAGATTCCAATTACTGAGTCCGTTAACTAATAGGTAGGTGTAATATGTTATAGCTGGCAGCTCCGGAGCTGTAGCATCATTGTCAAGCTTTGAGATCTATAAGCAAACCTCAAATATGATCCACAATAAATATGAATTAAGTATGCATCTCATGTTTTAAACATATATCGCAAAGCCTGTCAAAATTCAGATGAAACAACATATATGATGAACACAGATACTGTGGTGATACACCAATGTAATCTGGTAATTTTCATTTAAATCATATTTAAGAAAATACAGTATTATATTCAAAACTCAAGAAAACCTGGCCTTCCTTGCTTTATTCCTTCGAAGTTTTAATCACCTGCTATCTGTAATCCTAAAAGTAATGTCTGTCTGCCAAACTGATTTGTATCACGAAGTATCCATATCAATCTCAAACATTAAAACCCTCAGCACGGAGGCACTTACGATGAGCCTCAATCCATTTTGCACAAGCCTCTTCACCATGCTCCACAATGCATTCATCCCTCAGCTTCTTAGTATCAGGGCAAGCACAGCAGATCTTCCTCGGCTTTGACTCTGAGCCAGATGTTGTGATTGCCACTTCTTTGTTTGGCTGTGACTCTGTCACAGCTACGGCAGAGGAAGCACCTTTCAGAGGCAGTCCACCCATTGTCACAAGTGATTCAAGTACAAAATGCGATATGCTGGAGAACCAAAATGGAATGAAGCATGTCAATTTCAAGGTGAAAATAGGCTTAAAGGTGACAACCCCAGATGAGTTGCCCAGTGATCTAACCCAATAAATTTAAATTAAAGTAGTAATAAATAATTAAAAATGAAAGTTGAGAAAATATTGACTTAAAGTATGACATCGATCTTCAAAGTCAGCAGTCAGTACTTTTACTTGCTATTCATTCTCCACAGAACAAGTACACTGATTGATGAGGAGAAAAAAAACAACAAAGTCCGAATTCAAAGGACTATGAAAATGATTTTTTCAGCCATAACAGCATAAATTGCATTACTGATGATGACTATTTTTTTCTACTTACTTTTCCTATTCATCTTTGCCAATTTTTAGATAGGCCTTCTAATATCCCTCTTGGCCAATTGATTTTCTAGGAGTTTTAACTTGCAGATAATCTATTCCCTAAAAGAATGAGAAAAAAATAACAGACACAAGGAGTCTTAACTTTGAAGAAAATCATCAAGTCCACTTGGTTACAGGCAAATGGAAAAAGGCCTCATTCACAGGCACTCACGGATGGCACGACGGGTAGTGGGGTAAGGGATTCATAGATTGATGCAAGGATTATCAAAACATTTTAGCAATGTTATTTGTTATTCCCTCTAAAGGCTACAACCTACCCAAGAGAAGAATCCTGAATTCTATGTCCATATATGAACTTCCTCACAAGTCACAACATTGCCTGACAGTATAATTTTGTGAAATAACAAAGCTAAAAATTGATAATCCAAAAGAATCAAACAATTCATTTTTCCCATTCCACCAGATAACAAGAAAAAACCTAGAAAATACTATCAGTAAATTGTAGTTGTAGATATGACAAAACGAATAAATCATACCCATAGAAGGGAAAAAAAAATCGACTTTCAAATTACAACAATTCAGTGATTCAATTAAAAAAAAAAAGCTTTAAACCAAATAACAAGCCACATGCTAGCAATTTCACAGATGCAATAGAACAGAAACTAAATAGCCAGGCAAAGGCCTTAATTTCTTCCTAGAAACCATTTGCTATAATGATGCTCAGCTCATACATAGACTAATTAAACTTAGCAACTCAAGTCAACCACAGTAAAAAATACTCAAAGCATCAAGAAAGCTTCATATTAAAAAAAAAAAAAAAAAAAAAACTAATAAACCTAACATTTTACTTCAACAAATATTTAGAAAATTTTGATATACACACGTAGTTTACTTCAATAATCAATTTTTTTGCGGCAACCCATTTAGATTTTTCATCAAACAGTTAATGGGCTTGCATTTACTTATTCTCAAAGACTCAAACACAAACACAAATACACAGAGACACAACACAAACTCACATAATAATAATAAAACTTAAAAAGGGTAAAAAGCAACAACAAATAAGCATCGTGTTTTTAGGGTTTTCAAAGGACTAAAAGGAGATTAAAAATATAAAAATGAAAAAGTACGAGAAACTCACAATGGAATTCGCCAGAAAAGGGTAGAAGATCGGCTGAAGAAGGTTTTTGGTTGTGGACTCCAAAACAAAGACGAAGAGTAATGAAGCTGGAACTGAACCCGGTTCGGGTCGGGTTTTGAACTTTTATTGGGTCTTGGCCCATCTGGCCCAACACAATAACAATTGCATTTGATTTTTAGAAATGATGACAAATTTAGACTAATATAATTTGAAGAACATAATAAAGCTTTTTTTTTTTCTTTTTCTTTTGGACATATAAGGAAAAAAAAGTATAAAAAAGATTAACATTTATTTGCTTGCTAAACAAGTAGATGGTCCTTTAATGAAATTTAATGGGATTTATTTCATTTTAATGTATTTTTTTAATAAAAATTATAAAAATAAAAATAAAAATCAGTTATAGAAACTTTTCCGACTTTTTTAATGATAAAATAAAAAAATATCGGAACAAATAATTTATGAATCTGTAAAATTTTTAAAATTAATGAGATGTATATTTTAATTTACTTATAATACATACAAAAAATCTCATCATATAATAAATTTCATAAAATTTATTCAAACATGTTCATTATACTAAAGTATGGGTCAAAGGAAAATTTTCTTATATGTATAATTATTTTTAGAGCAAATGTTAGACTGATTTCAAACTCGAAGGTAACCATTAAGAATTTCTTTTAAGTACAAAATAATGGTTATTGTACGCTAACTGTTAATTGAAGCTTGTATTGATGTTGAGGGTATGCGATTATAATACTTGATATCCCACAAGTAATTGGGTTGTGGTTGAATAGATTTTTAACAAATTGTTTTTGTAATAAATTCAATTTTATCTGAGGATTGTTTTGGATATTTTCAATAGTCTCCTGCAAGAAGCAACACTGAAAGAGGATTAGTTGAGAAGATGGAAGAGCGGCCGCCTCAACAATGTCTGCAAAGTGAAACTGGAGGAGAAAATAAAGATGTTTATGCACCAAACTTGCATGATCATTGTTCATTGATCACCACAAAAGCAAGCAAATTTAGCAGAGAAATTGACAGAAAACAGAATGCTAATAGATTATCTATCATTATCTTATAAATTTCAAAGAAGATTTACAAGAAATCTCATTACATTAATGAAAAAGCCTACAAGAGCGTAGCATCTTTACATGTGCAGAAAAAGAACATAAACTCAAGCAACATTTATGCACACAAGACAACTCAGGTACCAATCTCTGCTTCTTCTTCTTCTTTTTTTTTTTTTTCTTTTTTTCAATTTTACTAAATTCATTCAACAACATAGGCAGCAAAATCATAATTGCAATCAACAATGCTTTTTAATTGCATTTCATCGACTAATCATACTTTTCCCTCCATGAATACACAAGAAAGAAAACCCAAGAGAGAGCCAATGCAATGTCCCCAACAACGTGTTTAGGCCAATCATGAGCAAGATCAACAAGTTTCCTCTCAAAGCCTACTCTCCAAACAGCCATTGAAACATGAAGGAGAACACACCCCTTAGCAAAGAAGCTCTGGAACTCTCTATCCTTGACAAACGCAACCATAAACAAAAGGAATCCAATTGCAAACAAGAGCAGCCCGGAGAACGAATCAGAGGTCTGGATCAAGAGCTGATCATGGGGTGTTGAACCCTGAAGCTTACTTGCTACCTCAATACCATGACCAAAGATAGCTATTTCTTTGGTATAAAACATCATCAAGGCTCCACATGTTAGAGCTATAACAGAATGGAGGATGCATATCAAGAAGAACCCAGATGAGCCCATTGACACAAAAATCAAAACTTGAGCTTTTAAACAAATAAGATTCTTAAAAACATAACTTTTATAATGCAAAGATTCAATGAAAGCATACCCAGATAAACCCCCCCACCCAAACTGAAACACAGATATAGATCAGAATTCACAAAGCAGGAAAAACCCCCAATAAACCCTAACCCTAATTTTCAATATAAGTAGTCAAAGAACCCAGATGGACCCATTTAACCAATCAAAACCCAGAAACACCATCCCAGCCAAATCAACTGAACCCAACAACCAAACCCTTGTTTAACTCCTCACAGTAATAGAAACAGAAGACAGATAGATCCAAGAAAGCATTGGATCCAAAAACCCTAGCACCAAAGCAGAGACATACAAGGGAAATGAAACTAAAATGGGGTTTTGAGAGGAGAAATAAAGCCTCAGATTTTCACTGATAATGGGTTGTAATAGATCCATATTAAGAAAAAAAAAACAATATAATATAAATATTTTATTTAGAGATTCATTTGAGAGGTTTGGGTTGTTGGGATGATATATTATTATTAAGCTTTAAATGGCAAAAAAATAATAAAAAGATTGCATAGAGATCACTGCAACAGCCATACATGGAGATCACTGCAACATCCATACCTCCCATGCACAAAATGCCATATCTTTTCTGCTTGGTTGCTTGCTTGTTCTGCAAAGCAATTTAAGCTTTGTGGGGTCGTCAATTCATTAGTCATGACTCTTCTTTATTAATTAATAAAATTAGTTTTTTTTTTTTTGTTAAACAATTGTTTCAATTGATTGATGATGGTGAAACACTGTTTTGGGAAATTTAGTTTTCTTTTTATGGATTTGGAATCATGATTTTTGACCCATTTGTTAAGTAAAGTCATTGAAAAAATAATTGTGTTTTTACAATTTCTAGAGTTTGTGATGAGTTTCTTCAATAAATTCTCCAACTGAAAGCAATTTTTCACTTGACTGCCATCTTGGAATCAATGATGGAAGTATTACCAGAAGAGAAAGAGAATCCCATTACCAAAATCATATCATTTGATATGAAAATCTTATTTGATTGGATATATATTATATATATTCAAATATTGTCAAGTTGAGTAAATACTTTTACCATTGAACCAACTGTATTCATAACTTTATATTAACATTAACAAATTGATCATATTATTTATAGTAAAATCCTTCACATTTCTGTAATGTTTGTAAACAGATTTAAGTCCAAATAAATTTTCAAATCAGGTGGTGTTAAAACAAATACTTGTAAAATCAAAGCTAGTTTTTGTTTATTTGTAAAATTTTGATGTTTCGAATCAATTATCAAAAGGCAAGATCTGACCTCCCTATTCTTGAATTAACAAATATACCGTTTGATGAGATTGAATATTTTTTTTTACCCAATCTCATTCTTAATAACGAGACATAGAAATGGGAATTTGATGATCACACTTGAGATAACACACATTTTCAAGTAAAAGGAAAAACCTTGTTGTCAAAAAGGCCACCACAGTCACTATCAAATTGCCTAAGATAAACACCCATTAACATTTTCTTCCTTTTTTCTTATTCTTTCTTATATGCACTTGGACTTAGATGCAAGCTTTAATTGTGACATGCACCAAACACAAAATTGAGATGAATATCTATCTCAGCCGTCATGATACAGATCTTAAGCTTTACTAATTTGTCAACCCAAGATGACAACCAAACCCTACTATTATTATTATATCGTTCAATTCAAAGAGCAAGTTGAGGCTTTATCAAGAGGAAGCCAAGTCTCGTTCACACCTGTATTAGTAGTGGAGAATCTTTCTGATGATCTTGCAAAATCCCATTAGGAATCACTATTTTATTTCAATTTGTCAAAAAAAAAAATGTAGAAAAAAAAAAAAGAAAAAAAGAAAAAGAAAAGAAAGACAGAAACATGCTAACAAAAGTTATCCCAAAAAAGAGAATGCCTCCTCCTCTCTTCACAAAAAATTTACTCACTCCCTTCTTCCACTTTAATATGTTGTAAGAGGGCAGAGGAAGATGGGAGCAACAGCTTCTATGAAACTCTTTGTGAGAAGAAGTATTTACAACAATTAAAGAATAGATATTGACAATTAGTAAACAAAAATTTTTGTAACCCCTTTTTTTTTTTTTTTTCTCTTTTTAGTGATCCTAAACTTTCAACTAATGAACTCTCCTACGCCGTGATGTATAATTAGAAACGATTATGAGAATAAAACTTACACCATCTCCTTTTCTTTTTTTCCAAAAAGAGAAACATTTAAAATGAATTGTTGTCTTTATTACCAGCAACAATCTTACGATGCCGCTTCGAACCAGATTTCTTGTCTCCTTTACCACGCCTAGCAGGAGTCTTCTTCCGTGGATTCCCTAAATTTGTATCAGGCGGAACCTGTGGATACCGAGTTCTGGCAACTCTTGGTGGAGGTGGAGCCATGTGCTCCAGTAGCTCTCTGTGGTATGCCTGTAGGTAAAAAGATCACACATTGAGAATAGAGCACAACTACTTTTTATCACCAAAGATACAGCAGATAATAAAGAAGCATTGCTGTCAACATTTGACACATTATGTGTGTATATATAGAATAAAAACACATCAACATTTAATACAGCAACTTCCTCCAATCCTTTCATCGTCATCAAGAGAAGACATTATCTACTGTAATGACTTCATTATAAAGTATCCCCAAAGTGATACTTTAAACTTCAAACATTATTGATATTGAGAGTAGAACAAACATAGCAAAATGCACAAGATGTCCAGAGACATTGTTTATAACTATTGAGAGTAAAACAAACAAAGCAAAATGCACAAGATGTCCAGAGACATTGTTTATAGATATTGAGAGTAACACGAACAAAACAAAATGCACAAGATGTCCAGAGACATTGTTCATAGATATTGAGAGTAACACGAACAAAGCAAATGCACAAGATGTCCAGAGACATTGTTCATAGATATTGAGAGTAACACGAACAAAGCAAAATGCACAAGATGTCCAGAGACATTCATTAGCCGAACTTCAGCTGGTAGAGAAAAATGAACCTAGACAGGTTTATATTATAGAGCCCCCTCATAGAGAAGCAAACGGCACTATCTACATAAATCGGTATAAATTGTTGACTAGCTGTAGTAAATATAATAAAATTACATAAAGACAAAATGGTGACATATTTTACTACTTTTCAAATCCAATTAAAAATAGAAACAAAAGGAGGAAAGAAACGGACAAAATTTTCTATTAAAAAACAACAAATAAATCATTTAATTTTACACTCAGAACTGATCTTCCTATCATGGTAAGAAATACAAATACATACCTGTATCACAAAATTACGCCTTTCACAATCCAGAAACATATTGACACTCCAATTAACTTTTGCCATTGTCTTGTCCCTAACAGTGGAAAAGCTTAACTGATCCCTTGCAGTAAAACGATCTACTTCATTGAACCATAAGCACGTGAATAGATTTGTTATGGGAGTGTGTTCCCTTACAATGACGCAGCCTTCAGGTACATCTGCAGAAAATCACAAGTCAGAAAACTAAATTCCACGGTATTAATAATAAATAAAAATCTAAAACAAAGACAAAAATGCACTTACCACTAGTTATAGGAAGCTTAGCCTCAGAGTATGGTGTTAAACCCTCTCTCTTATAAAATTCAATCTGGTTATCAATGGAGGAATTATCATACTTTCCTGCAGCTTTATTCGCTTCAGCCTCAACAAATACATCAAACCGTTTGTAGTGTCTTGAGATTGCAAAATTAGCATTTTGACGCCACAAGAATCTGAAGAAAAAGGAATAGCTTAAAGCAATGATTGAAAAGTAGCTAAGATGGTCAAAGTAAGCTTCAAGCAGCACTCCATTATGTCCCCGGCTCCAGGGCCTAGACATGAATGGTGCCTGCAAGTTAACCATTTTAACATTCACTGACATCAAGAAGTCTTACCAACAGCTGTACTGCTGTGAAACAGCAAAGTCATGACCAATTTCTGAAGCATCAAAGTTCATAATGCTTCACTCTTTTCTTAACAAAGATTTACTTCATAATTTTCAGATGGAAAATGACTCATAAAGTAAAGATATAACACTTTATTTTTAACAGTTAGCAGCTTGGTGAAGACAGAAAATTCCCATACATCTTATCAGAACAGCAGGGAAAAAGAAAACAGATGAAGATATTTTGTTACATGACCAAAATGCCAACCAGATCTAATCATTTCTCAGAGCATAACTGGGAAGACTCTTTGCATTTAGCATTAGAATTTATATAAAATAACAGCACTTGGGCAATATAAATTCTAATATTAAACGCAAAATCAGATCGACACAGATGTATAGATCTTTGCATCAGGACAAACTAAAGGAGCAAACTTATCAGCAAATCTAAAAATTTCATACTATAAAGTGTTCAATTTAGTCATACCTCATCAGCATTCAACAATACCTGAACGAAGGATAATACAAACAGAAAAAGATTGTACCTTTCAAGAATTTGATATGGATCCACAACAAGCTTGAGCTTTCCATCAATCCATATAGAATATCTGACGTTGGGGAAGATCCTATGCAGAAGAAGTTTTGGAATCTGCCACATGTACAGTCAGGTTAATAACATGCAGAAAACTTAAAATTGAAAACACAGGTTAACACAATTAAAAAAAAAAAAAGTTAATTACATCTTCACTAATGTAACCTCATTTACAATTGACAAAACTTCAAACAAAAATTGGACCAAGTCGACTAAACTTCAAACAAAGAGGACCACAACAAAGCTTAAACTATTAGAAAAGGGTCCAACAATGGTATATTTAAGCACTCTAATAACTATTTTATTTATTATGTGAAAATTCTTAATCTTCTTTAGGGAACCAAGGCAGTTCCATTCCCCCTCCCCCCCCCCCCCCCCCCCCCCCCCCCCCAAAGGCCCCACTGATTCCCTGGCTGGACTTCATCTTGAGTCAGCTCACAGGACCAAGCACGTTGACCTCAAAGTTTTCATTTTATGAAATGTCACCATAAACTTTGCTATGTTAATCTCCAAAATTTAAAGGTTCAAACCTCTAAAATTTTATATTTCTGCATGCTGTCCCACGTCCTGCTGCCTTAACGATAATTGATTCCAAAGAACATTAAGGACCTCATATACACAAATTTTATCAGAATGAGAAAAAAAATATTGCTGCTAATTTGAACCACATTCTACTTTAAGAGTTGTAAAGGAAGAAGTAAATCGACCAAACCAAAGTAGACTGACCTTTCCATTACGCCTTGCATCACTGTAAGGAATGTTATGGACAACTATAATTCTCCACAATCCAATTCTCTTAGTGCTATCCAAGACACTAGAATTCTTCATATATGCCTCTGTCTCTTCATCAATAAACATATAAAAAGGAATATTTTTTGTTGCTGCTTCACTGATGTTCTGGGGTTGTTGCACTACATCATAGTTCCCTGCCCAAAAGGCCAAAACACCATGATGAGGAAAAGACATGCACAAATGCAAAAACTACTTTATAGGAGTTCATTTACTCAGCAGTACCAAATATTGCTGATGCAACAATGACATCATGGAACTGATCCAACTCCTTCAGGTCAGATTCATCAATATCAAATCCAGTATGGCGACCAGGTCTACTTCCTTTTACAAATCTATTAAAAAAGATATGGACCATAAAGAAGGAAAAATATATTATATTCATATTAACATGAAGGAAAATGCAAAATAAATCTGTTACAGGCTTCAAGGTAATACTGAATTAATGATAATTATATAAAGCTGATTAAAGACCATATAATCTTCAACAGTCACAAAACTATCATATTAAACAGCCAACAAAAATAAAACCTACCCACAGTGCACTGTCATGGACTCCTTTATGTCATAAGAATCATTCCTCAGTTCCAAAGAAGGATATCCACCAAAATCAGAACCACCATGTGATTCAGTTTTAACCGGGTGTTCATCCAGAACGTACGTCAGATTCTGGAGCACTGGGGATGCTGATGGGGAGCTTGGCATACTAGCTATTGCCTGCTCCACTGGGAGGTAACATACCGGACATGCTGCATAAATGGATGAGCAAGAACAAAATCAGAAGCATGGTAACATGATGCGTGTCAGAATTTCACATTAGCTGCTACAACTAAAATTACAACTTTGTGTATATGCCCATGCACATAACAAAGCTTGGTCCAATTCCTTGATAACTTGAAACATGGTATCAATAACAAGTACCGCAACATCTCAGACTTACGCCGTGGTCCAGGTCGTCGAAAACCAGGCGGAGGGGGAGGAGGAAATGCAAAATTCTCACATGGATGGTGTGATGGAGGAGGATGCTGGACTCGATTTTCATCACTTCGTCTCTCATCATTCTTCAGAGAAGAATTTCCATCCTTCAGGGTATCCTCTACTCCAGGTATAATTAGAGCAGGACTGTTATCCCCCTGATTGCTAAAAGGATCTAAGTTTCCAATATGTTGATCGACATTTGGAGTGGTATTTTCTGGTACACCAAACATATAAGAAGCAATAGTATAATCTCAAACAAATCAAATCAACAAGCTAACCGTACAAAGATGAGTTGAGTAACAAATGATCCTTTTCTTAATTTTTAGTATCCAAATAAAAGTTAATGCCACCTTTCAAATCAGGGCTTAAAATAACTCGATCCCGTAGGCAAATACACATTGAAAATCAATCTTTCAATCTAGAATATAACCAAATTTATTTAATTACATAGATTAACAGTTATGCCATTTTAAACACAGTGAAATCCAAACATAACCTAATGTCATCTCTCAATCAAGCCAGCACTTGAGACAAGTGACCCAATGCCAGTGCCATCATTCAATCAAGTCAACTCTCAAAATTTTTATCACTAATGTAAAGCAACAATTGTTAAAATTCACGATAAATTAGAATGTAGCAAGAAACAGAGAACACAAACCTTTATTAACTATAAGGGAACCAAATGTAAAGACCAAGAGAGCGAGGACAACAAGCAGCAGCATTGCAACCCTTCTACGACCTAAAAATAAGCAACAAACAAACGGGAGAAACCTTTCTTTCTCCCTGGGACCTGAAAAGAGCATCTTTGCAGACGTCTTTCTTGTAATAGATTTACCGTTGTTGTTGTTGTTGAAGATGCTGGGTAGCTGCAGTGACCCATAACTTCCTGTGCGTGGAGCCAATGACCCTCCAGTCATTGTATCTCAAATCCTTCAACTAGTTCTAGTCTCATCTCCTTGTTTTTAAATTCCCTCTCATTCACAATTGCTCCCCCAATAAAAGCTGTGCCCAAACCAATTCTTATATTTCAATTAATAAACCCAACAAAACAACTAAAATTAATTCTTGAAACTTCACCATCTTTACAAAACATCAATTCATTTAATCAAAACCTCAAGAAAAGTCAATGACCTAATCCTTGAAACTCCAAATAGAATCTCAACAAACCAAATTCAAGTTATCAAAAAATCCAGAAAAAAAAAAATCAAAGACCCAATTCTTCAAACTTGACTACAATTGATCCAATCAAACCAAAAAACAAATAAAAAAAAAAATCAGTTACCCAATTACAGAAACTTCGCTAGAATTCTATGGATGCGTCAAATCAACCCTTTAATCAATCGCATTAAAATTCAAACATCAACCCACCACGAAAAAGAAAAAACCTGCAAACAACAAATCAACAATGTCGCTTCGATTAAAATTCAATTTTGAAAAGTAATAAATCATTCTCTATTCTAAGCAAGTTTGACTAAAATTATATTTCAAATTACAAAAATCAATTCCAAATCAAACCAAAATTAAAATTTAAAATAGAAATATAGAATAGACGAAGACGATACAAATAACAATGCAGCAAAAAAAATAACACAACAAAATTAAAAAAATAATTAAAAAATTCCGTACCTGTGTTAATGGCGTTTGTTGATTTTAATCTAGATATTGTAAAAGTTTGAAGGTGCATTTTAATTGGTTAAAATTTTCCATGAAAGGGTTTTTGTAGGAATTCGAAGTATTTTGTGGATTTTAGTGTCAATAAACGTGACAAAACTTATTTATTATGCTTTTTTTTGTTGTTGGAATTTGATTTTCTCTTCTTTTTTTTTAAGAAAAAAACAAAATTAGGGGTTATCCAATGCGGGTGATCTCATGGTGTTATCATAGGGTCAGTGCTTGTAGTGTAATGAATCAAATGTTGAATTTTATATCTGCTGGTAAGATCAAAAGATGTAATGACATTTTTTTTTTTGACAAATTATAGTCACCTACGTAAGGTTTACTCTTTTACAGACGAAAATAACTTTATGAAAAATTTACAGTGAACCTCTACCGTTATTGGTGACTGTTAAAAATGATTGTTGACTGTTTTACAAGTGCAATAAAAAGACCAAAATACCTCTAATTAAAAAATTTAAAATTTAAAAAACCGAAATAAAAAATGATAAATTATAACCAACCTATATGAGTTTTAACTTTTTACAATAGAAATTAACTTATTAAAAAAACTAGCAATTAACTCTCCTACCATTAAGCGTTGACCGTTAAAAATGACAATTAACCGTTTTAAAAGTGTAAAAGGATCAAAATACCCATAATTTAAAAATTAAAAATTTAAAAATTTAAAAAAAAAACGAATCTATATCTCTACCATCTAAGTGGATGATGGAGATTTATTTAAAATAAAAAATTTAAAATTAAGTATAAATTAAAAAAAAATCCATTAAAAATCCACGGAGGTTCTCCATGGAGACCACGAAGGGGAGGCTAGCCTCCCCTTCGTCGTGCGACAATGCGACGAAGAGAGGTTCTTCCCCTTTCCTTCATTACATCAGGTAGAACTAGTAGAGGTTTTTTTATTCACTTGGTTCGCTGATCTCCATGAGATTCATAGGAGGTTGGCAATTTTTTTTTTAATCTCCACCGTCCATTTGAGATGGATCGATGGACAGTAGAGATCTTAAGTGTTTTATATTTTATTTTTTAAAAATAAATCTCCAACATCCATTTGAAATGGGCAATGGAGGTCTTAAAATTTTTTCTATTTTAAAATATTTTAAAAATAAATTAAAATGACTAAAATGCCATTGGAATAGTTGATTTTGACAAATGTTAGCTAACATTTTATAATGGTTGACTAACGACATGAGAGATAATTGTTAGTTTTTCAATAAATTGATTCCGCACGTAAAAAAACAAACCCTAGTTAGGTCGACTGCAATTTGTCCCAATTTAAATGGCACAATTACCATTCTACTCTTTTATTTAAGGTTAACTGTTAACATTTGACGGTCAGTGGTAACGGCAGGGAGTTCATTGTTAATTTCTATAAAGTTATTTCCATCTGTACAACAACAAACTTTAGGTAGGTTAGTTGTAATTTTTCCTTTTTTTTTGTTATTGTTTGTTTTCTATTTATTTTTAGCGCTATTCTTTTTTTTCTTCTTTTTTTTAGTATATAATTAATTATATTTATTATTTATATAATTATTAATAAAATAAATTCGATATTCAATATAAAAAGTTGTTTATATTAAATGATTATTAGTAGGACGAATTGCACAAATACCCTTTTGGTATAATTAAACATATAGATAAGATTATGTCATATTAAAACAAATATCACCTGATATTTTAACTTTATTACATGCACATCCCTTGCCGCTGTATTTGAACCGTTAGTGTCTAATGGACAATGGTCAAAGGTGCAAAAGATCTTATAACATCCCTAATTTCGAACAAATATGAAAAGTATGGTTGAATCAATTTTAAGTATGTGAATATGATATTTAATATTTCCTAATGGACCAATTTGACCAGTCGAAAAAAATACACAAAGAAAATGGTGAAAACTTGGACAGTAAGCATCGCGACCAGTGCTCGCGGTGAAAATGGAGAAATTGGACCAATGAGCACCGTGACCAGGATCGTGACCAGCACTCGCGGTAATTGCTTGCGGTGAAAGTGGCAAATTTCCACCAGTGAGCAACGTGACCGAGCGCGCGACTACCGCTCGCTATACGCAGTCGCGATGGCTTAAAAATTTGAAAAAAAAATAGCACTGAGTGATGAAGCGGTGGGCTTCATAAACCAAATTGAAGCCAAAAATATAGTAAACACACAGAAGCACATCAGAAACTAGAGAAAACGAGAGAGAAATAAGAGAGGCGAAGAAGACGAAAAAGATGAAGAAGAAGAAGGAGAGAAGAAGAGGAAGAAGAAGAAGAAGAAGAAGAAGAAGAAGAAGAAGAAGAAGAAGAAGAAGAAGAAGAAGAAGAAGAAAAGAGGAAGAAAAGAAGGAAAAGAGAAGGAGGAAGAGTTCAGGTTTGGTGTACACGTATTTTTCGAATTTTCAGTTTTCTAGAAATTTTTAAAATTGTCGAATTTTAGAGTTTTTGAATTAGTTGAATTACATGGATTATAGATTATAGTTCTGGTTCGGTGTACACGTGTTTTCGAATTTTTTCATTTTCCAGAATATTTCGGATTGATTTCATTTGATTTATTTTGAGTTATTTGGATTATATTGCTTACAGTTGATAGTTTGAAATTGATTCTGGAATGATTTAAATCGTGAATTATCGAAATATATATTATATCAGAAATTTTGATTATAAATATTATTCGGAATTAATTTTAATACGTTTTGATGTTAGTATTGTTATGGAAATATATTATTAAAAATGATTTTGGAGCATTTTGATTTGAAATGGAATTATGAAATACGTTTGGGTATATTTTTGGATCGATTTGATGTGATTATTGATTTAGAAATATATTCGTATATTTCCATTAGAAAGTCAGAAAAACAGAGGAAACTCTGGTAAGATTTTCGGAAATTTGTTTGGACCACTTTCAAATGTTTTTAATATAGTTTTAAATTATGGTTATATAACAGTAAAAATTAGATTTTAGTATATAGTAGCGCTCCCTGATTCGGTCCGAGCGATTTGGGTCAGGGGGTGTTACGGATCTAATATACCCTTATTTTTATTTTTAAAAACTAAATAATTAATTTAAATATATTAAATAAATAAAAAAAATTAATTAAAAAATACTTCATTTTCGACCCTTCTCAACATCTCCATAGTCAATACATTTTGATTAAACATTGTCCTTCTACAACGAGATCACCATCTCCAAATCATCAAATATTATCAAACCATCTTCATCCATCCACAAAAAAATAAAAAAATAAAAAAAAACCCACCTTCTTATAAGATAAAAAAAAAAGGCGGTAAAAAACACTCATCTTCATCAACCATATTGATCTGAAACCAGAAAAAAAAATTATAAAAAAAAAATGGTGAATGGAGCATAGCTCTCTCCATCTTATGAAGCTTGACGCGCTTTGATGGCCTCTATCTCATATCTGAGATGGAGCCAAAGCTCCATCTTTATGTATGTGAAGGGCTATATCTATGATCTAGCATAATTCTTACTTACAACTCCAATTGTCGCACTAAACTAATGGCTTAGTTACCTCGCTCTTAAAGTTCGACTATTAAATGGATTCAGTTTATCCTGAAGCGGGTGACACGCTCAAACGCGTGGGAATAAATCTCAAGTGCAGGATGTGTCGAAGTAATAAATTTCCGTGAGTACGGAGTCGAATCCACAAGGAAGTGGTGGAACTAATTCTATAAACTAGAGACTATAATAGTGCGATAAAATAAATCAAGGTTTTGGTTTTTGGGTTTTTTAATTAAAATATAATTAACTACTAAAGCGATAAATAAAGCGAGACGGATTAAATGAAGATGATGCTAGGTAGTCTCACGGTTCTAATTCCGAATAAGGAAATATATTGACTATTATGAAGCACGTTATTAACATGATAAGAATAATTCAACTAAGGCCACACCACATTATATTGCTCCCGCAATGGTATAGTATGTGAATTCGGTCAACTACACCTATTGGTCCTAGAGTGCAATTAATCGGAAACCATAGTTAATCTAATGCCTAGGTTAATTAAGTAATTTCTTATCAAAACTAACCCAGTATTGATTTTAGAGTCAATTAAGCTCGATTGCAATCTCAATGATTTCTCATATAATATTACAATAAATATTAAATCGATTATCATCACGGGGCATGCAATCTACTTTCGCAATCGCAAAACACCATAAATCAAACACAAAGTAATAATATAATACACTCAAAATCAATATAATCTCTGACAGTAAATATCAAATCGATTATCTTCACGGGGCATGCAATCTACTTTCGCAATCGCAAAACACCATAAATTAAACGCAATAAGATAATGTTCAAATAATCTCAAGGACAATATCATGAAATAATATACAAAATATATTCATAGTCAATAAATCCGAATCCGTTCATAGTTCTGAAAACTACCTACCAACAAATCTAATCACTCATACAATCGATTAAACATAAAGATAGGAAAAGGGAAGTAATACAACCCATTCGATGAAGTCGAGAATCGAAACCCGCTTGTTTCCCGCTTAGATTCCTCCTCCCTCATTCTTCGTCTTCTCTCCGATGAATCTTCGATGTAATCGCAAACTAGAGATGTGTTGGTGATGTGTGATGTTGGGTTGTGTTTGGGAGGAGCACAATGGGTGAAGGATCACCCTTAGAGGCAGCCAAGACTCGCCTCCTTGCTGTCTTCGGCGAGATCCCCCTGCAAGCTGCTGTCATTTTCATTTTATAGACAGCCCAATTAGGGCGTGTTTTTCTTCACCGCGACCGCCACCGCGACCAAAGGTCGCGGTGGCTTGGTCGCGGCCTTCACTGGGCCGCTGGGGATGGCTGGACGCGAGCTGCATCGCGAGGAAGGACTGGTCGCACTGCCTCCTCGCCACCTTCGCTGCTGCCATCTTCTTCTCCATCGCGAGCTTCCCACGCGAGCACAGGTCGCGCTCGGTCATCGCGCAGCTCACTGTCTGGACTGGGTCATCATCGTCGCGAGGCGGAGGTCGCAAGCTGGGGCTGGTCGCGCGAGGCTCGCGCTGCTCACTGGTTGGGCGCGGGTTCGTCTTCAACGCGAGGAGAGGCGAGAGGGAGCTGGTCGCGCATGCATGGCGAACTGATTTTATTTTTTGTTTTCTTTCTCTCGCCAAAACGACGTCGTTTTGGACCAAAGCATTGGTCCAAAACGGCGCCGTTCCACTTAAGTCCCAAGGCCTAAGGTGCAAAACGCACCGTTTCACTTAATGGCTGGGGAACTTTTCGAAATTGCATTTTTGCCCCAGCACTTTGCTATGTTTTCATCGATGCCCTTCCCCAAAGTTACTGAATTTACACTTTTTCTCCATAAATATATAAAATCATCACTTAGGTCCCTAAACCTGCACACTCAAGGAAAACACATCAAAAGTACCAAAAATACTCAAGAATACAATTAAAAGATACGGTTTAAGGGTCGTAAATATGTAACAAATATTGATCGATCAGCGGGCTACTAACATACTATCAGTACTGATTACCATTTATTTGATTCCCACGCATTGATTGAAAGGGAATCACCCATTTAGAGCATCTCCAATGCTATTATGTATTTAGAGAAAATTGAGTGCCACATAAGATCTATATTGAAAAAGTTAAGAAATATTCTCCAATGCAATTATCCAACTTTAATATTGATATGATGTGGCAAAAAAAAAAGTTAGAGAATATCAAGTAGAGTTTCTAATTATAGATATCCTCCTTGATATGCTGACTAGAATTTCTAACTTTTCCCACCAATAAAATTTTAACATTTTGTCAATGCATTTAATTATCATATTGAATGGAGAGAGAATGTAACAAATGACTTGTGGTGATTGGTTTAAAATTACTATTTAGATATTCACATTAGAGAAGTGAATATACATTTCTATAATTTTTTTGACAAGTTAGATCCATATTATTTAGAAATGCTAATGTGACACTATTTAGATACTCAAAAATACATATTTGTATTGGAGATGCTCTTAGTTTTTATATTTTTTAAAAATATTTTTTTATTCATTTAATAAATTATTTTATTTTTAAAAATAATAATAAGGGTATTTTAAAACTTTTTTATCTTTAACCATTGACTGTTAGATACTAACAGTTGAAATCTAACGTCAGTGGATATGCGTGTAATAAAGTTGAAATATCATGTGAGATTTGTATTGATATGGTAAATATGAGGAGTATATTACTAGACCAACATCATATTAACTAACATTCATTCTATTGATTTGTACTAAGATTTTTATATATTATAGAATCAAAACAATTTTGTTGTTAATATATTATCAGTAATCTTATTTTACCAATATTAATATAATATCAATAGATTGAATTGCATAAATATAAATATACTTTTATATAAATAAAAACGTGTTTTTATATAAAAAAAATTTTACTCAAAGATAATTTTAAAATATATTATGTTATTGAAAAATGAATTCCCTATATAGTTCCAAAAAAAATTAATCTTCCTTTTTTTTTTTTTTTTGAGATCTAAAATAAATTAATCTTAGACTATGAGAAAAATAAAACATAATTAATAAACAAAAACATTGATTCTACTCTTTTAGAACAAAATTTAAAAAGAAAAAAAGTGTCAATAATTGAATAATAGAATATAAAAATATTTTATTTTATTCTTTCACTTTAAATGGAGAAAGGCATCATTATATAGGTCATGTGAATTGCGCTGGCATGCACCGTAAACTAACCTTATCTTTGGCACTCAACAGCAAGGTTTAATTCAAAAAAATGCAACCAAAAAATAACAATTTTACAAATAAATTATGTATTTGAATTTTTAAATGTGTTTACTTAATAATTATTTTAAATACATGATATGAATTTAATTTACTATATGGATTATTGGATGTGTATACATCAACCTTATAACTATTAATGTCTATTTAAAAAGTAATAATAATAATCAGCGACCGTATTTTTCTGATTACTTAAAAACATTTTTAATGACACTAAAACCACTTTTAACACATTAAACATTTTTGTTAGTCTAAAATCTGAAAATGTTTTGAGTCTCGATAGATTTGAATGGATAAAACACGTTTGATTTTTTATTTATGATGTTTGAATGCAAATATTTGAAGTTTACAATAATATTATTTTACCATTTTAACTATAAATTGTTAATTTGTTATAGATATATATTGTTTTTTTTTTTTTTGAAGAAAGGAAAGCTTTATAGAAGAGAACAAAGATTACACACTATCTTGAATATCATCTGAGACTAGACTAGAAACACAATTAGGAACCTAAACACACTCAGAATAGAGAGAAAGAGTAAATCTGGCAAGCCCATTAGTCACCTTATTAGCACCCTGACGAACAGACGAAACAGAAAACTCAGAAAAGCAACTAAATAAAGTTAAAATGTCCTCCATAATCAAGTCAACAACAGAAATAACTCTGGAAGAGAGCTGTTTCACAATGAACGCCGCATCAGATTCTACACAAATGGGAGAAAACCCCATTTCAACAGCAAGTTAAATTTCACGAAGAATTGTCATAGCCTCAACAACATCAAGAGAAAAAAGATATGTGACCAGATAACCTAAGAATTTCCCTGACGACACTCCAAATGAATATTTAGAAGAGTTAAACTTCATACCATATTTTCGAAGTGTGTCGAAGAAAGGGTGTCGTCTTTCTAAGGATTTCGAGATAAAACAGTTGAGTGCAGCTACTCGACCAGTGAGTTTTTGGACCTCTTTCACTGATCGTGGGGAAGAGATCCTCATGAACGACTGGATATGGTCTGGATTGCTTCGATGCCTCGATATGTGACCATATAACCTAAGAGTTTCCCTGATGACACTCTGAATGAACATTTGGAAGGGTTAAGCTTCATACCGTATTGTCGGAGTATGTCGAATGACTGTTGTAAGTGTTCTAAATGTTGCTCGGCTTGAAGTGATTTGACGAGTATGTCGTCAATGTAGAGTTCCATTGTCAAGCTTAGCATTTCCCTAAACATTTTGTTGACGAGTCGCTGGTAAGTTGCCCCAGTATTTTTTAGTACGAATGACATCACTTTGTAGTAGAAGATGCACGTTCGGTGACGAAGGCAGTCTTTTCTCGGTCGTCTGGATGCATCAAAATTTGATTGTACCTTGAGAAGACATCCATGAAGCTTAGTAATTCGTGCCCAACTGTAGTGCCTACCAACATGTCGATGTGAGGTAGAGGAAATAAATCTTTAGGGTATGCCTTATTGAGATCCGTGAAATCAATGCAGACTAGCCAGTCGGGATAGTGCACTTCCCTAATTGAGTCGATATCGATCATTTTCTGTATTTCCTAGTTGATAGCTTTATTTCGATTGGGAGAAAATTTCCTTCTTTTTTGTGTGATTGGTTTAAAGTCAGGGTCAACCTAAAGCTCGTGTACCATGATGTTTGGGTCGATACTGTTGGGGTTTTTGCCCTAAAGATGTAATTTGTAAATGGTTTTTTATAAATAAATAAAAGAAGAGTTCAATTCATTCTTATCGTGTCATTTATATTATATAAACTTGTGCATTATAACATCCTAGATTGCCGGATGTAATCTCATACTGTGTATATGATTGTCATATACAGATGGATACAGTAAGAGATGTGTAATCTAAAGAGTCCATAGATAGCAAATAAAGCTGGGTACTTTATTTGTAGTTAATTTATAGCTGCGGTCCATTCTGTATTGTACGATGATTCTATCCTGAATCATTCATATGAAGATATAGGAATGGAGGCACCTTGTATGATGTGATCATATAGGACTGGGCCGTGATCTATATGAATCTCTCACCAAGATCCGTTTGCCGATGAGATTCATATACATCAAGTTATGATGGCTACATGTGGGTGATCTCAATCCTGAGTGTTTTATCAACTCCTTCAGGTTAAATCGTGATCTTTGATATACCATGGGTGAGGTCGGATGATTATTCTCGATCAATATTCTCCGTATATTGGGATTGCGATTTGACTTGTAGCTGGGAAGGTTTGCACACAATAGTGGAATCCACTACTTCTTGTGAGAAGTAGAGAGTAGTTCCCTTAAAAGTTGATTCGGGACTTGAACAATATGAACGTTCTCCTGATTCTGTGATGAAACATGATTTATTATTCATTAGAGAATCAACGGTGCTTAAAGGATATATATATATATATATATATATATATATATATATATATATATAATTACAGGGGTATAACGGACTTTATAACCCAGCTCTAATTATGAACTACTGTGGAGGGTCACACCATATGTAATAGCTATATCGATGGACACCGAGTAATATCGGTCTGTGTAAAAGCGTCCGCAGTTGAGAGAATACAGCTTTGGATTTTTAGTGAAATAATACCGGAGTTGATAATCAAGGAATTTTAATTAAAGAGTTCAATTAATGATTCTGAGGATTATCGGAGCTCAAAATACTGTGGGTCCATTGGATCCCCTTGCTAGCCCAATCCATTTAGGTAACAAAGGTCACGTATAATTAATTGGATGGTCCAATTAATAGTGTTACGAAAGTGACACGTGTCAAGAGTTAATTGAGTGATGTGATTATTCAATTAATTAAATAATGACAATTATAACAATTAAATAATAAGATTATTTAATTATGTAATTAGTCATAAGAGTAGGGTGATAGTTGATATTTTATTTTGAATAGTGAGATAATAGGATTATCTCATTTATTAAATAAAATAAAATAAATTTGAATTTAAAAAGTTTAAATTCAAAAGTATGATAATAGTTTATTTTTATTTTTTAAATATAGAGATAATATGATTATCTCATTTATTAAATAAAATAAAATAATTTTGAATTTAAAAAGTTTAAATCAAAAGTCTGATAATAGTTTATTTTTATTTTTATTTTGAATAAAGAGATGATAGGATTATCTCATTTATTAAATAAAATAAAATAAAATTGAATTTAAAAAGTTTAAATTCAAAAGTTATTGGTAAATTAATAAAAAGAGTTTTTATTAATTTGGTAACTTAAATAGATATATTAAAAAGAGTTTTTAATTTAACAGACAACTGAACCAAAGAGTTTTACGTTCAAAGTTTTTTTTACGTAAGATATACAGAAAAAAGAAAAGTGACCGGAGAGATATAGGATCTCTCCAACTCTTTTTTTTTTTTTTCCATTCAACCTCTTCACTGATGTTGACAACGTGATGCGCCCATACGCAAGTTACCGGTGCCGGGATACAGCAAGGAAGACGTAGTGGTACAGACTAGGAGCTGCAAAAAAAAAAATTACGAAGAAGCCTCCAACGGTGGTATGTTCCTTAATTTTTTTTCTTTCATTGATTATGATTTTCTGTATATATAAAATAAATATATATGTGATATATATATTATTTTTATTATTCCGAAAATATAGTTCCAAAGTTTTACTAGTCACAGATTGTTTTTGCAATCTGTATAAAAATTTTAAAATCTTATTTCTGTTACGTAACCAGTAGAACGGAAAAACGGTTCCTACAGATACCTGCCATATCGGCATGTGAGCATGCAAAACAGTCATGTTGTCGAGCCAAAAACTCGATTAGTCGCGCTTTGATTTATGGTTTGAGTAACGATCCGACTTGGACTTTATGCTCGAGGTAGTTTAGATAGATTTGAACTTCGTCGAGCGCTTCCATCTTTAGATTATGCTTTTTGAGCCTGGGGCTTAACTGCTGTAGTTGCTATAATGTCGACGGCTTGCTCTTCAACGTATTGGTGTAGCATTCTCTCAAAACCCGTTGTTCTCATCGGATTTCTCGTACTCCCTACTTTGTTGGGAAACGAAGCGTTTGGTGGTAAGTCAAAGGTATGGCTCTCATATCGTGTATCCATGGTCGGCCCATAAAGATGTTGTAGGCTGAAGGACAATCGAGCAGCATAAACTTGGTGTTGAGTTTAACACCCCCTAACCCGACACGCATGGATCGACCCAATGAGCATTACTGGGTTTTCAAACTTTTTGTAACTTTATTTATAAATTGAAATCTTTTGTAAAACTAAATAACTTAGATTTTAAAATCCTTTATAGTGAGCCCATCAAAATATTTTGAAAAATTTTGGCAGAGTTTCCTCTGTTTTTCTGACTTTCCAAAAATCTTGTTTTTAACAAAAACTCAAACAACATAATATTAACACTTCAAAATTCATTTCTCAATCTAATGCGCACTCTGCCATATAGTGCGACTTCCCAAACATTTTCAAATGAAACCATATATAATTTATATTTACAAACTTTATAAAACATAACTATTATACAAATATTTATAAAAATCATATATTATAACTATACAAACTTCTGTATATGCATGCTTAAATAATTAACATACAAACAGGGTTTAAACAAAACTACCCAAGTAATGTGACTCTGTATCTTCGTCTGCAGCTATCAACTCTTCAGTCCTTTATTCACCGGAACCTCCTTTACCTACGCGTGATAAAATCAACGCGCTAAGCATTTTGCTTAGTGGGTGTACACAAATCGAATTTATAATTTTAACATAATATCATTTATAGTATATATCAAACAAATACAAATCATATTATATCAATTACATCATTCAAAGCAAATCAAATATTTATATTAAACAAAACTTTTAATCAACTAAAACCTTTTCTCTTATAATATCAGAAATACGCTGTTCAAATTAATATCTAAATATATATATATATATATATATATATCAACTAGTAGAAAAGATAAATAAACAAAATATCACAATAATCTTAAATATAAACGGGAATACCAATATATTTTCACAAATAAAATATCACAACAACTATATATATATATATATATATATAAACACAATGATATTCAACTAATTTCAGTAAAGTTTATTTATCAATAGTATAACAGTATTTAAAATTCTTTTCTATAAACTTCATTCATTTCTTTTCAATCCTGACCCTTTGGTATACTCAACATAAATTATGGGACTGGAATATGGGCCTAAATCTGTAACATCGGTGTGACGTCCGGGGCCGTTTTAGAGACACCCGCCAACAATCACTAATATCGGTGTGATGTTCGGAGCTGCTTTTAAGTCACCCGCCAACAATCACTAATATCGGTGTGATGTCCGGGGCTGCTTTAGAGATACCCGCCAACAATCACTAGTATCGGTGCAGTACTGCTGAAATAACCCAGCTGGTATACCAACCTCCTATATCCGTTTTCTATGGTCAAGTATCCTAGGGCCGTATCACAATACACAATTTTACATATTTCATATCAAATCATTTTATTCATTTCGAAATCAACAACTTGAATTAGCAAATCTCAATCAGTTTCAACCTTTATTTCAAACAATATTCGTAAAAACAGTTGTATTTGAAACATACGATATCACAGAAATTCAAGAATGCTAAAATAATCCAACTTTATTTTCAAAATCATTCATAAAACGATTTATTCAAAAATATAAAATATAAACGAAATTCAATTACACTAAAATATTCTATACTCATTTTCAAACAATTTCTAACAATATTCGTAAACGAAATATAATTATACAAAATTCATAAATAACGATTTTGATAAAATATGGAAATTCAAATGAAAGCATATAACGAAAATCATAACGATTTCAGAAATCAGTGTACACCAACTGGGATACCGTTTTTTCGACAGTTTCTTTTCTCCTTCTTTTTCTCTTCTTCTTTCTTCCTTCTCTTTTCCTTCTCCTTCTTCGTCTTCTCTTCTTCTTCCTCTCTTCTTTCTCTTTCCCTCTCTCTCTTCTTTCTCTCTCTTCTTTCTCCTCTTTCTTTCTCCCGATCTCTCTTTCTCCCTTTCTATTTCTTTTTAGCTTCTTCGTGAAGCTTTCCACCGCCTCTTATTTTTTTTATAAAATTTTGGTCATCGCGATCGCGTCTCGCGACCTGTGGTCACGTCACCTGGTCGCGGTGCTCACTGGAATATTTTTACCGCCTTCATCGCGGTATCTAGTCGCGATGTTAATCGCAATGCTCACTGCCCAAAATTAGAATTTTTACCGCGGGCTACTCATCGTGATCCCTAGTCGCGGTACTCACTGCTAACTTTTTCCTTTTTCTTCATGCACCATTTTGAATCGTTCCAATTGGTTCACTTGAAAACCTTAAAAATAAATCATAAATCTCACATTCACATATTCCATATTAATTAAACTACACTTTCATATTTATAAGAATTTAGGGATGTTACATTGAGATTGATGCCCTCCGCGTAGACCGGGAGTGTGATCTCTTCTATGGTGTTCTTGTGCTCACCACTGAATCTAACTAGTACGGTCAAGAGTTGCACTATGCTCGACTCGTTGATCTGCATTTCCTGTAAAGCTTCATGGAACAACACATTGGTAGAGCTCCCGTTGTCTACCAAGATGCGCTTTATCAGACAGTTTGCCGTATGCAGATAAATGACGAGTGCATCATGATGTGGTTTGAGCAATTTTGTATGTTCATTATTATTGAAGCTAATGGTTTGGTCGAACACAGTGTCAACTAGTTTTTTAGAGCGGACTTCAGGGTTTCCCATTTGTCGAATGTGACGCTTAGTTGCCAAGTGGGAGACTCCACTGATCTCTGAACCTTCTGTGATGACATTCACAATTCTCTCATGTCGAGGGGGCTCCGGGGGAGTCGTGTTATACTGATGTTGGCATTGATCCCGTCAAGCCAGAGTGTTTATGCTCTTATCGGTGAGGTACTCCTTCAGATGTCCCCTTTTTAAGAACTCGACCACTTCGAACTTAAAGGAAATACAATCTTTTATCCTGTGTTCGTGATTTCCGTGGAAGTCACACTATTTTTTGAGTCCCTTTTGTCTGCTAAGCTCGACATCTTCCCTGGCCACTTAACTGAATTGTCAAGATTTTTCATATTTCTGCGACAACTTCGTCTGGTGTAATGTTTAGGTTATATTCTGGGATTCTAGACCTTGATTTTTTTAGCTGTTGAGCCTGCCTGTCATGTGGTGCATGGTTGTCGCATGACCTGTTGCTCATTCTATCTCCTTTAGGATAAGGTTTTGGTCTACGTTCTAATGACCTTCGTTCAACACGACGATTGCGTCGATCTTCATTCTTGTTGTATCTGGACGGGGTGTAATTAACTTTGTCCTCTTCCCACTTGATTTGAGCCCAAACTTTGGCGATGATGTCTGCCATCTTCTTACAGGGATACTTTGTCAGTTTCTTATAGAGGTTGGAGTCGTATAACAGGCCTTTTCTAAAAGTGGAAATAGTATGGCCTGGTTATAGTGAGAGATCGACAGCTTCTACTTATTAAATCGACAGACGAAATTGAATCGACAGACGAAGTCACGTAGCAATTCGCCTTGACGTTGGCTGATCGTGTATAGGTAATCTGACTGCTTTTCCAACTTGTGACTGCTTGCAAACTACTCGACAAAGGTGTCGTTCAGCTGAGCAAAGGATGTTATCGAGTTGTTAGGTAAATTGGTGTACCATTGTAAAGCTGGTCCAATGAAGGTCGACTCAAATCCTTTACACATGCATGCTTCGCATTGATCCCTAGGTATAACGACTATGAACATGCGCTATCGGTATTGGGCAAGATGGTCATCCGAATATGTCGTATCATCGTAATATTTCATGTTTGGGAAGCTGAACTTCCTCGGCATTTCCACGAGTGCAATGGCATCGACAAATGGCGAGTCGGCGAAGCTGTTAATGGCACTTTTCTTGATTGGAGCAAGCATTCCAGGAATGCATTGAATTAAGGCCTCCATTTCTGCGAACTTGCGTGTTAATTCAGGGTTACATAAAGTAGAGGTCGCGCTCACCATACCTGTCGACTAAAGAATCGGTAAAGCTTGTCGATTATCCATCATGGTCGGCATCGACTGTGGAACTACTTCCGTATTTGCTAGTTGGACCTATATTGGCCTATGTAGCGTTGGGTTTGCAGCTGGTGCTACGGTCGACGTCATTGGCATCTGCCCAACTAAATCGATCGCAGCTGATTTTGGTGCTTGGTCAGCTTCAGGAATTACTGGGTTCAGATTGCTTGCGGTAGATCCAAGCTCGAAGATTGGGTGTCGAGCACTGGAAGTTAGTATCGTTGGGGTCACTTGTCTTGGAGCAAATGTCGGGTTGGTGTTGATTTCATATCGGACTTGTCCGAACCTTGGCGGTGGTGTGGTCGACGTCGTCAGCAACTCAACTTTAGTCTGCAGCTCCTTGTTCTCAGCACGCATGACCTTGTTTTCTACCTCTAAGGTTTGGAGTAGCTAGGAGGTTTTGTTCATTTGAGCTACGAGCTAAGCCTCGAGAGTTACGTGGTTTGATTCGTCTCTCATATTGCTTGAACGTTGATTGGAATTTCACTATTCTGATACTGTCGGTTTCACGGTGGGTACCAAATTATAGAAGCTGAAATCTACAGATATGATCCATAGATCGCAGGTTGGATGATTATAAGGCCAACAACCTGCAAAAAGAGTAAACAGGGTCAATCTCTTTGGGACACTAAGGTAGTGCTAGCTAAGTAGACTCTGACGCTCAAGTTAGATGATGAAGTCGAGCGGAAATATAACAATAAATAATATATAACCTGATAGCATATATGGTCGAGCGTAGCTGATAGGTTGAGAGTATAGTGGTAACGCTTGCTGGTCAAGTTGGGTACCCGAATCTGGCTTCGACTACGTCGGGTGGAAGCTGGGCAACTTGAGAGCAGAGTGACACCTTTTTCGTGTAATTGGTGTGACCCTTATTTATGAGGCTTGGGTCCTTATTTATAAGGTGTAAATGATGATGACCGTTGGGTTTGATCGAGAAGATCATGCTCCGAGATATCAGGAATCCATGTTATCTCGAAGTAGGTAGGCTAACTTGGATGATAGGTTAAACTGAGTTATTGTTTGACTTGGTCGATCAGTCTGTGGAGAATGGACTTAGTCTTTTGGGCCTGCTTTTGAGCCGTGTCAGGCTCTTTCGTTTGGGCCTTATTATGGGTCTAAGCCTTTTAGACTATTTTTGACCACTACATGTGTATTGTAGCACCCCCCGACCCGACTCGGCCGGACCGATCCGGGGCGCGCTACTCGGTCTTTCAAAACTTTTCAAAACTCATTTTACGTTTTAAAATCGTTGTGAGCCCATAAATCAGTTTAAAAATCCTTTTCAAGTGAGCCCATTCACTACAAATTCATAACGAAAATTCGGCAGAGTGCCGTTTGTTTTTCGGACTTTCCAAAACCTGTTTTCCACAAATCAATCCAAAATTCACATTTTTCACAAACACTTCTATCACTTTCAATCAGTTGCGCACTCTGCCGTTTAGTGCGACTTTCACAAATAGTTTATAAAATAATAACAAATCAGACTTTACTATTTACATTTAAATAATAAAAGACAGTAATCATAAAATAATTAATTACAAAACATTTTACAAAACATATTTACAAATTCCCTGTATATGCATGCTTTCAGAATATATACACATAACAAAAGTATAGCTACCCAACTGTACAATCCTGTGACTCAGTCTGCAATTCTTCCAGTTCTTCAGTCTTTACCTTCGTCCGGATTCCTGGTACCTACGCGTTAGACACAAAACTAACGCGCTAAGCATAAAGCTTAGTGGGTGTACTAAAATCTAAATATGGAAACATATATAACTTTTAATAATAACAAATCACAATATATATATATATCAATTCAAATCATGTTCAAAACAATTAAATTGCAGAATCAAAGTATATAATAATTTCAAGCACTTGAACTTCAATAATGAGGTCAATATATAATTTTCGATCAATAAAAGCATTCAATACACTTTTCAATTCCAATCAATTCTGGCCCGCTAGAATACTAAACATATACGGACTGGAATATGGGTCAAGCTCCCAACCCCCAGAACGAATTCTGATGAGGTATGTGTCTCCCAACTCTAGGACCGTGGGTACGGAACCTAGAGAGGTACATAGCTCCCTATCCCAGGAACGAATCCTTGGGAAGGTACATTAACTCCCAACCCCCAGAACGAATCCTGAGGAGGTACGTATCTCCCAGCCTCTGGACGAATCCAAGAGGAGGTACATCAATATCATCAATATCAATCAATCAATATCGGCGCAGTACTGCTCAATAAAACCCAGCTGGTATACCAACCTCCTATATCCATTTCTATGTCTACGTATCCTAGGGCCGTTTCGATAAACCAAATTCACAATCAATTTCGCAATAATTACTCAATAATCGATAATCATTCAATAGTCATATAAATCACATAATAAACTTCAAGAAATATGAACAATATTCACATACAAGTCTAAATCAACTGTTTAAAACGAAATCGGAAATATTCGAAACACAAACAAATGCGATCTCGTATAAAATCTTTCCATAATCAACCATAAGTATATCAATCATCAATTTTTACACATCGAAAATCGAAATCGAAAACATTTAACAAAATCGAAATCGGAAACAATTAACGAAATCGAAATCTAAACGAAAACGAGAAACGTAACGAAAACAAAAACGTAAACGATAACGAAATGCTTTTCGTAACGATTTTGAAAAACAACGTACACCAACCTCGGTACCGTCTTTTCGTTCGAGAATCGCGGTTCTACGATTTCTTTTTTCCTTTTCCTTTCTCCTACACTTACTTTCTCTCTTTTCTCTTTCTTTCCTCTTCTTCTTCTCCTTCTTCTTCTTCTTCTTCTTCTTCTTCTTCTTCTTCTTCTTCTTTCTTTTTCTCGCTCTTTTCTCTCTCTCTCTCTGTTCTGTGATGATTTCTGGCTTCCTCGAGAAGCCACTTCTTTTTTTTATATTTTTTTCGCTACCGCGACCGCCGTCGCGACCTGTGGTCGCGGCACCAGGTCGCGACACTCACTGGAGTGCGCGCACCGCCTTCCTCGCGAGCGCGCCTTGGTGGCGCGAATGGTCGCGTTGCTCTCTGCCTGTTTTTGACAATTTCATCGCGAGCAGTCCATCGCGACCTGTGGTCGCGGTGGCTGGTCGCGTTGCTCACTGCCAGGTTTTGCCATTTTCATTGCGAGCAAGCCATCGCGACCTGTGGTCGCGGTGACTGGTCGCGGTACTCACTGCCAGATTTTGCGTTTTTCACCGCGAGCGAGCCATCGCGACCTGTGATCGCGGTGACCAGGTCGCGATGCTCTCTGGTCCAGTTTTCCAATTTTTCATTTTTCATTTTTTCACTATTCAATCCGGTCCGCTGGAAATCATAAAATAAACATACATTTAATTACATTTACCCCCCCTCAAATAGTAAAAATTTATTTTCACATGTCACATATATCAAAATTCATTACCCGCAATCCGGGATGTTACATGTATTGAATACAAATACCATATTCATGAATAAATTTGGTGTAAGGTTGCAGAAAGTGTTTGGCGTTAATCGAGCAACGACTCATTGTCTAGCACCTACGCTGTTTAAGTGAGGATTAAGTGGTTTGTCGGAAGTCGGCTGGTCGGCCGGCCGGAAGCAGATTGGATAATATTTTAAGTAATTTCCAAATAAAAATTCTCAATTTAAACTTCACAACCCTAAATAACTAAATAGAAAATAGTGAAATACCAAGTAAACACCTCACTGGCAACAAGAGAGAAGGAGGTCACGGCCACAGTAACGGCGTCGATGACGGGAAGAAAAAGAAGAAGAACACAGCTAGAAAAAGAAGAAGAACGAAGAGGAAAAGAAATTTTTTTAAAAAAAAACATAATCGTTTTAGGGGTTATGTTTAAAAAAAAAAACCGACTTAGTGTCCAAAACGGCGTCGTTTTGGATGCTGAGTTTAGATTAGGGCAAACCGTAACCCCACCTTTCTTTCTCTACCGCGACGCCGCCCAGCTTATACTCAAACCGCAACGCCGCCCTCCCCTTAAGCGCCTAAATCGCCGCTTAACTCCAAAGCGCGAAGATGAGGCACCACCTAGCGCCTCGCCGGCGATTTATGTCGCTTTCTTCAACACTAATCCGGTGTTGGTGCATGATTGAGACTTGTCACAACCAGTTTCAACAGTAATTACATAACCTAAAAGTGAGTTATAATATATGTTTGAATCTTTTTTAAAAGATTTAAAATGAAGATTATAATTTATAAAAATTTAATAAATATGATAACTTATAAACTTTTTAAAAATATTAATAATTTTATTTTATTTTAAAATATTTTTATAAGAAGTAATTATAATCACTTTTTTCAAAATATTTTTAATAATTTTGTTTTATTAAGAATTATTTTGAATATTTTTATTTAATTTTAAAGTTAATTGAATTTTATTAAATTAATTTACAGTCCAATCTCATGACTGTAAATAATACAATACAATATAATACAGTCACCAAACACGTGACTGTATTATATTCAATCAAATTCAATCCAAATAAATCATTCTAATTCAATGTAATTTAATTCAATCCAATAACATACAATTTAATCTAATATTACAAAAATTAGAAAAAAATGGTATGAATGTTGACTTTCGAATTACAAAAATTAGAAAAAATGGTATGAATGTTGGAAAGGGATTTTGGGATTTGAACCCATTGGCTCCCGAAGTTAGAAAATGCTTTTGGATGACCATGAGAATCAAGAAAAATTCCTGCAACCCCAAAGTCCAGATTATTTTGAAGAGCGTCGATGGTGCTGTCGACATGACCTATCTAACACTCAAATCAGGATACTATTTTTTATAGGAAAAACATGCTTACCAATTAACTACTTGTAAAATAATTGCATACCTTACTTATATTGTGACATCATAATGTATTTTCAGACATTTACTCATATGCCAAACTCACCTTCCATTTCTCATAATGGACAAGTTATACATGGAACTCGTGAACTTCCACTTCTCAGTCACACCCTGCATGCTCATTCTCTTTCAGTTATCTCACGTTTAATATTTTGTATTTGGTGTCGTGCTTTAATGTGTTGATATGATCTCACTCAACCTATTGGTTGTTAATTTATTAACTTAACAACTTGTGACTTATAAGTTGTAACCTTCTCAATATTTATGACCTCATCTTGTAACCTACAATTTGTAACATGTAACTTGTAATATACAAGCTACGACCTCATCCTTCGGTTTACGACCTTGCTTGTAAACTACAACCTTATTCCTCAACTTGCAACCTCATCTCCTAATCTGCAATCTCATTCAGCAATATGCAACCTCATCTAATAGCCTCCGATCAAGTTTCTCAATCTCAGGTTGACTTTCCATTTTAAATTTATTAACGTGATCTATCAAGTTGACATACTGACTTTGACTTCTTAATTTGAGTTGCTAGTGTATTCTAGACTCATTAGTTTATGATACAACTAACTTAAGCCAATTAATTCTTAGATGATGAATTGATGAATTCGTGTAATTTTGGAATCCATAAGCTCCATCTTCGGTAAAGTAAATATCTATAATATTTTTTATATTTCCTATATTTTTTTAATCTTGGGTGATTTGATATCCTCAATATTTTGGGACATTAACGATACATTATTTTATATTTTCTCTGATGTTCTTGTAAATTTGGTCCTTAATATTATAATATATGCTTTGAAATCAACATCTTTAGATTATCAACAAGCATTTGAGTACTCTTTAGTTTTTAGGAGACTCTGAAATTTATTTATGGACTTTAAAATTTGATGTCAAAGAATAAATTAACAATTTTCTTTTGACCTAAATTTGAAACAAATTTGTCCTACAAATATTGATACTTAGGGACAATTTTGTTAAAACTTTTTTATTCAACTAACATAAACTTCGGGACAATTTTGTAATTACATAAATTGATACTTACTAAATGTTAATACATCATTAAAAATACAATAAGCATTACTTTTAGAAACTTTCATATCAAGCCAACTTAAATTAGTGACTTATCTTTTTTATAAAAAAAGAAGATGGACTAAATAGTCCAGGTTGCTTGGATTGGTCAAACATGGGATTAGACTAAAAATACTTTAATCCCAAGCTCAAAAACTCACTTAAATTAGTCTAGTGACATACCAAACATGGGTCTAAGACCCAGTCCTGTCAAGTCTAAATTAGTCTCATCACTCATGTACCAAAACGAGTCCTAAAAGTTATAGGGATTAAATTGTTATTTGTCAATGCAACTGTAACAAAAGCAAGTAGTGATATTTGAGCCAATTTGAGTTATTTCTTATCTATAAATTCATCAATTCAGTCATTTTTAAAAATTCCAAGAGTTTTCAAACTTTACTATCATCCATATGAAGCTTCATTGTGATATTTGAGCCAATTTGAGTTATCAAATCATATGACACCTACTTTAGAGCTTGAATTTTTTTTATTTACTCTTCTAGAGAGAATTTTTTATATCAATTATATTATATTTATATTTGTAGTGGTCAAAAAAAAGGTTAATGGGCCCTGTCTAAAAAGCCCATGAATACAATTGAGATAAACGAGCCCAATTTCTTGGATTTATTATTAGTTTATAAATTATAAGGCCCACAATTAATAAAAACCCAAGCCCACAAGTCAGTAAGCCTAAAAGGGTTTAAAAATCAAACTCTTGTAGACTCAGTAAATCGAATCGTAATAAAGAAAGGTAGAAATCTGAGTTTGGTGATTGCAAATCTCATGACATAAGCAACGGTTCCACAAAATAAGGGATATACTTGTTCGCCATCAATAGTTGATTGTAACGTCCCCTAATAGGGTACTAAGGGCTAATTTGATATATGAGACTGGACTGAATTAGACTGAACTAAACTTTAGTCCTATGTTTGGTGCTTCTCTGGACTAAAAACAGTGGGACTAATTGTCCCGGGCCCACAAAAAAATTGCCTAAAACCTCAATATCTTGACATGCCCGAAACTTGGGTCTAATATAGTCCCCTCCACATCCATACTCTCATTTGTCCAAATCGGCCTACTCATCATCTTCTTCTTCGACGTCCAATTCGATCGGCAACCACATCCTCCCCAAAAGGTCTTGATGCCTACAACAACGAATCGGTTGATGTGAATCAAGAAATTAACAAATCGAAAATGGAGTTTGAGAGGAAGATGAGAATGAGGAGGTGGTGGTGATGGAGGAAGAGGAAGAAGACGAAGATTGGCCCAGTTCTTTGATTTCTTGCTGCCCAAAAGAAAAAATGGCAAAATCAAATTGATTAAATAAAGAAAAGAAAAAATGAATTGCTTTCAAAAGCTTGGCCCAGTTCTTTGATTTCTTGCTGCCCATTTCAAACTTCTCAACCAACTGTTGGTTTAATTTCGTTTTTATGCTTCCAGATATCAATCTTGGTACCTTTTCTTGTATGGCTTCCATGCAATTAAATATATAATTTAGTTTTTATGTGATTATGGTGGATGATGATGATGACTCTTCATATTTGCAAATGAAATAGGGGCAGCTTCAGTATCTCACCAACATAGTTGATGGAGAGGTTGAAAATGGGAAAAGAAGAGACCCATGAAAGAGAAGTAGCTTTATCTGAGCTGGTTGAGCGAGCTGACTGAATTGGGAGTAACTCGAAGGAAACAAGCAAAGAAGAAGAAGATATTATGCAGGACATTAATAGTCCAACTTTTAGTCCAATGATTACCAAACATAGGTCAGGACTTAGTCCTAGTCCAAGCCAAGCCAGTCCAGTCCAGTCTAATCCTAGGATTTAGTCCAGTCCAAGCCAGTCCCGTCTGCCAAACGAGCTCTAAGGGTTAGTTTGGCAAACATAACTGGCTTGAATTGGACTAAGTACTGGGATTAGACTAGACTGGACTGGCTTGATCTAGACTGGGACAATATAATGATCTATGTTTGGTATTGCATCGGACTAAGAGCTTAACTATTAAAATAGTCCAGACCTGTGTTTAGTACTGTTTCAGACTATTTTTTGGACTATTTTTTTTATTTTATAAAATTGTAAATATAAAACATTATTAATAGATTTTTTTAATGATATTATTTCAAAATGAAATAAGAACCAATTATGTCGTTTTAATTGATTATGCAACTTTCCCCTTGACTTTCAAATATCATTCTGTTCATATTATTATTTGAAGATAAAATACAAGGTGCAAACTCATATAAATATAAATAGTATATAAATTAAATAAGGAATAATCTAATATATGCAGATAATTTCAAAACCTTCAAATATAGATACAACAATATTGACTATAAATATAATTAACATAAAAATTATATCATTAAAAATATTTTGTTGAGATCTTTCAAGTGAGTATAATATTGACTATATTTTAATTATTTTAAAATTTTTATTTTATCATATCTATTTATTAATTAATAACCTAATAATTATTTTATTTAAAAATAAATTATTTCAAAGTTGCAATATATATATATATATATAATTACCATTTAATATAATAATTAACTAAAAATAATTTAGTAAAATAAAAATAATTACATTAATATCTACAAATGAACGCATTAGGTGTAAAGTTAGGTGGAGAAAAGTAGGTAGATGAAAGAATTAATTATTAAAAAATTTAGGTTAAAATTCTTACATGTAAAATATTTAGGTGTGAATATATTATGTGAGTAAATTATTATTTAAAATAATTAAGAGAAAGTTAAAAAAATAATTTATGAAGTAAAAAGATAATAATATTTTATTATTTGGATATTGTAAAATGAAAAATGCTTGGAGTTGTGAATTTATGGAGATAAAATATTCTTGGAATATTTCATTTTGGATCTCCATTTTGATGAAAAAATATAAATTTATTGGAAATGGGCTAAGGAGAGGACTATAGAGGAGACAAAATAAGCTCCAACTTTTAAATGTGATTAGATAGTGAAGTAACGTGAATATTTTTTTATGGGCCCAAGACTGTTTAATCCCACTTAAAATAGTCCAGTGACACACCAAACATGAGACTAAGACTTAATTCTATCTAGTCTAAGTCAATCTCATGTACTAAACGTGCTCTAAGCATCATTATAAAGACCTAAGACCACCCAAAGTACAGAGGGGTTTTTTTTTTGCTTTTTCAACTCTTGCACGCGAACTCCAATTCATTGCTTGCTCTCTTTCACTAAGCTATCAATAGTTCATACTTTCTTAAGGTCACATATCCCATACCTTCGTTGGACCCAACGCCCCGACGTCTTATCCACGGCTTGACCATACCTGCCAAGACACACAATAACAGAGAGTAATCCATCTAATTACCTTGTTATTTCTCCTTTATTTAGACGCGTCTCTAACTTGAGCATCATATATCACTTGATTGGCACTAGTCTGGTATCCTAAGCGGTTTTACAATCAACAATTGATAATTTTGCGGGTTGTACATACCTGTTTCGATCAATTACATTTTCGACGTTCTATAGTATTTGAGTGTTGGAAAACACTTGTATTGAGAGAAATCCAAGTGTGAAGGATCACTTGGTAGAGATTGGTGCGTGTTATCACCAATATTGTTTTATACAAAGAATTTGAATAGTGGGGACAGTAAACTTGGTGAACCTTGAAAGATGGTGTAGGTCAGAGTTGGCCGAACAACTATAAATCATTGTGTTAATTTTCTCCATTCATTTTCTCTTTAATTTGTGAAATTTATATTTATTGAGTGTATTTTCTTTTGTACAAATATTTTATAATTACATACTCTGATTAGGAAAGTATTTTTGTGTTTTAAATTTTATTTGAAACCCATTTCATCCACCGCTTAGGTTGCCTTTCGATCCAAAAATATTCTTACTTGATGTTAGCGTCTATATAATAAAATAATTACGTTTAATTTTTTTTTTTAAAAAAATATACATTTAATTAAATCTTTTGATTTCTTCTTCATTTTTTAAGCAAAAAATTGAGATTTGAATAGGAGACCCACAACCTAGATGTGAGGAGTTTATCGCTGTACCTCAACTTTTATCATGTTAATTGATTTCATTAATATCAGCTTACATGATTATATAATATTATATAATATGTGTATATTAATATGTGTATATTATATATTATACACATATTAGTGTTTATATAATATTAATATGATTATATAATATTAGTGTTTTTCATTAATATGTGTATATTATATATTTTGATCTAATAATATATATTTTACACTTACATGATTGAGGTTGTGAATTTAATTTGTGTTCATTTAGCTACCAACTTAAATTTTCAAGATTTAATGAAAAGTATATTCTTAAAATATTGCAATCCTTTGATTCTTTTAGGATTTTTTTAGATTTTTTTTAATCTGTACAATTATAAAATTAATTACAAGTTTGTCGGGACTTGCCCAAAATAATCATTAAACGCACAGTCCATATATCTACTACTATAACAGGAGACATCAACTGCAACTCCCACAATTCATGGAGACAACTCACTAAAATATTGATAAATACATATTGTAAAACTTGGATCCCCCACCACTGAGGTGGATAAAGAGATGTACTAATCACTTGAGCTATGAGTAAATGTACATATTTACTTATATTTTGTTTGGCTCATTTAAAGATTTAATACAATTAACCTTAAAATTTAATATGATAATATTAATATCTATAATTTAAGGTTTAATGGTCTCCTTTTTTTAGACTTGGGATTTGTTTTTTTAATTAATAATTCAATTTAAGGATAAACGCAAAATTTAAAATAAATTAGGACAAAATATATATATATATATATATAATTTAATAATGACAACTATTTTTCAATCCAATTTTTTTTTAAGAGAGCCATAAACTAGATTCAATAACCTCTCTTTCCGTTAGTCAAACTTCATCCATATAGTTGACCATGTTTGGCTGTTAAAATGATCAAAATTTTCTCAAATTAATATATAAAATTACAAAAATTTATTAAATAAAAAATTTTAAGATTTCCACGATGAGATGAACGGTGGTGATTTATTTTAAAAAATTAAAAATTAAAAATAAAAAATACTTTAAATCTCTACCGTCCAATCAGAGATGAACATTGGATATTTATTTTAAAAATAAGAAAAAAAAGAGGGAGAGAGAAAGGTTGAGATCCATAGTGGATCCACAAGAGATGCTCGCCTCCCATGGTTCGAACCAGGGGAGACTCGAGTCTTCCATGTCCCTAGTTTGCTACGTTTGCGAACGCAACCTGTTCGCGAACTTGTTCGTAGGTTTGCGAACGCAACTGGCGCATGAGATGTAAAGATCCTATCACCCGTGGAGATGGAGATCCAAATTGGATCTCTACTTTTTAAAATATATATATATATATATATATATATATATATATATATATATATATATATATAGTTAATTACACTCAACCTCCCTGAGGTTTGGCTAATTACATTCGGAATCAAAGTTTGCATTAATGAACACTAACCTCCCCTCACGTTAACGTTGACCGTTAAAATGACCGTTGACTTTTTCTAAATTTTTTAAATGACCAAAATACCCCTCTAACAAAGTTTTTTACTGTTCATTAAAAATTTTTTACTGTTCATTTTCACAAAATTAATGGTGGAGATCCAATCTGGATCTCCACCGTCCATCATTGTTGATGGACGGTGGAGATCCAATCTGGATCTCCACCAAGAAAAAAAAAAAAAAAAAAAATTTTTTTTGAAGTTCATCTTCGTTCTTCGAAGATGAACTTCATCTTCGAAGTTCATCTTCGAAGAACCACGAACCCTCTGGGTTCGAGATCGAACCCAGAAGGGTTCGATCTTCGAACCCAGAAGGGTTCGATCTTCGAACCCAGAAGGGTTCGATCTTCGAACCCAGAAGGGTTCGATCTCGAACCCTCTGGGTTCGAAGAACGAACCCTCTGGGTTCGTGGAACCCAGAGGGTTCGAAGATCGAACCCTCTGGGTTCGATCTCGAACCCAGAAGGGTTCGAAGATACGAACCCTTCTGGGTCGTGGAACCCAGAGGGTTCGAAGAACGAACCCTCTGGGTTCGTGGAACCCAGAGGGTTCGAAGATCGAACCCTCTGGGTTCGATCTCGAACCCAGAAGGGTTCGAAGACATGAACCCTTCTGGGTTCGAAGATACGAACCCAGAAGGGTTCGATCTTCGAACCCGTCTGGGTTCGAGATCGAACCCAGAGGGGTTCGATCTTCGAACCCAGAGGGGTTCGATCTTCGAACCCTCTGGGTTCGATCTCGAACCCAGAGGGTTCGTCGTTCTTCGAAGATGAACTTCGAAGATGAAGTTCATCTTCGAAGAACGAAGATGAAGTTCATCTTCGAACTTCAAAAAAAAATTTTTTTTTTTTTTTTTTCTTGGTGGAGATCCAATCTGGATCTCCACCATTAATTTTGTGAAAATGAACAGTAAAATTTTTTAGATGAACAGTAAAAAACTTTGTTAGAGGGGTATTTTGGTCATTTAAAAAATTTGGAAAAAGTCAACGGTCATTTTAACGGTCAACGTTAACGTGCGGGGAGGTTAGTGTTCATTAATGCAAACTTTGATTTCGAATGTAATTAGCCAAACCTCAGGGAGGTTGAGTGTAATTAACTCATATATATATATATATATATATATATATATATTAAAATGAATCTTAATGGTCCATCATCTCAAAGATGGATGAATGAGATTTATTTTTAATTTTTATTTAATAAAATAGTTTTAAAAGGCTTGGAAAGACGAAACTATCTTTATGCTTGTTAAGTTTTATAAATTTTGGTTAACAAGAAGGTAAGTATTTACTAATAAATTCAAAAGTTGTTTTTGTTTATATAAGAGCAAATCTCAGGGGATCTGAGTGCTATTTATTTTTATTAAAAACCTTCATTGGAAATTGATATGATTTTAATTTTTTTTTTTGCTTTTTTTTTATTAAACATATAGTTTTATTCTACATTAAGAATAAATAGCACAAGGGTACGATTTTTCTACCGACGAAAAAATATTTTTCATATAAAAAAACTATTCTTAATTTTTTTTTATATGCAGTTTGATTGCAATAGTAAAAGAGGGAAAACTAAAAAAAGTTAAAGTTTTGGGTTTCTACAACAAATCTTGGACAATTGCCTTCGTCCAAGACTCCAATCATAGTGTCAGGTAATATAAATACAATAGGATTTATCAATAACACATTAATTTTACACGAAGCTCTAGGTTTTTTCTTTGTCTTGTAGCAAGTGCAATTAGTGTCACATATGTTCGGATCAGCATCCTAAATAAAATGTCCGTTGATCTTATCCATCAGGTTGAAATGAATGAAAATACTTTTCATACTATATCACCATAGAACCTATTTATTCGAATAAACTTTTTAAATAGAGGATGATTTATTTCAGAATATATTTCATTTGGATTCTAACTTTTCACATTTTATCATTTTTTTTATCTATTTTTTCAATTTTAGTTTATTTAATCTCTAAATTTTTTAAAAATACATTAATTTATTAATGTATTTATGGAGATCCATCTTTTACCGACAGCAGATTAAGATGTCTGACTATGCCCTAAGCCCCCCTCCTCGAACTCAAAAAAATAAAAAAAATAAAAAAGGCCGAAGAAGAAATGGTTGGGCTGGGTTGGTCAGAAATTTTGAGCCCAAAAAAACTTGAGTTTGGTGTAGTAGTAAAGTCAAGTCAAAAAGAGAGAAATGGCTATTTTGTGGTGAAAGTTGAAACGCAAAGGTGTTGTGCTGTTGTTAATGTAATAAATCTTATCATCTGACAATGAGTGATTTGTTGAAAACATTGCATGAGTGATTGTAAAGACTTGGTGGTTGATTGTGGGACAATAAGGTGGTCCATTTATATTAAGCTAGTAGCTATGCATGAAAAATATACATAAATAAATTGAACAACAATGTTGTTATAAAAGTTGTGGTTGAGTGGGTCCATATAATCAATTAAACAATTTACTCACATCCAAAGTATAACTTCTCATGTATGACCTTTTTTTTAATGTTCTATTATTGGTCATTGCTGTATTATCATGCACCAAATTTTACAATTATTTGTTTTATATTACATACATATTTTATGCATACATTTTTATTTTTCTAAATACGTTACAATACTTATAACAACATACATTTCATATCATTTGAACATAAATTTAAATTATATATTTAAGTAATTTAGCATTATCTACTACCATAATGAGAGATATCTACTCCCACAATAAAGGGAGAAAACTATCCACTCATACTGTTAAATATGTACGGTGGGAATTGAACCCTCATCACTGAGGTGGGAGGAAAGTATTCTAATCAATTTATTATAAGTGAATATGTACGTTACTTTCTATTATTATTATTATTCTTAACATATTTTTTTAATATAATAATAAGAAAAGGACAAGGACCTCATCATTAAAAAATTAATTTATTTTAGACAAATTATTTTCGAATTAAATCCATTAGATTGACTTGAATCTCTTTTATCACTTTAAACAAACATTTTGACTCCTTTTTTTACTTAAGCCAGTTTTTTATCATGAATTCTAACATCTAGTTTTACTTATGTTACATCACCAATCTAATCTAATCTCATGACTTACAAAAATAATAATTAAAAATTAAGTTGCTAATTAAAAAATATATATATTAATATGAGATGACTGATGAGAGTATATAGAGTTGAGAAAGCAAGAGCATGTGTGTTGAAGTGGAAGGAGACATGGAAAAATAGATTAGGACAAGAAAGGGTGGGACCAAGCCCCTACCTTAAATGGGACCCATGAAGTTGTTTGTTTGTCTTAGAGAGACAAGACAATACCATAAATTTCATGTATGCAATTGCATGATTCATTTGGATAAAGCCTTTCATTATTTATTAGATATGAACACCCTTTTCTTGGCTTCTTTTTGTGATACTATTCTTTTTTCTCAGTTTTTTTATTTTTTAATTAGATGTACTTTACTCTTTTTACGCTTTTACATTGCTGAATAATAATTTTTAATGGTAAATGAGTTAACTAACTATATATATGAGTTAATTGTTAATTTTTTAATTAATTAATTCTATTATAAAAAATTAAATTTTAAATAGATTGATTATAATTTATTATAATAAAAAATTATATAAAAATAAAGAAGGGTATTATCTATAGCTTTATATCTTTTTTTAAGGATATAATTATAAAATTTAATAACTATCGAGATCTATCGAGATTAATTAATAAATATATAATTTAAATATTTATTTTTATAAAAAAAGATATCTAATTTTAAAATAAATAGAAACCACCGTAACAAATGGTGACTTGAAGGTTTATGTTAATCATGAAATTAATCAAAGATTGAATTCGAGTGGGGGGGCCCGCCGAAAACAAAAGGGCATACAAAATTGAGGGAGTGAGTTGGAGGGTAAATTGGTAATTCCGAAGCTTGTTCAGTTCACCTAACTGTATTTATGAAAGTAAACTGATAAAAAGCCAACGACCTCCTTTCAAGTTTCAACAAAACGACTCTCCTTTGACAGTAGATGAGTCAACTTTTCTGCTATATAATCCACTCCTTTTAGTGCGGCGCGTGCTTTCTACACGCATTTTTAGTGAGGTTTAAATTTCTAAATCACTATAAAAGAATATTATTACAATTATAATTATAATTATAATTGTAATAATATTTATAATACCTTTCTTGTTACCTTCGATAAGAATTTGAGACTTTCTTTTTTCAAGTATTGAATTAAATACACTATTAGTTTAAATTGTATTTTTAAATTAATTAAAAAAATTTGATACTATTAAAATTTAACTCGAAATGTACTATTAAATAAAAAAATTGTCTTATTATCTTTCATTTGAAGAAATAGAACTAATAAAAAAATTAAAAAAAAGAAAAATACATACAGTAAGAGTGAAATATAAATATTTGTTATATTTATACTTCAATTATCTCTAAAAATAATTATTAAACTATTTTGTAAATAATTGGTTTGTTTCTCTCCAAAATATTTATTTTTGTTATAATTATTACAATGGTTTGATATTTAGGATTCGTTTGTTGTATAGGATATGATTGGATTATTTTCATGGGATTGGATGGGATTAGATTGGATGGAATTAGATTTGATAAATTTAAAAGTTGTTCCATATTTGGTATAACATACGATAGGATTAAAAATAGTGTGTTGCTATGTTTGGTAAGTTACGGAATAGGATTAAAAATTTTTTATTTCCTATTTTTTCTAGACTATCATCATCCTAAAAAGATCTAAACTTTCAGTCACAATACAAGACTCCTTTCTTCTTACAACGAAACCGAAACCTAGCAAATCAAAACTGAAATTCAATCAATTTCCCACATTTTTCTCAGCAACCAAACAAAACATATTCCATTTTCTTGGCAACCAAACACGCATAACACACTAATGATCAGAAAGAAACGGGAAAATGGAAATCCAATTCAATTTCCCACATTTTTTCCAACAACCAAAAAAAGAAAAGAGAGAATTTTTTTTCTTTTTTACCCGCTAAAGCAATAAAAAGACAAAGCAAATGACAGACAAAACATGAAAGGGATCTTTATCTGCAGGCAAGTAGTCATTCAAGAATCTCAACTTGCTAAAAAATCTCTGACATGTGCTTCTACGTCTTCCGATTCTGCTCCAAATATACAAATCCTCTCTCTCTAAACTCTGTCACACTATATCTCTACACCCTCTAGCGAACTCCACACTCATCTCCATCGCCGCCTTCACAAACTCCTTCACTTGATCTCCAAAACCCTCCACTTCACTCGCATGCCTACCACCATAATCTCTCCATCCACCACCGCCTCTGTATGCCATCCCTGACCCGAACCCAAACCTACCACTGTTTCAAACAAATTTCTTGGTGAAGCACCTCCCAGTCTTGGAAATTATCACCAGCTCCAGCTCCTTCCATTTATGTTTCTTCAATTAGAAGAAGATGGAAGCCCAGAATAAGATGTAGAGTGAAGGAAGACTAGATTTTTTTTAACCCATCTGCTGAATGAGTTTGATTTATCCCATTGTGGTGGGTTAAAATGAGAGTGAGTTGATTTTAAGTAAATCCATCTGATTGCATCAAACATGGGTTTAGAAAAAAAATTAACCCAAACCCAATCCAAACCCATGTAACAAACATGGCCTTAGTGCTAAATTATTTAACAAAAAGTTTATTATATAATATTATTACCATATCAGTTCGATCAGTATCAGTTAATATTATATTTTTACAACATATTATGCAATATTATTATGACATCTCTTAATTTATATATATAATGCTAGTCTCTTTGATAAGTATCACTCAATATTATGTTTTTACCATATTATGCTATATTATTGTGACATCTCCTTGATATCCATATATATTATATAAGTTTCTATCTGCATGAGATTTTATGCTTTGTTTTAATTTCCTTTTATTGTCTATAAATAGACTTTTTATTATACATTCAAATTCATACTGTGAAATATGATTTTTCTCAGATTCATTATCAATAATGATGTTTTATACTTTCTAAAAAAAAAATGATGTTTTATAATTTTATAATTATATCTACAAATTTATTAAAATAAAACAATTGTATTATTTATTTATTTTATGAATTTCACTGTGATAATAATTTTTTTTATCAAATAAAAAAATAGTTTGATTTCTTTAAATATACAAATAAGTAAATAAAATTAGTGTCTCCTTTTAAAAATATATTCTAAATGTATAAAATAGTAACTGACTTCTTTTATAGTGGATAATTAAGTCTTTTGAAATTATAAATCCATTTGTTTTGTTGTTTGATAAAACGAATAATAACTGTGAAAGTGTAACAGCATCGCGAATAACAGCGCGTGGCACTATAAACACAAAAAACTAAAATAAAAAACAAAATAAGAATGTCTTTTTTACTGGAAGCTGCGCCTCTCTTCGAACTATAAATACGAGCCGTGACAAAATCATTTCTACTTTATTGTTTACTGGCAACTAACAATAATTCCACACACAAAAATAAGCAGAAAAAAAGCAAACAATTATTATTATTTTAGGGTTGTTTTTGTTTTTGTTTTTTTTTTCCAATCCATGTAAAAAAAAAAAAAAAAATACTACACTCCTTACAATACGTGTGAGTCTTCTCTCAAAATCAATATCTCTGTGCCCTAGATCTGCAAAACCCTAGATCAGTCACGTTCTCTGTCGCTTTTGGCTCTAAAAGTTCCAATCTTTTTTCGTAATTCTTTGCTTGGAGAAGTGGGTTTGCGATGGAAGAGCAACAAAACATGGTTAAAGGTACTCACTTTCTGTTTCAATGATTTCACTTTTTGTGTTTAGTGAATTGGGTTTGTGGGTGTTTTCAGGATTTTTGGATGTGTTGAAAGGATTTTGAGTTTCTTGGGTTGTGAATGCTGTTGGGGCCTTTTTGATAGTGGAAGGCGTGTTGTGTGTTTGCTCAAGAACTGTCATTTTCAAGTTGTTATGCTTGATTTTGGAGGAGTTAGCTTGTTGATTTTTTTTAGAATTTTAAGGGTTTTTATTGCTGCAAATATGTTACTTTCTTGAGTTAGTGGGGGGGAGTATCTTGTTGGTGTAAAAATTAGGTTGCATTGAATCTGGAATTCTAGTTGGGAAAGTTATTCTTGATGAGACTTTGGTAAAGATGGGTATAGAAAAATAGGATGGTAGAGTAGTGAAAATGCAACATTTTGAGGAGTAACTATTGATTTTCGAGGTCGGTGTTATTGGGAGTGGTGTTGGTGCATAATGGGTTGCATTTGTTGTAAACCCTCTGCTATTGAAGATAGTAAAGATAGCCCCAGAGAGCGGCTCTCGAGCAAGGCCCCATCGGACCTAAGAGTATCAAGGGCAACCTCCTCAAGGAGGGAGGAAGCATATCGAGTCAAAGATCGATATGACAATAATGATGGAAGAGCAATGTTGATTGATAAGCAAGTGAACGGGTCTGTTCGGTTGCATGGTGAGAATTTTGATAGAAAGAGGGAGAAGATGGAGTATGTTGTTGCTCAACATCATCCAGGGATGGGTACCATTCCAAAGGCTATAGAAGGGGAGCAGGTTGCAGCAGGGTGGCCAGCCTGGTTAGCCACAGTGGCTGGAGAAGCTATCAGGGGATGGTTGCCACGTCGTGCAGATTCTTTTGAGAAGCTGGATAAAGTATGCTCTTCTCTTGATTTAGTTTTGGAGTAACATGTCATGAGAATGCTTGTTTGGTGAATGTAGATTATTATTTTTTTAAATTGCTTTATTGATCAGTCTAAACCTGCATGATAGTTTTATGGATTGGATGAGTGAAGTTCTATGCCACGCTATGGTAAGCTACTTGTTTTGTAGTTCATATGAATCTGTGACGTCTACAGGGATTTTGAAAGCCTTAAACATACCTGAAGAAGGCAGTACAGAATTTCTAAACTGGCAATCATTTTTTTATAGGAAACCAGGAAATATTTTATTGATTCCAGAAATAGCAAGTGTGTCTTATGACTCTTATCGGATTGAAAATATTGCATTTTAGAACCATGCCTATGGAAATATCAAGTTTGCATGCCTATTGACATGAATAGTATTCTAACGGTAACTAGGTCTTGGGATGAGTTGCACTTGTCTCTGACACTCTGCACATGATGTGCTTTATGGCCATAGTATAGTACCATGTCTTGTTTGAGTATGTTGGTATGAGCAGTCTTATCTCATAATATAGAGTTCAAAAAGTTAGTTTTGCTGAATAAAATATGGCCAGATCATTCTATTTAATAAGCAGTTATTAGAATTTATTTCTCTCTCTTTCTTTTTCCCGACTGTCCACTTTTTATGTTTATAATTGCTAGCTGGTTTTGCTACACGGTTTAATGACATCTATCTTACTGCAGATTGGCCAGGGAACTTACAGTAATGTTTATAGGGCTCGTGATCTTGATCAAAAGAAAATCGTTGCTCTGAAAAAAGTGAGGTTTGATAACCTAGAGCCTGAGAGTGTTCGCTTTATGGCAAGGGAAATTCACATTCTCCGTAGGCTTGATCATATAAATGTAATAAAGCTGGAAGGCCTAGTTACATCAAGGATGTCTTGCAGTTTGTACCTTGTTTTTGAGTACATGGAACACGATTTGGCAGGGCTTGCGTCACACCCCGGTCTGAAGTTTACAGAAGCACAGGTGTTTATGAAAGGCTTGTTTTGTTTCTCTTTAGCTATTACCAGTGTATTTCAAAATTACATTCCCCAGAGAAGTTTAGTTTATCTTTAACACAGCAATTACATGCAAGCTAGTGTGTGAATTGCAGACATGTTTAAAAATTGAATTCTTTTCCTTAAGTTGCTGTTTTGCTAGATTCCAAGATCTTACATTTGATACCTGATATTTTGGTAGGTTAAATGTTACATGCAACAACTTTTATGTGGGCTTGATCATTGTCACAGCCGTGGTGTTCTACATCGTGACATAAAAGGATCCAACCTTTTAATTGACAACAATGGCATCTTGAAAATTGCTGACTTTGGTCTGGCTAGTTTTTATGATCCCCATCAAAATCAGCCGCTGACAAGCCGTGTTGTAACTCTTTGGTACCGGCCACCAGAGCTTTTGCTTGGAGCAACTTTCTATGCAACTGCTGTTGATTTATGGAGTACAGGTTGCATACTTGCTGAACTATATGCTGGCAAGCCTATTATGCCAGGAAGAACAGAGGTAATTCTTTGTTTAAATAAGAATGAATTTTTTTTTTGGTTTTCTGCCAACGTGTAGAATTTATATTCTTCCCATCTTTTGTTCTGTGGGATTTATATGCTGCATATGAATTTCAACCTAGGAAATATGCCAATGATGATATATATTGAACCTAGCATTTTGTTGGAAAATAGTTCTGATTTAATTTAGATGTTTGAAAGACAAATGCATTTCCAGTTGGATCTATCTGGTTCATACGTGAATTGATGATATTAACCACATAACGCTTCTCTTCAGGAATTCCTGTTTCTATGGACTGGACTGACCCATGGCTTTGATTAAGGGGGTGTGTGTGTGTTCTATCTTCTTTCTTTAGAAGGCAGTACCTTAGTAGAAATTATTTGTAGAAGATGTATCCAGGGGCCTCCTCTACAAATTTATGTCATCCACTTTTGGAATCTCACGAAACAATGAAATTAAATTTAGCATATAAGTTGTAATAAGCTGTAAATGTTTTTCATAAAGAGTCATTCTGTGCTCAAGCTTGTGCACTGAAGATCAACATAGCTATACAACATTTTTTACACCAGTTTCCACCTCCAATGAGCAATATCTGGAGTGTGAACTCCTTAAAATTGGTGCTCTTCTGTCCATTATCAAATAAATGTCCGAAATGTGGGATTGTTAGTTAGAAGAAATTCTATAGTCTCTCATGTTTTTTCCTTTTTCGTATGTTTGCTTATTTCGAAAGTAATCTGTGATGTAACTAAATTATCCAAAACTTTGCATCTTTTTGCCTTGTAGGTTGAGCAGCTACATAAAATTTTTAAGCTGTGTGGTTCCCCGTCTGAAGATTATTGGAGAAAATCAAAGTTGCCTCATGCAACTATCTTTAAGCCCCAGCAGCCTTATAAACGTTGTGTTGCTGAAACATTTAAAGATTTTCCTGCACCAGCTTTGGGGCTTATGGAGACTCTTCTTTCCATTGATCCGGCTGATCGAGGATCTGCAGCTTCTGCTCTCAAGAGTGAGGTATAAGTTCTTTTTTTACCTCCAGTTAGAATAGTCAATAATTTATGGCCAGGAGTAGACGAATAGTCAATAATTGCCTTTAAGTTTATAAATGCAACTTGTACATTTTTGAATCATAATATTGGATTGTTAATCGCTTTCTCAGTAACTCATTGTAAACTTTATCCTGCTTTGCTCTAGCTTTTGATTTGCATTTTGCTTTATGTTCCCCAGTTCTTTACGACGAAACCCCTTCCTTGTGATCCTTCTAGTTTGCCGAAGTATCCTCCCAGCAAAGAGTTTGATGCAAAATTGCGGGATGAGGAAGCTAGAAGGTGCATATTGTAACAATTCTTGCACACACATATATATATATTTTCCAGAATCAGTTGAACAATTGTATATTGTGTTTAATACGACACCAGTTGAAATTTATGCGTCTGGAATAATCAATGGTACTTCTTAAAGAGTACATGTTGGTTGTTAGTTTTGAATGTTTGGGGTACAATTACATTTTAATCAGTTGTGCTCTCACGAACTACACAGTTATTATTCCAGTTGTTGCACTTTTCAATTCTTTGGGCCTCAGTCTGTTTGAGGATTGAAATTTAATATTTTCTTTATGAGATATTCATCTGTTTGAACTTCTACAACTGCTGTAATGAATTTGTTTTCACTTACTCTGATAGACAAGGTGCAACTGGAAGCAAGGGACAGAGGCTTGACCTTGAAAGGAGAGGCACTAGAGAATCCCGAGCCATTCCGGCCCCTGATGCCAATGCTGAATTAGTTTTGTCCATGCAGGTATCTTCTTGTTAATGCTGGTATTGATTATTACAGTGAAGTTGTTATAGCCTCAGCTTTGCTTACTAATGCTCAAGTTTACTTTTTTGATGTGTACTAAAATCAAAATAACAAGAAACCTCCCTGTCTTGATTATGTTTTTGTGTTAATTTTATATATAACTTAGTGACAGACTTCTACTGCAATGGAGTTATTAAATATGTAGTAACAACCACAAAAGGAAAGAACAAAGAAGAAAATATGAACAAAGCAGAAGCTAACTCCAGAGATACAAACTTCCCAAATTAAGAGAAGAAGAAATTAAAACAGTGGACTTGATGATCATCCAGCTCTAAACTTTTTTTGATATTGAAGCTTAATGCTAATCGGAAGCCATATTCCTTCGACTGTATGCCTGTTTTTGTCACTTTAAGGACTTTGTAAATGACAGTTAGTTCTTTGCTTTGAACTTCTTCTGCCTCTCTCAGGTGCCTTTGTCGCTGGCCATCCATCTACTGTCATTTTGTAGTGTCTGCTTAGTATCATACAGAGGAAATACCTGATATCATGGATGACTAGAAACTGAACTTTGAGTAAAAATGATTCACACATTTTTCATTCCGCTTCAATAAAAGTTTCTAAAGTCAACAATTGTCCATTTCCTCTTGATTAGGTTTTCACTGTAAGTTCTCATCCATAGTTTGCATCTCAACCTATCCTGATGCTTCCAGTGAGAAAATACTCTCTACTATACGGGTTCATTACTCCCATTTCTTTCCATATATTAATTTATTCAAAACGTCTCTTCACATACACACAATCTCTTTTTCCAGCAAATTTCAAACACTGCTTGATTTAAGTACATATGAGATGTACAGTCGATACCAAATATATTTATGGGGTTTGAGAACTGATAACTAAAATTTCCTTATTTGGATGTTGTGATCAAAACTCCAATCTCACTGCGCTTATTTTAGAGCTGACTAGGTGATACCTCAACTGGAGTTTAAGTTGAGTTGGAGAATTACTTTTTAATTGATTGAGTAGATATCATTTACAATGGAGCAAGAAAACCTGTATTTTGTGACTGTTTAACAGCGCCTTTTGTATGGTGATGCCACAATTTTTTAGTAAGTATACTTTTATTTTCTTCTTCCTCTTTGAGCTACCTAAGGTTATTTTAAGTATGTTACATATATAATTCAGTTTCTCTTTCTTTTTCATCTTTGTCTCCTATTGCCGTTGTTGCTTTTCGTTTCGTTTCAATTTATTTTGTTAACTTCTACTCTAAACAATTGCTTTCCTATTTCAGAAAAGACAAAGTCAGTCTAATTCTAAGAGCCGTAGTGAGAAGTTTAATCCTCATCCAGAAGAGGTTGCATCTGGCTTCCCAATAGATCCACCTAGACCATCACAAGCAGTAGAATCAAGTGCAGATCCCCAGGGACATTATCCTAAAAGAGCCTCCCATTCCGGGCCACTGGCTCACCGAGCTGCATGGGCAAAGGCTGGGAAAAACCCAGATGATGCTCCAAAGATTTCAACCGGCGGTGACTTGTCAACAATGTCAAGTCTAGTGGCAGCCAGGAGGAGTTTATTATCTGAAGATCGTAGAGAAAGATCCGGTCCTTCACAATCAGAAGTTCCGAAACTAATAGCAAGGTTTCCAGGATCGTTCAAGGAAGCCTCAGAATCTCTGATCCAACAGGATCAGAAGCATTGCTCCCAAGGTGTTGCAGGTTCTCAACAAAAGGAAGATGGACGAAGCAGTAACAAAGATCCGATTCTTGTTAGTATTTGCTGCGGCTTATTTTCCTTGCAACAATTATTTTTACAGTTTTATTGTTAGTATTGCTAGTATTGCTTTACAGTTTTATTTTTCTTTTTCTTGTTTTGGATAGTGAGAAGTTGGTCAATCACTTAACCGATGGAATGAATCCTAGAGTCTTTTTTTTTTCTACTTTTTTTTTTTGTACTCTATAATTCATATAGGTAATATAGATGCAATATCTTCCCCAAAAAAAAATCATATAGATTATATCTCTTCTGTCCTGTCTTAATGTTATATGACATCTAAGTGGAAATTTGCATTTTTTTCTCTACAGATTAGTTAAAACTTATCTCCTGGAATACATTGGCTTTGTTAAATGTTTTGTATATTTTAGAACTGTCAATATAACTGGTTCGAGTGCCTGCTTTTTATTTTTTTATTTTTTTACGCACTTTTCAGTGCTTGAGATATTTTTGTTTGTATTTTTGCAGCTTGGTTATGGGTCGAAGGGTCACAAAATTCATTACTCGGGTCCATTGATAGTTCCTTCAGGTAACATGGATCAGATGCTTAAAGACCATGATCGTCAGATTCAAGAAGCTGTTAGACGAGCACGCATTGACAAGGCAAAGGTCAGAAAAGTTCAGGTGGAAGGAAACCAAATATCAACCAACTCACTATTTGTTTCTGGCCGTTGAGCTGTGTCAGGTAAACCCCAGATGAAACAAAGCATTTGTCTGGAAGATCACTGCAGAATAATTTAGCCGGTGATTTTCTCTCTTGTCAAATATGATTTTAAGTTGTTAGTTGGGGTTTTTGTATAGGTGGTGTTTTAGGAAGACGGCCTGTGGCCATGATTAGCTATGTTTATAGCTCTCACTGAGAATTCTCTCTACAATTTATCACTTGTATTTTCTTTCCACTCGGCAACTGTAATTTCTAAGATATCAGTCATTCTTGTAGAGCTTATTATTAGTCATAATTTATTTGGGAAATAGTTGACTTGGCTTATTATGTGATAGAAGAAGGAATAGGATGCATGTTCGATGATGATGAAGTTGCCAAGAAGTGTGTTGATGTCAACCTCTCTTTAAGATTGTTGCAGTTATAGAGAGATTATACTGGAGTTTAGACAAGTATTTTCTCCATTATCTATGTTTTGTTAATATTAATTTAATTGTTTACTAGTCTAACTCTGAATTGTCCGGATGCAGCCGACAAGTTGGAAAACATGGTAGTACAACTGCTTCTGGCTTTCTTTTGGTCTGTATTCTTAATTTTGAAAATTCAAAGCTGGACTTTTTCCTCCAATTTTGAGGAGACATGTATCAGTTCTGGATTAATATGGAACTTCTTGGGAATTCATATTTGTTCTCAGGTCTGCTATATATACCAACTTGGAACCCCAGAACAGCTTAGCTTCTTGGCCTCTTCAATGACAATGCAACCCTTCATTCTGTTTCTGCTTTTCCTGACCATACTCTCCTTCCAGTCCACAAGTGCTGTTGAGTTTGCCTTCAAAAGCTTTAATACTTCACAAATATTGCTCTATAGCAATGCAAAACTTGAATCTTCTGCTATTTCTCTAACCCAAAATACCAGGTTTTCCATAGGCAGAGCTCTCTATCATTCTAAGATCCCCACAAGATTACCTAAATCATCTACTCTTCTACCCTTTAGAATCTCTTTCACCTTCTCCATCACTCCATACAAGAATCAGCTTCCTGGCCACGGCCTAGTCTTTTTCTTCGTACCTTCCACGGGCACTGCAGGCGCCTCCTCGGCTCAACATCTCGGCTTCTTGAACAGAACCAACGATGGTAATCCGGATAACCATGTTTTCGGTATTGAATTTGATGTGTTCCAAAATCAAGAATTCAGTGATATCAACGATAACCATGTGGGTGTCGATGTGAATTCTCTGACTTCTGTGGCTTCTCACAAGGCTGGGTATTGGGTAGTAGAAGGAGATGCAAAGAACAGTCACAACAAGACTAACTGGTCTTTCCATGAATTGAAGCTGAAGAATGGGGCGATTTATCGGGCATGGATCGAATATGTGAATAATCAGCTAACAGTAACAATGGCTCCTTCAAACATGAAAAAGCCTGAGAGGCCATTGATCAATGCTTCCCTTGATCTCTCCAAAGTTTTTGTTGATGAAATGTATATTGGCTTCTGTGCAGCCACTGGGCAACTAGTAGAAAATCATAAAATATTGAGTTGGAGCTTCTCTAATTGAAATAAGAGTCCATTTCAGGAATCTAAATATTAGAATAAGATTCTGGGTTGAGAATATAAACTTTTTTACATGATGGTGTTAATAAAGGACTGAATTATGCTTCAAATGTCGCCAAATGCAATTATTATGCTTTAAAATTTTCTTCTAATTTGTTGAAAATAATATGAGATATGTAATAAAATTATCTGATATATATGATACATGTCTACAATAGTAATAAACTCATGATTAATAATTGTTGTCTTAACCAATATGTTAAGAATATTTAAAAAATTTAAATAAAGTGATTAGTGTATCTCTATTTTACTTTAGAATTGAGATTTTAAATTTCATTATATAAATTTACCGGCATGTAAGGATAATTTTTTTTCAATTTTAAAGGTGTCTAAAAGAATAAAAAAAAGGACCGAACGGGGCGGCCCAGTCCCTCACGGGCATGTTTTAAATGGGTCAGGCCCCGCCCGTTTGACTCCTCCAGTTGGCCCTTAGCTACCCTTCCTTTTCTAACCCAAAATCATAAACCACTTTTCACCGAAGTGCTTATTATTTTCTTGTTCGTGGGCTCCCCGTACTCACCTACCCTTGGTCAAAATTTTATCTACTGTTGTCACGCTAGTGGATTACTGAGAAATGCTAATTCATCGCAACCATCAAGTTGATACGTGTCCATTATCTGATACGACCAAAAATTAAATTTTACTTTCAAATGCAGGAATGTCAAACTAATATTTTAAAGTCGAGAACAATGGTCAATTCCTAGGGAAAAAGGTCCGGAGCCTATAAAAACCAATAATAATTTTTAAATAATAAATGGTTGACAAATGTAATAAAGTTAGAGATTCCACTCCGAATATATAGAATAGAAATATATTAATTTATTTTCTATAAAGTTAAATACTCAAGAAATAACCTTGATTATATAAAATCTCCTATCACGAGTGATCAACCATTAGATTTAATGCTTGACTTAAAAAGCACAAAATGCTCATAAGTTGAGAAAGAAGACATAAAGCTCTACTGATGGTGGAGTCCACTGCTGGTGGGAGATTCGATCTCCTCCAAAAACGAGAAGATCAATCTAATTTGCAATAGGAGGAGATCAACGTGGCGGAGGAGATTATGTCTCCTACTCTCCTCTGGTAGTGGAGTCCACCTTTAGTGGAGTTATTTAATATGAAGTGGTCCTCTCCTAAAATATCCCTTATTTTATTATTTATAAACCTCGATGAAGTCCGATTTATTTGACTGAATTTTAAAGTATGTTTTTTTTGGATGATAAGTTCAATGAATCCTAATTTTTTTCTTCTTCTTAAAAGGAGCATTTTATACTTTTTATCAACCAAAACTTTGTTTTAATTTGAACTTTTTTTTTTTTTAAGGGAGAATTTAAATTTGGAATCTCAATCTTATTGAAATGTATAGTTACCACCAGATATCTATTACCACTTACTTTTTAAAAATTGTAAAAATCTTGTAATATAACGAGAAAAATTATCTTGTAAGACATTATAGGAGTGAATAATATATATTCATGCACTTGAAAGTTTCTTGGCCTGGAAGAGGAAATAGAAATACAGAAAATATATTGTATTTTTTCACTTAGGCAAACCCCATGTGCTAGATTGTAAATGGAAAAAAAAAATTCCTTTTGGTTCTGTTTATTTATAGGGTAATGTTAGCCCGTGCTCTCAAAGTGCATGTTTAAAATAAATAAATAAATAAATAAACAAAACATTTAAATTTATCCATTTAATTTATTTTTATTGTCTATAACGCATCTTATAAAATACCTATTATACCCTACATACAGAAAAAAGAAACCCTTTAAAACTAGACCCACATGTACAATACTATCCGAACAATTTATTTATCTATCTCATCCTTTATTTCTCACTTAAATCATAGTTCTTCTTGCTTCTTGTTGAGTAGTATGTGTGTGTATATATAAATTCTGAGAAAATTTAATGTATTAGATACAACCGTACAAGAGAAAGGAGGACACATTACAAATGCAATAATTAGAACAAGTGGGGAGAGTAGAGAGAAATTGTGAAAGTTATTAGGAGAGAGTAGATGAAAAATAAATAGGAGAGAGTATTTTGGTGGGATTGTGTAATTTACTGCTTATTCAAGAATTAATCCTAACTTTTCAATGTATTTTAATCTGAAGGCTTAAAAATTGTATCATAATTGTGGGCTCTCGATTCTGCCCTTCGTGTATATAATATATATTACCCTATCAGTTTCTGTGTTAAACTTCTTTTTCACTATTTTAATATTTTTTGTTATTATATGTAATTTTAATATCTTTAAGTTTGTGTTATACTACTGTTATAATATATTTATTTTATCTTTGAGGTTGGTTCAGTAGTGTACCTCTCATGCTTACACATAGAGGTCATCATGTGTCCCCTTCCTCAATTCTCTAATTAATTGTAATTGCTAAAAAAAAAAAACAAAATCAATCCTAATGAGATTTGCAATAATAATTAGTCTTATAAAATAGGCTTGTCAAGTTGAATTATTTTAAAAATCAGAAACAAAAAGAAACATTAATATATTCACAGAAATCCAAGGAGATCAGTAAGAGGTTCGGAGCAAAGCATGAGTAGTTTTGGAGCAGAGCAGTCGACAGTAACCATGAGCCACGCGCTGCCATTGCCACACATACCACCGATCGTTCGCCCCGCGTAAGTCAACACCACCACCACCAGAGTGTATGGAATCCTTCAATCTTCAAACTTCTCTAAAAGGCCGTTGTCAAAAGATCAATGGAAACCCACTAAAACTACTAAAAAGGACCAAAGAAGTCCAAACCGCCACCTTTCTCATCAACAGTCTCATCGCCAACAAGTTGATTGTCATCGCTGCGGTAAAACACTCCTCAGGCATCAATGAATAAAACTCAAGTGCCCTTGTCCAGTTTCAAGCTATATGGAGATAGAATTGGTGTCGAAACCGAAGCCGTAGCCGAACTTTCACCGTCAAATCTATGCCAATCCGCCGAGGATCTGACAAAACCGAAACCACCAATATTCTCAACGTTCTTCGATCTATAAATACCGACGATCGCTGGAGCAAACCAGCATCGTTGAAGGAGCGCGTGAACTACATACGTCATCACCGCTGAAGGCGTGAGTTACATGTGCCGACACTATTCTTCACATGTTTCAGACGTTTGAGCAGATAGACATGGCTACGAACGACAATAACAACATGTTTCAGCCCCAGATTTCGAAATTTGACGAAAAAAATGAATTTTGAATATTGGAGAGCTCAGATGCAATTGCTATTTGAGTATCAAAAACTTTGGGGAGTCATAAAATAAGGTTATATGTAGCTAGCAAATTCAACAATACTAAAGAAAGCGTTGAAGACACAATTCTTCATCAACCAATCAATTGATCGATAAATTTTCGAAAAGATTGCACATGCAACAATTGCAAAACAAGCGTTGGATATATTGATGAACACTTACAAAGTACTTGAGATGGTGAAAAAAGTGGGTTTGCAGACGATGCGTAAGCAATTTGAGCTTCTTAAAATGAAAAAGTCAGAAAAAGTTGAAGACTATTTCTCATGGACAGTGGCACTTGTCAATCAAATGAAGTACAACGATTAGATGATTTCAGATGTTCAAAATATGGAGCAACTTCTTGTAACATCCCGGATTTTGGATAATTAATTTTGAATATGTGAAAATAAATTTTGTGATTGGAGGGGGTGTAAATGTAATTAAAAGTATGTTTATTTTTATGATTTCCAGGTGGACCAGATGGAACGGTTCAGAAATGATGCATGAAGATTGAAAACTGAGGTAGTGAGCATCGCGACCTGGTCACCGCAACCACAGATCGCGATGACCTGCTCGCGATGAAAAATGGTGATTCTTGGCTGTGAGCACCGCGACTACAGGTCGCGATGAACTGCTCGCGATGAAAATGTCAAATTCTGGCAGTGAGCAACGTGACCACTAGCGCGACCATGGTACCGCGAGGTATGCTCGCGATGAAGGCGGTGGAAATGCTCCAGTGAGTACCGCGACCTGGTGGCACGACCACAGATCTCGACGACGGTCACGACGACCGAAAAATATAAATAAAAAAATTTGGCTTCTTGCAGAAGCCACAAAACACAGAACAGAGAAAAGAGAGAGTGAGAGACCGAGAAAGAAGAGAAAGAAGAAGAAAGAAAGAAGAGAAAGAAGAAAAAAGAAGAAAGAAGAAGAAGAGGAAAAAGAAGAAGAAGAGAAGAGGAAGGAAAGAGAGAAGGAAAGAAAAGGTGAAAGAGAAAGGGAAAGGGAAAGGAAAAGAAACGTAGGAACGCGATTTGTCGAAAGGAAACGGTATCCAGGTTGGTGTACATCCATTTTCGAACTCTTTACAAAACGTATTTTGTATTTTTAGTCTGAATACGCACTTTATTTAAATAACCTATTGATTATATATCTCTATTGTTTTTCTTGGAATGATTTTATTATAGATCGCATTTTGATCGTATTTCGATTATTACGATTTCGTTAAAAATACTTGATTTAGACTTTTGTATGACTATTGTTTATTTTTCTTGAAGAGTATTGTGTGAACTGTATATTTATTGAGTAACTATTGATTTGTAACTTATTGTGAATATTTGAAAAATAGTTTATCGAAACGGCCCTAGGATACTTAGACATAGTAATGGATATAGGAGGTTGGTATACCAGTTGGGTTCAGTGAGCAGTACTGCACCGATATTGATATGCTATTGATGACTATTATGTACCTCCTCATGGATTCGTCTAGGGGCAGGGAGATACGTACCTCCTTACGGATTCATCCTGGGGTAGGGAGATACATACCTTCTTAAGGATTCGTTCCTGGGATAAGGAGTTATGTACCTCTCTAGGTTCCGAACCCTCGATCCTAGAGTAGGGAGATACGTACCACTCTTAGGATTCGTCCTAGGGTGGGAGCTATGTTCGACAGACAGTCACTGTGGTCGAACGACCCATATTCCAGTCCTAGTTATGTTGAGTATTCTAGCGGGTCAGAATTGAAGTGAAGTGAGTGACTTTATTAATCGATTTTACATGTTGATCTTATTCTTGAAGTTAAAGTGATTATAACTGCTTTATGGTTTGATTTTGAAGTTAAAATGATTATTTCTGTAAATGATTAGAATTGAAATATATATATATATATATATATATATATTGTGATATGTTTCTTATTAAAAGTTATGTTCTAATTTTCATATTTGAGTTTAGTGTACACACACTAAACTATATGCTTAGCGTGTTAGTTTTGTTTCTAACGCGTAGGTACCAGGGAGACTGAAGAGAAGTTTTCCTGCAGACAGAGGAGTAGAGTCACATTTCTGGGGTAAACATTTATGTTGATGTGTATTATGTTTGATATGCATGTATATACATAAATCTGTCAACGATTTGTATAATTCTGTCTTGTAATTAATTTGGTTTATGAATTCTGTTTTTCATTTCTTAAGGACTATAATGAATTACTTATGCACTATTTGATTTTAAAAACTGTTTGAAAGTCGCACTAAACGGCAGAGTGCGCAATTGATTGAAAATGATATTTGAAGTGTTGATATGATTTTTGTTTGATTTGAGTTGTGGAAAAACAGGTTTTGGAAAAACAGAAAAACAGTGGGAATTCTGCCGAATTTTTGTAAAAAGTGTATTTCGATGGGCTCACTCGAAAATGGTTTTAAAATTATAAACTATATGGTTTTCCAATGGTTTGAAAATTGATTCGATGGGCTTACTAGAAAAGTATTTTTGAATTACAAATTGATATGATTTTTAAACGGTTTGAAATGCATAAAATGAATTGAGAAAGTTTTGAAAACCCGAGTAGCGCTCCCTGGGTCGATCCAGCTGGGTCGGGTCAAGGGGTGTTACACTTCTCCCAACTCTGAATTTGTAATTTGACTACAAAGTCACTGCTATTGAAGAATCAAAAGATCTCAATGTTATGATGTTAGATGAATTAATGAGTTCACTGCAAGCTTATGAACAACGACTTGATGATAAAACAAATATCGAGGTGGAAGAAGCTATGCAATGCCACATAAATATCAAAAATGAGAAAGAAAAATGTTCTAAGAAAATTTTGAAGACAACGAGAGTTCAAAAGGAAGCTCTTATAATGACAAAGTTCATTGCATTATTTGCAAAAAAAAAATAATCATAAGGTTAAAGAATGATATTATAAATGTCGAAAATGCAAAATCCTTAATCATTCTGACAAGAATTGTTGGCATCAAAAGAATAATAAAAGAGGTTACAATGAGACGAATTTTACAAGTGAAAGTGACGAAGATCATGCATAAGTGCTCAAGATGAATCAAAGAGTACATGGTTCTTGGATAGTAGGTGCAGTAATCATATGAATAGAAACTGTGACATCTTTTTGGATTTTGATAAAAGTGTGTCTTCTTAAGTAAAACTTGGAGATGAAAAGCTACAAAGTGCAGAAAGAAAAGACATTATTACCGTCTTCACTAAGTGAGGTAAGAAGATGTTCGTCAGAATGTTATTTATGTTCCTAATTTAAGTCAAAGTCTCTTTAGTATTGGTAAGTTTATGCAGAAAGATTATTCATCTACTTTAATAGAAATAAATGCAAAATTATTGATAAAGGGAAAAATCTACTTGTGGCAACGATTGAAATGTCTCCAAATGAAGTATTTTCTCTTTTCTTGCCACTTTCGCAAGCAATAAAAACCCACAAGGTTGGTGAATAATCTCAATTCAAAACTCATAAAAGTTGTTCTCATCAAAGTCCCGCATTAGGCCTCCCAAAATCTCAACTAAAAAGTCCTTTATGAAAGAAACATACTCCAAGAGGAGAAAAATCTTAACCATGTGACATCGCTATATTTTCATGCAAGACTCAAAGACTTGAAAAGGCCTCAAAAAGTAAATTTTGCAATGATTTAAGGAACAAATATATTGCATCTGAAAAGAAGACTACAAAGAAGTCAAGTAAAGTTGCCAAGGTGAAAAAAATTCTAAGGGACTTGAAATTCAAATTGAATTACATCCGCGACTTAGTGAAATATGAAATATAAGAAAATCAACAACTTTTGTTTTTCTGAAGATCAAGTTGCCAAGAATATTCTAAAGTCATTCAAGGGTGATTCTTTTCTCAAAAAGAAGTTGTGCATGGTTAATTCTGCAAAGCTTGGTTTGAAGGAGGCAATATAGGAATTAAACCAAGCATAGTTGCATTATGATTGTTATTTGTAATGTTTATCAAATAGATTTTTTATTCCAAGTTACAATAAGTTATCTGAATCCTAACAGGAATTTGGAATATCAATCAGTCCCCTAAAAATAGGTTTGCCAAATTGAATTATCTCAACAATAAAAAATAGGGGGAACTTCAATTTAGTCATTACTTTTTAATAAAATATTATTTTTTTACTTACGTTTCCTTATTTGGTTCGCGTGGTCCCTGACGTTTCATAAATAGATCAAATTAGTCGTTTGATCAACTATTTGATGGTCAACCATCATTATTTGACAGTTTTGCTCTTGAAAAATTAATATAATTTTAATTTGACCTTCCAATTAAAATATAATAAAAATAAATAAATAGAAAAATAAATAAAATAATATTAAATTAAACTATGAAAACTTAAAAATATAAAACCTATTAAAAAATAATTAAATTAAATTATGTTATTAGAAAAAATTAATATATTTAAAAAAATAAAGATTATAAATGTTAAAAATTGCTAAAAAAATAAAATAAAATAAATAAAATTGAGAATTAAATAAAATTTTATTTTTAATTTTTTAAATGTTAATTTTTTTAATAAAATAACTTAATTTGAATATTTTTTTAATTTTTTTAATTCTCTATTTTTTAATTTTATTCTTTAATTTTATAAATGTTAATTTGTCTAATAAAATAACTTAATTTGAATATTTTTTAATAAGTTTTATATTTTTAAGTTTTTATAATTTAGTTTAATATTAGATTATTAATTTTTTCTATTTAATTATTTTTATTATATTTTAATTAAAATAAAATTATAATTCTATTAATTAAATTCTGTAAAGGGAAAAACTGTCTTTTAAATAATTTTGTGATGGTTGACTATCAAAAAATTGGTCAGAAGGACCAATTTGATATATTTAGGAAATATCAGGGACCATGCGAACCAAAAAGGAAACGTAAGTAAAAAATTAAATTTTCATCAAAAAGTAGAGACTAAATTAAAATTATTCCTAAAAAATAATAAGAAACATCAATATATTCATATAAATATCAATCAATAAAATTCAAGTAGAATAAATAAACTAATTTAAAATATTTTTAGAAAAAGATTATTTTTTCTGCATTTACATAATTCTTCATTTTATATTATTATTACTATATTTATCTATAAGATCTTTTTTTAAAGAATGAATAATACTAAAAGGGTATATTAGGTATTTACAAGATTACAAAAACCAAAGAGAATAAATACATTAAGGGTCCGTTTGTTTCATGGGATTGGATTGGATTAGATTAGATTTGGATTAGACTATTTTTATGGGATTAGATTGGATTGGATTGGACTGGACTAATTAGTATTGTAATGTATTTGGTGTAGTATGAATATGATTAAAAATAGTATTGTCCCTTATTTGGTGTAGAATGAGATTAGATAAAATTAAATTTGGTTAAATTAATTTTATGTAAAATAAAATTATTATTAAATATTATATAATTAAAATAAAATTATGTAAAAGAAATCTAAATAAAATTTAAATATTTTAAAATTAATTATAAATAAAATATATTATTTTAATGAATTAATATTAAAATTTTTGAAAGAAATACAAATATTGTTCCTTGTTTACTATTATATTATGTTGGACATAAAATAATTATGTTTAATGTTTAAGACAATATAAAATTTATATATCTTTAAATAAAATAAAATTATATAATTTAATTTAATAAAATGTAATTATTTAAATTCAATTTTAATAAAAATAAATTTATTTAAATTAAAATAAATTTACTTAAAAAATTGTTTAAATTAAATAAAATATTTAAAATTAATTAATTAATTTTTAAATTAATATTAAAATATATTATTTTTAATATTATAATAAAATTTATTAAAGTAATATATTTATTTATAAATAATTATAATAATAGCATAAAAAAATTGTGTAAAAAATGTTTGTTTTAAAAAAAAAGGTTTTGTTTTTTTTTTCCAAAAAAACGGTTATTAAAAAAAAAGATGGTTTGTGGCAGAATAAATTTGTCCTGCCACAGCCACTTAAGTGGCTGGTATCGGATTAGACTTTGTCCAGTCTAGTGCCACATCAAACGTTGGCTAGCCCTTAACCTGGGTGTCAAACGAAGTATAAGTGTCTATTTGTTGCTTGGATTTGGTTTGGAATTTGACTATTTTTTGTTCAGTCTCATGTTTGGCCAATCCAAACATGTTGGACTAATTAGTCCCCTACATTTTTTATCCTATTGTAGCAGGTTAACTTTAACCCATCTAAAACATGGTCACTAATTTATTCTCCTTCTCTCCACTTTATTTTTTAATTTTTTTTTAACTTTTTCATCTCCCTCTCGCTCTCTCTCCTTTGTTTTTTTTTTTCAATTTCTTATATTTTATTAATCTATTTATATATAAAACTAAATTTATTTTATCTATTTTAAAATTTAATTAAATATATTAATTAAAATATTGTAAAAATTTAATATTTTTAATATCAACTAAAAAATATTATTATTTTCTTTAAAATTAATTTTAAATCTTTTTATTTATTGTAAATGATATTATTTTATTCAAAAATAAAATAATCATATATTATACATAATAATTTAATTCAATTTTTAATCAAAATTTATTTATTTTATTTTATTTTTTTGGAATTAATTTTAATTTATTCAAAAATTAATTTAATTTATATTATTCTCACATTATATAATTTTTTTTTATCTAATCTCATACAATACCAAACAAAGTATATGATTATTTTTACTCCAACCCTATATTGTACCAAACACTTCACAATACTAATTCATCCAATCCAATCAAATTCAATTATATCCTATCACATAAAAATAGTTCAATCCAATCCCGCACACCAAACACACCATAAATAAATTGATTTCTCACTCTGCTTACACGTTCTTTTAGGTCATATTTTTAAATAGTAATGCAACACATCCCGCCTTTTATGTCATAACTTATTCCAACTTATGATGTAATAATTGGTAAATTAATTCACATTAATGATAATTTAATTAACTTATTATATGTCATGTGAGTTTAATTTGACACATATATATTATATGTTAGGATACAATAGATGGATTATCTAGTATTATTCATTTTTCAAATATACTTTGATTTGAATTTAATATATGGTGAATTGCATTAAGACATTCTGAATTTATTTATAGTTATATGCATAATGTCAGTTACCATTCAATACACTAAAGTATCCGTAATTAGTTGACCAAGTTAAAACTAACTATTTGGCCAAGATTTTTTGCAAATAACATAGCTATATTTGGTTAAAAAATAAAAAAATAATTATAAAAAAATCACAACCAATCCATACCACCCCATCATCATCTCAGCATCTCCCTCATTCAACCCACATAATTTCCCCCATTCAATCCATACAATCTCCTTCTATTCAAACCATCCACAAAAAAGAAAAGAAAAAAACCTCTATGTTCATCACTACCATCCATCCATTTTCCCCGGTCGACCCAAAAACCAAAAAATCATATCACAATAAAATAAAATGAAAATTCGATATTGAAGCAGATCTGTTCTATCACGCAGATAGAGAAGCTTCATCTGCGAGATAGAAAAGTCCATTTCCATCGCAGATGGAGAAACTCCATATGCGATGGAGGTGGTTATCTGTTTTATTTTTAACTAAAAGGAAGAGATATAAAAAAAAGACATATAGAAAAATTTTGTTCTAAAATTAATTAAAAGATAATGTGGCGTGTCCAGATTGGTTAGGTAGTTTTTTAAATTTATTTAAAAAAAATTCACATATACAAGACTAATTGACCCTTGAACTGTTAAGTACACTATTAAGTTAACGGTGGTCAACGTGGTGAACAGTACTTGAGGATAATAAATGAGAAACTACATTACGTGTGTAATTTTTGATAAACTCATGTACCTTAATGCAATTCACCCTTTAATAAAGGGTAAAAATTATTTTGGTCCCTAACGGTTTTTAAATTATTACTTTTTGACCGATATTTTTTTTTAACTCATCTGGTCCCTAACTTTTTTAAAAATCTATCATTTTAGTCTTTCTAACCAAATTTTTCACAGTCATATGTGATAAAATATATACATTGACTGTTTTACCATTAACTTGTAAATTATTAAGTTAAAAATACGATTTTATCCTTCATTTTTTAAAATTTGATAAATTAACTTTAACTTGTACATCAAATAAAAATCTAACATGTGTTAACAAAAAAAAATTAAAATTATAAAATACAAAAAAAATTTATAAGAAAAACCCTTAAATATTAAAAAAAACACAAAAAACTAATTTAAAAATAAATTAACACCAAAATTAAAAATCTTAAAAAAAATTACATAACTAATTTATGAAATTAAATAATTCAAAATAACACTTTAAATTAATATTAAAAATAAAAACATTATTAAAGTAATAAAAAATTTAAAAAATAATCTTAAAAATGTTTGGAGGAGGTATTATTATTTTTAATAATTACTTTTAAAAATAAAATAAATTATTAAAAGTAATTTGTAATCATTTTTGAAAATTATTATTTATTATTTATTATTTTTAGTTGTTATTATTTTATTTTTATTTAATAATTTTTATTTATTTTCTAACCTTAATTTTTTTTATTTAATGACTGAAATACCTCTAATATTATTAAATTTAACTACTTGTTAACTAACAGAATTATTAAATTAATTAATTTTTAAAAAAGTTAGGGACTAAATAATTTTTACCTTTTACATATATACTGATATCCGTACTAAATAATAACAGTGTAATTAAATAAATCCTTAAAAAACAGTGTAACTAAATAATAAAGGGCAAATTGTAATAAGTACCCTGATATTTGGTCATATTGCAATGAGATTGCACTTTTACTTAAACTACAATGGAGTACTTCGGATAATTCTCAATTGATCTCTAATGTAATATAAAATATCACTTTTTGATTTAATTTTATTTGTTTAACTCATATAGTCCCTAACTTTTTTAAAATACATTAATTTAATGCCTATGACCAAAATTTTGACAGTCAAACTTAATATAAAGTATAAACTGGTCATTTTGTATTTTTATTAAATTATTATGATACTTCGACTTTTAATTTTTTAATAACTTTATTTATTTCGATAGTCTAATAAAATATTAATATACGTTATAAAAGTTTAATTTTTTTTAAAAACACTTATAATAATTAAATAATAAAATAAACATGATAAAATTTATTGAAAATAAAAAATAAAAAAAAGTTAAAAATTTAAAAATCTTAAAAGTAATATGATTTCTTAAAAATAAAATAAAATTTAAAATTGAATAATTATAAAACTTAAAATTTAGTAATCTAATAGCCTCACACACACACACATACATATATAATAAATTTATATATATAACGGTTTTATTATTATAATTTGATTTTATAATATAATAATAAATGCATGTATATATATTGTAATTCTATTATAATATATATATATATATATATAATATTTTTCACATTTTAATTTTTTTGTTAAATTTGGAGTTTTATAAGTATTTAATCTTGAATTTTATTTTTATTTTAATAAATGACGTTACTTTTAAATATTTTTAATTTTTAATAAATTTTATCATATTTATTTTTTATTTAATCATTTTTAAGTACTTCAAAAATAATATAAATTTTATAATAAATAACAATTTCTTATTGAGTTATCTAAAATGTTAAATTGTTCAAATGTAAAAATAGGTCAAATTTTTATAGTATTTTTATTTTTATTTTTAATAAATTTAATTATATTTATTTTTAATAAATTTAATTATTTTATTTAATCTTTTTTAAATTGTTTTTAAAAAAATTAAATTTTTATAACGTATATCAATTTTTATTAGACTGTGAAATATAAAAATTGTTAAAAAGTTAAAGGGTAAAAATATCATTCTAATTTAATAATTTAATAAAAAATATAAATTTATCAATTTATACTTTATATCAAATTTAATCGTCAAAGGTTTTTAGTCATAAAGATTAAATTAATGTATTTTAAAAAGTTAGGGACCAAATGAATTGAAAAGATAACAATAGAGCAAAAAATGATATTTTAAAATATATTAGAGATTAAATTGATAATTATTTAGGGTACTCTATTATAGTTTAAGTAAAAATATAATCTCATTGCAATATGACTAAATATCAGGATATCTTACTGTAATTTATCTAATAATAAAATATCTGATTTAAACTGGTGGAGGGGATGCCTTCACGATTCACGGTTGGTTTTTATGGTAATTCCAAAAAACAAAAGAAAAAAAAAAGAAAAAGGAAAAAAGCAAAGTGAATACAAACTGCAAGGCCAACAAGGAAATTTATGACTTTAATACCGACAAAAAAAAAAAAAAAAAAAAAAAAAAAAGGTTGTAGTGCTATAAAAGGTTTTCGAAATTTTCCAAATTAAGTATTCAACTTTAAAAGTATCTGCCGAACCTCAAATTTCTTCCATTTTTATCCAAATGTCTGATTTTTGCAATAAATGATTGGGGTCCATCTCATTTACATTTCTGCAAAATTAACACATTTTTTTTTTTATACTTTTGGGGTTTTCCATTTTTATGATGTACTGCTATCTTAGTAATAGTATTAATATCACAAATTCATGTATAGTATAAATAATTAATGTATTTTTCTTAATTTATGAACGTGTTTGTTTTTCTTTTTTAATCAAATCAATAAACCTAACAATTTAGATATCAAAATGGTTTACATACAGGACGCTAATAATAAAAGAGTTTTATAAAGTTATATTTAAAACTTAAGAGATTTATTTCTATACATTTTAGTAGAGAATAGAGATTATGTTCACATACGAAGCTTGAAAAAAGAAAGAAAAATTTCTAAACATAAAATATTTTCGTTTTGCTTTTAGATTACAGTTGTTCTCTGATTCTCTCTCACTCTCTCTCTTTCTCTCTTCGTTTTCACTTTACTAATTTTTTATAAGTCTGACGGTACTGTATCAGCTTCTGTTTTATTTTATTTTATAAACAATTCAAATACACTTCCATGTCCATTTCATTTATAATCAAAGCACTTTTGAGCGTTCTAAGCCTGAAAAATTAAAGTGGGTGCTCTTGATTTTTAGATACCAATGAAGAAAGGTAAAAAATATCAAATCTTGAAGATAAAACCAAGGTGGGTTCTCATCATTATTTTTATTGTTCGAATCCTTTGAATTTTTCAGTTCTTCTTTGATTTTCATTTGATTAAGCAAACTTGTTTGGTTCTTTGTTCTAAGTTGTCTACATACATGCAAACCAAAGCTGGTTTTATTTTTAAAAAATATATATTTTTAATATGATTGCAAATAGAAGATTCACATCATTAGCTTACATTACATGAATGATTTTCTTGAACAAGCGCAAATTTTTTAATAATCAAATGCTTTCTTCTTTCTAGAAGCAGAGATCACTCCATATTTTTTTACTTTTTAAAAGTAGTTTCTAATGTTTTAAGCATAAAATATTTGGTTACATGTAGATTGTATAATTTGTATGGCCCACGAAGTTGTCTTAATTTATGGTTGCTGCCGCTTCCAGTGAAAAGTAGCAATAGGTTGTAATTGTGCCACGTAGCTGATATGGAATAAAGCGGGAAGATAACGAAGAGGAGCCAGAGGTTGGTCTATGTTTGATTGTTTTCAACACAAGTATTAAATAAAGTTTTGTTTTCAAACACAAGTATTAAATAAAGTTTTGTTTTCAAACACAAGTATTAAATAAAGTTTTGCAGATACTTTTTTCTATTCAACAGACGGCCTGGGTTTTTTGTGGGTAGCTTTTTTGTTTTTTTTGTTGTTGTTAAAAAAATAGTTTTTGATTTTATGAGGCTGTCAAAACTTTTGTTTTGTATAGTGGTAAACAATTAGTCTTATTGGTTGTGTTGTGTGGTTCTGTTTTCAGGTTGCCTTAGCAAGATCACAAGATCAAAAAACAAAGATCATATTTCATGCTTGTACTGGTTGGCACCTATCTCCTCTCTAATCTTTTACAGCATATCTTTATTATTGTTATTATAATGACTGGTTTTTGTTGGAGGTGGTGCTTTTGATGTTTGGTGTTGAAATTTGCATGTTGAATTCTGTGTACTTGTTGGGATTTTTTTTATGAGCTTCGCTTTGATTGGTGGTGTGGCTTTTGATGTTGTTTTCTTTGCTGATAATTCTGCATGCTGAAAGTTTAGTGTTGTTACTTGTGTGTATGCCCAACAGGATTCTGTGTTTCTTTTGCGAAGCTGAGGGGTCTGGTTGATGACAAGTTATGGTGTTTTTGTTCTTGTCATGATGAATGAGTTGTTGAATGAAAATGGTAATAGTGGAAGTGAGGGAGGGTGGTAGAAGCCGAAGAATTTCTCCGTTTCTTGGATGTGTGCGCTCCAGTCTTCATGCAACCATAAGTGGATAACAATGGAAGGTTCTTCTGATTCTGCTTGGGAGGAGTCTGAAAGTTCAAGGGGATTGAATACTTCTGGAGTCTCAGACAGAAACCCCAGACTTGGTCATGTCGAAAGGATCCGGGTTTTAGATGATACATCACATGATTTTGAGTTAAGAAAGGAGAGTGACAGGGCTTTGCTGGGTCACAGTGATCACCTTAGAAACCAGGGTGGTTTATCTGGGGTTTGTGAGGATGAGGCAGCGGTTGACCCTTTTGTTCGTGCTATAGAATGGGGTGATGTTAGCTTGAGGCAGTGGTTGGATAAACCACAACGATCTATAGATGTCTTTGAATGCTTGCACATATTTAGACAAATAGTGGAGATTGTGAATGTAGCACATTCGCAAGGAATTGTTGTACATAATGTTCAGCCATCGTGCTTTGTCATGTCCTCATTTAATCATGTATCCTTCATTGAATCTGCCTCTTGTTCAGATTCTGGGTCGGATTCTTTTGAGGAAGGATCAAATAGCCAAAATATGGAGGTTAAAGATTTATCCTCTCCCTTGCCCCACGAGATACTTCAGCGGAGAAGTCGGTTGGGAGCTGAAGATATTCAACCGGTAACAACCGCAACCAATGTCTTATCAGAAGCTAGCTGCATGCAATCAGGCTCAGCCTATCAAATGCAAGTTACTTTAATAGAAGGGACCGAAGAAAATAAAATCTTAGATAGAAGCAATGTGGCACAAGTTGAAGAAAGGGAGCAGCCATTCCCAATGAAACAGATATTGCTTATGGAGTCAAATTGGTACACTAGTCCTGAAGAGATTGAGGGTGCTCCTGTTTCCTGTGCTTCAGACATTTATCGGTTGGGAATTCTTCTTTTTGAGGTTTGTAATGAAAAATGCAGCATTTCTTGTGCTCTTCATGATTTTATGGTTTTCAAAGCCATATCATTTTCGTTGTTTCTTTCTTTTTACTAAAAATTGAAGCTAGATAAAATTTTTGAGTCATATGTTTGGTTTTCTTTTTACTAATGTGAGAATCTTATTTCTCTGTAGTTATTCTGCCCGTTTAGCTCAAGAGAAGAAAAGACCAGAACCATGTCAAGTTTGAGACATCGAGTTCTTCCTCCTCACTTGCTGCTGAAGTTTCCAAAAGAAGCTTCTTTTTGCCTATGGTTACTGCACCCTGAGCCAAGTAGTCGTCCAAAGATGGGGTGATTTCTCTAACAACAGACATTTTATAATATTCTATTTTTTTATTTTATTTATTTATTTTATCCAATCTCTAACATTTCTGTTTCTCTAAATTTAGTTTCCCCCCATAACCCCACCTTTGGGGTCCATTTATAAATTTAATGGTTCTTTGTGTGCTTGAGCCTTTCTTTCGAGAGCTTTTGTTAAAGTGGAAACTGCCAACTTTCAACTATGTTATAATTTTCCCATGGCTAATTCTGTTTAGTGTACTTCTGCCTAGAAATCTGAGCTAAAGCCCTTTCACAGTTACCAACTTTGAGGTGATTTTTTCTTCATGTGTGAGCACATGCAGATTAAGAGTTAACATATTTGCAGACTCAAAAAGTAAAGAGCTGTAATGGTTTTGCTGAAAGAGTTTGTGTAGGCCTGTCTTAGTGCTAATTGCATTCAACAGTCGGTTGCTTAAGATTTGTATCCTTTTCTGACCTTATGGGCAAAATAATTTGGCTTCTTTTCTAGGAAGTTGTTAGAAATTGCAGTCAGTATTGTTGATCTGCTTGTATGTGATTGACTGACTAATTATGTTTCATGTTGTTTTCTGTGTAACAATGTTTTCATCTATAATGATGTTAAATTCTAGAAATACACTTTTACATTATCCAATATATTCTGCATTAGATCTGATGTCGTTTATTATAGTCATCGGAATCTAATAATTGTATGCCTTGTATTGCAGTGAGTTGTTACAGAGTGAGTTTCTGAATGAACCAAGAGACAATTTGGAAGAACGTGAAGCAGCAATAGAGCTCAGGGAGAGAATAGATGAACAGGAGTTGTTGCTGGAATTCCTTTTGCTGATGCAACAAAGAAAACAAGAAGCTGCTGACAAGCTGCAGAATGCTGTTTCGTTTATTTGTTCTGACGTTGAAGAAGTTTGTAAGCAGCAAGCAATTCTTAAGAAAAAGGGAGGCTCATATGCAGATCACTCAAAGTTAAATCTTCCTGCACCAAATGTTGTTGATAATGATCATGCTTCTACCTTGGGTTGTAGAAAACGATTCAGACCTGAGCTTCAGATTAACAATGTAGAGGAATGTGATGATAATCTTGATGATAATCAGAAGTCAGATACCTTCACTAAGAATGAAGAAAGTTTCCTCCTTAAAAGTTCTCGATTAATGAAGAACTTTAAGAAACTGGAGGCTGCATATTTTTTGACAAGATGCAGGCCAATCAAGCCATCAGGGAAACCGCTGATTAGACATTCACCATTAAGTAGTGATGGTAGAGGGTCTATTGTTGTAACAGAAAGAAGTACTGTCAATAATTTAGGATCAAAAGAGCGATATACTGAAGATAGACAGATTGGATGGATAAATCCATTTCTTGAGGGTTTGTGCAAATATCTGTCTTTCAGTAAGTTGAAGGTTAAGGCAGACTTGAACAAAGGGGATCTTTTAAACTCTTCCAACCTAGTCTGCTCTCTTAGCTTTGATCGTGATGGAGAATATTTTGCTGCGGCAGGTGTAAATAAGAAGATTAAAGTATTTGAATGTGATACGATAGTAAACGAAGATCGTGATATCCACTATCCTGTGGTTGAAATGGCTAGTAGGTCAAAGCTAAGCAGCATATGTTGGAATACCTATATCAAAAGTCAGATTGCTTCAAGTAACTTCGAAGGTGTGGTGCAGGTAGGTCAAGCCTTACATTTTGTTAGCCTTTCGGTATTCTATCACTTTGTTATAAATTAGTTGCATGATATTTTCAGGTATGGGATGTTTCAAGAAGTCAAGTAATTACAGAAATGAGAGAGCATGAGAGGCGTGTTTGGTCCATCGACTTCTCGTCAGCAGATCCAACATTGTTGGCTAGCGGGAGCGATGATGGTTCAGTTAAGCTATGGAGTATCAATCAGGCAATTCTACTTTTGCACTTGGTGGATGTCAGCTTTGAAACTAAACGTACTGCAGTCATCTAATTTCTTGCCATGTATACTTAATTCTGGATGTGTGATAAGTTTTTCCTCTTACGTGGGTTGCTACTGCAGGGAATAAGTATTGGTACCATCAAAACAAAGGCCAATGTTTGCTGTGTGCAGTTTCCATTGGATTCTGGTCGATCACTTGCATTTGGTTCAGCTGATCATAGAATTTATTACTATGATCTTCGAAATTCAAAAATTCCTCTGTGCACATTTATTGGACACAACAAAACTGTGAGCGACATCAAGTTTGTAGACTCAGCTACACTAGTTTCTGCATCCACGGATAACACACTGAAGCTTTGGGATTTGTCAATGTGCTCATCTCGTGTTATTGATACTCCGCTTCAGTCATTTACAGGTCACATGAATGTGAAGGTAAATTACTCACATTATATTGGTTAATTTTATGCTTATATGATGAATTGTTTAGGATATTATATCAACTTGCAGTTTAAGGAAAGCCATAAAGCCTTCTTTAAGTATAGGATACTATATTGACCTACAGTGTTTGGAAAGCCAATATGAAGTTTTCCTTCGGCATTATATCATAACTCCAGTATCTATATACATTCTATATTTGTTGGACTTTGAGTTTGACTTAGAGCACAAAAATCTTTGTGAATAAATGATTTTGCTCAAAATGTAGCTCTCTTTGGGTACAGATGAAGATCTCACTATATTTGGTTACTCAGTTGATAATTTTTAGGATTATCCTTAACATTTTGTATCCATTTGGGATGTGGTTGTGTAATTCCATATGCATTTTTACTAGGAATATTTGCTGCTAAGACAATATTCATCTTGTGTACGGTTATTGTATATTCAGTCCTGTTTTCTAGTTTCATTTTGGTGAAAATGGAAAACCCATTTGATATGTATTTCTTGAAGATGGTTTTAATATAAATGAGATGGAAATCAGGACAATTGAAAACAATTAAATAAGATGATTTCACATATTTTTAGGAATTGGAAACAAAAGTAAAAAAATGTTGTCCGTGTGCCAAAGACCTTGTTTATGATTGAGCTCTTCTTTGAAAGTTCTGAACCCTCTTTAAAGGACCATAAAATTTTCCATCATTTACTTCAGAGTTGATGAAATTCATTCCAATATGACCACAGCAGCTGCAACGAAAGGACATGACAAGAAGGGGGAAGTGTTAAAGACATTTTTAAATAAGAGTAATGAAATTGGAGAAGAGATAAGAGACGGATAACAATTAAACGATACCATGCTTAGTTGTTTGCAAAGGAAGCCGAAGTCCAGTTGTACAGCTGTAATTTGGTATAGAGTTAAGTTGAGATTGCTTAGAAATATTAGGATCTTGTTAAACAGATATCAAGTGGTTGTGCAGAGATCCTGGTAAATTTTCATTCCATTGCATATACTTTGAGCTTTTCTAGTTAGAACAATCAATGGTGCTTCAAGTTCCTTCATGGAGTGGAAGCAGGCAAGAAAAGTTAACAGGTAGGGCCTAGGGCTTTCCTTACCCAACTGTCATTGAAGGATTTTGGAAGCAATCTTCTGCTATGGTTGGATGGTTACTTGAATCGATAGTAGGTTAGGCTTTGAATCACTCTGTCCAATAAATGAGGAATCTATTCACATTAGTTATACTGTTATGTTTAAAGAATATTTATTATATGAAGACTCGAAATAATGGATCAGCATTGCATTTGGAAATAGTTTAGTAGATCTTAAACTAAATAATATTTGCTAGCAACAACATAATAGTGGCAGTCAAATAATGTAGATTGATTTGAATCTTTCTCCAATCCAATTTTGTTGTGATGTGTGTTCTTATTGCAGAACTTTGTGGGTTTATCAGTAGCTGATGGTTACATAGCGACGGGCTCAGAAACTAATGAGGTACGTCTTATGTTATTTTGGTTGTTAATTAATCATATACTTTCCGATACAGTAGTTTTACGCTTTTACATTGTTTCTTTGGGGATGCAGTTGAAAGGTTCTTTCAGTGTTCAGTTCCTCAATTATTTAATGAATCCTCATAAAATTATAAGACAGCCTACTTAGAAACTTTTTCGTAAAAATGGCCTCCTATGACCCCTAGCAATCTGTATGCAGTTACTTAGAGATCAACAAAATAGTTTGCTCTTAATTTGCATGCAAATTAGAGTTAGGAGGGTTCAATAGGAAAACCAATTAAATCAGGTACCACATGCTTCTTTGAAGGTTACATTTCACTCTTGGAAAGTATGACCGGCAGATCTCCATTCATATAAGATGTATGAAAATGGAGGCTTGATATTCTGTACTTATTTTCTTGCATGTAGCCACCAGTTGACATTTGCATTTCATAGGTAAAAATCAATGGTTTTAGTTGGGGTATTTTACAGTTGGGTAACTGCTGTCTATTAGTTGATTCAGTGCTCTTAATTTTTTTTTATTTTTTTTATGCCACTACACTCACTAATACCTTAATCTCAACTAGTTGGGATTGCCTGCATCAAGTGATAATCACATGTCTGCACTAGATGTCATAAATTGTTATGGAACTCATCAGAACATTCAATGCGTAAAGACATTCCAGTCTGTGCAATTGCTGATATCATTTCTTTATTAACATTAAAATAGTCTCTGTGGAACAGGTTTATGTATACCACAAAGCTTTCCCCATGCCAGCATTGTCATTCAACTTTAACAACATGGACCCGATCTCTGGCCATGATAAGGATGATGCAGCACAGTTCATCTCGTCTGTCTGTTGGCGTGGCCAGTCTTCCACTTTAGTTGCAGCAAATTCCAGCGGGAATATAAAGATTTTGGAGATGGTTTAATTTGGCCTGTGTTATCCCAAACAATTCTTCGATTTTTTTTTTGGCAGAAATGATAGCATTGGAACCTGAAAACAAAATAAGGACAAGTATCTTAAACCAGAGGAGCTGTTGTAGAAGGGTATAGGAATTCAAACAAAACAAGTTTTGGCATTAGTCAATAGTGGAAGTAGACAATAAGAGTTAGAATTATTTGATCTGTTGCATATAGATAATACTGTAAAAGGGGGGAAAAAAGAAGAAATATAATCCACTTCTCTTGTATATCATGTAAACGGAGCTCATATTAAATTTTTTGTCAATTATAATCAATCTTCAATTTCATCATCCTTATACATTTTGCTTAATGGACCTGGAGAACTTTCAGTAGTTGTAGTTGTGTCAAGTCGGTAGAAGTAACAAACAACTTGAGTTGGTTAACCTGAAAGATCTGCGCGCAAGGTATGGAAGAAGTGTTTTATCTAGGCATATGTTTGATCAGAATGACAATTGTGTAGGTTTGTTCTGTGTTTGAAGAGAGGTTAAATACTACTGCAGCTGTGGGTCTAAAACGTGTTTATTTATTTATAAAATTGTCACTTACATAAAACTCGTACTTCTTTTATTTTATCACACGAGTGGTAGGCTTTAGATAAGAGTGAAATCATGTTTGGAGAAAGTGTCTGCTTGAAAGCTGTTAACTTTAGGGTCACTTGCAATGATTGGAGGATAAGTTGACGAACTTCTTTTTTTTTTTTAATCCGACACCAATTAGGTTAGTATTCTATTGGAACTTGGCAGATCAAATATTACAAGCTCAGTTCAGAATGATAATTTTCACTATAAGAAAGGTGTTTTTCCCGCACTTTGTAATTTAATGATAAAAAGAGGGAATGTTCAACCATTTTTATATTTTCATTTTAGTGGGTGAATGGGCTGATATCAAATATAAAGAGTTGCCCAAATTGATAGTGATTTCCACTAGACTCTTCTCTTAAATCAAAGGAAATGGGGAGGAAAAAGTCTATCACACATTAATGAGAAAGAGAATTTATTCCACAAATTCCACATTGATAACTCACTTGTCATTTGCATCCTTAATTTAAATAATTTATAATGAAGTCCTGGTGCCCAAGTCTCATTTTCACACTTTACTTTCTGGTCAGTGTTCAATAATGTTGTTTTTTTTACCTTAAAATCTTGAAGAATGAGATGACATTCGAAACTATGACGATTTCAAACCCCAACTCATTTCTTTATCACCTAAACCAAAACAGAAAATCATGTTTTTGTTTCATTTCAATGATGGTTCATTATGCGTGCAATGCAAGTATCCGTGCTTTCTTACAATTGATGACTCCTCCCAACCCAGAGAGGCAGGCACTATAGGTGTCCAATCTAATAAATCCAACCGCTCACAAACACTAATTTAAAAGGAAACAACACATCAAAAACAGACAAACCAACCAAAATGGCATGGGAAGAAGACAGTTTCAACATTGATATTTCCTAGAAATTGTTGTCGTCCCCTAATCATCATATGTCATATAATCTTCTTTGTATTAAACCAGTAATTAACATATATTATTTTCATCCATCTATTATGGAACTGCCAGGGGACCCAGAACAGAGTAGATTCTGTGTTGTAATTCTACAAGTCTAAAATCTGATCATTACCAGAAGTTTACGGATTGGAAAGTCATGTATAAAAAAATAATACATCTAATTATTGTATCAAAAAGAATAGGAACAAAGTGGGAAGAAATACTGCAGAAAGCTTCCCAGCTATATTAAGTATGAAAAGTCTATAAATTAAAGCCTACCGGAAGGATGCTTGAGTTCCTCCTTGATCCCAACAATGGCAATACTTTTGGATACTATTGATTGTAATCCTACTCGCATACTTCAATCCTAAGAAGAATGCAGTTGTAAGAGCAACTCTGCCATAAAAAATCCTCCCTCCATACAACTTTCCAAGTTGTAGGCTGGCTAATAGATAGAATATCTTGTTTCTTTTTGTGTTTCTGTTTTGAATTCCATTCTCATCTGCAAGCAATTATCACAGATCTATTTACACTGGTTTTGACCAACTTTAGCATTAAGAACTAGCCTAGATATTAAGAGGCGAAGCCTTTCAGCTCCAGGACCTGGTTTAATCTTGTTTGGATCCCCAACCTTGGAACAATTCGGATCACCAGAACACCAAGCACCGGGGGTGAAGCTCCCATTCTTCCGACCAAGTAACTTCTTATCAATCTTGTCCAAAACATGGGTGTTGTGTTTAAATTTCCGAGCAAAGGCAGCGTTACTTGCAATCATCTTGCTTGTGTCATTAATGGAAAGGACATGTGGGTGCTGTCCAGGGGGATTGTCCCACGAAATGTAGTGCAAATCATGATTGACAACAGTCTCAACAAACTCCGGCGCATTGCAAATGACAGTCTGAAAGTAGGACTCAGGAGAGGAGACAAAGTTTGTATGGTACATGAGCAGAGTTCTTGGTAGATTATCCCAACCCCAAATGCAGTATTCTACAAATGAACGTGAGAGCACCATCCATGCTGAGCCTGCAACAAAAATAGATGTTATTTAATGGTAGAACATCAATTTTATGTGACTAGAGCAAAAGGAATCCTATATTATGCTTGCAGAATTTTGCGTAGTGATCGAGGGATGCTTTCTGTTATTTATCTTTTCTCTTGTTCTGGTGCATTTCTGATTTAACTTCCCTCTGTATTTTTTTCTCTTTCTTCTATAAAACTTTGTTTCCTACCCAATAGAAAAAGTGCAAAAGGTACTCCCTTCTGCCAGTGAGCATCCAGGGAATTTATTTCATATATTTATTGCAGGCACTGCATAATTTCAAACCAACAATCAGAACAGCAGATGTTAGAAGGAGCGCTAAAGTTCAAGAATTTCATCACTGTTTGGAAACACTGAATCTCAAATGAAAGATATATTGCAATATCCAGTTTATTTACGTTGAGCTCTTGTACACGTAGCTAATGAATTCCACTATGGAATTGATTAAAGTGTGAATACAAAAGATCAGGTTTCCATCAGCCCGCACTAATACTAAAGACAACTACGTGTATGTTAGTGAAATACTAAAAATAATGAATTATGCTGATTGCCTAAATTGTCAGTAATGGAAGTTTGTCACCCTAAATTAACTCCACAATTTCCATATATAATCATTCTCTTAGGAAATTGGAGGAAAGGGCTGCCTTAGCTGTTAAGCTAGAACACAAATTCTAATGTTAGTAAGAACTTGAAAATTCTAGAGGCCAGTCAAAGTCATTTAACCTTTGAACGTGGAAACTGCTTACAAAAGCAATTTGAATTGTTCAAAGGCCCAACTTAGTCAAAACCTCAATGCACTTGATGGACAGAAAACAGATTCGCTTTTTCTTCCATCTAATTTTTGTAAAGGAGTGCAGATTTCCATCAGTGCAACACTTCTCTAACATTGCAGCTTTAATATATTTTTTTTCTTCTGGAAAATGACAATAGTGTAGAAACTTAGCAGTATGGATGACGAGAACAAATATAATTGAATGATGGGAACACTAACCAGTAAATAATTTAAAGGCTGTCGGCAAAGATCTCTTTGGTGTTACCCAGAATATATCAGACTTGGTTTGCATATAGAGTCCAGGATCAACCATCAGAGGCATTGCTCGTTTATCTCTGCAGAACAAACAGCCAAATTAGTATTTCATTTAACATACACAAACCCTGGAAATATACAGTCACAGAGAATAGAGAGACTTACTCCTTCCACCCTAGCTTGCTTGTGTGTTCAATGAAATTCAGTTTTCGGTTTAAATGCGAAAACGTGAAAAGAAGATCTGCAAATTTAAGATAATCAATTAATTAATTGTTCAGAGCACAACTCGCATCGCACATTCAAAATTAAAACAAACAAAAAATATAGTTGGATAAACCAGACTTGCCATCTTGAGTCACAAGAGGATAATCTGAAGCACTGAGGTTAATAAACCAATCCCAATCCTTGTTTCTCTTGAGAAGAATTGCACAAGCATGAAGCGTATTAGCAACCATGGTGGGTCCTCTGTAAGTAACCATATTAGCCTTGGTATTCATGTAAACATTTCCAATCATGGTGAACAAAGGATCTTTCTCCACTCGTGAAGCAAGCTCCAATCGTTCCTCTGCTGGCGATTCAAGGTCCAAATGAACAATATACTGGTTGCGTGGATGATACAGAGCATGAAGAGTTCTCCATAGCTTATCCAAATCACCCTTTGACCCAGAAATCAAATAAGCAAATCGAGGAATTGCAGGACCAATGGGAGGGATTGCAGGCTGTTTAACCTTCATCTCAGCATAAGTTGGGTCGGTTTGGTTCGATGACAGTCGGGATGGGAAAATAGAGAATATTGCATTGATGGTGTGTAACGAAGAGATCAGACCCATATTGAAGGAAGTTGCAACAAGGAATATGCATACAAGAGAGCTTACAACTAGAGGGAAAACCCATTTTTTCTCCATCCCCACGAACCCCATTCACAACTATATCATCCAATTAAATGATCCTCACAAACCTAAATTTACTCAAACGCCAACTCAATTAGAACTTCTATTCGAATCGAATAACAAACAATACATTCACCTATATTATTGATGCTCAGATCGAGACCTTCTGCTTTAAAATATGCCCAACTTCTGACTTCAAAATCTATCTGTTAAATCAACATTCAACAATCAAATTAGTAATACCAAACCAGAACCAATCAATCAACTCCACGAATTCGAAGAAACTGATGCTTGCAAATGCATCCAACTATGACATCTGAATCAAAAATCGACAATATTAAGATTAATCACATAATAAGCTAAATTATTAGAGGCCGATTACAGTATTAATTATATATAGATTAGATTTGTATGCATGTAAAGCCAGAGATGGAATAAAATATATTAAAAAAAAACATAAGAGACGCATTAAGAAAATCGACAAAGAACTAAGAAACGAATCAAACATGAATAAACAACTCGATTAAAATAATAATATATTGCCAGGTAAACTAGCAGGTGTCTAGCTACTTTGATTGTAAATAAAATCCATTGATAAAGACAAATAATTAGCTCGTTTAAACAATGCCAAATCTGCGCACAAATCAGATTAAACATCCTCATAAATTATCAATAAAACCCCAAAATCGTTAACACCCACATCAAGATTTACAGTCTAAAAACACAAGATTACATTAAAAAGATGAAACAAACCCATATCCCAGAATTCAAACCCAGATCAGAAATCCAAAAAAAAAAAATTAAAAAATTGCAAAGATCAAATAAGGAGGTGACCTGTTTGTGGATGCAGAACCAAGAGCTTCTTTTGCACGTCAAAAAAAAAAAAAAACAAATAAAGAGCTAATAGAATATAAAAAGGGTTGTCTACAGTGGTTTTATAGTTCGTTTAAAATTGAAAAATCTTGAGAAAAAAAAAATAAATCACAAGAAAACTGTATTGTATTCTATTGTTCTTTGTTTTATATTTTTATTGTTGGAAGCTCAAAGAATCCGTTCAAGAAAATCTAAACAAACTCACCCATTACAGTAATTACATCAAACACAAACAACTGTTTTTTTTTAACACTCCAACATCTGGATCGTGCCTACAATACGCATTTTTTCATGTAACGTTTTGTTGGGTTTTTTCTTTTTTTGGGTACTTCTTGTTATAATATCCTTTTTATGTTGTGAATTTCCAGATGGGAAGTCGTTTTCAGTTTCATTTTGATTTCTGATCTTGTAGATTTAAACGGTTGTGATTGTGGGTTGTATGGTCATTAAGTTATGACATGTCAGAGAAGATTTGCTTTTCTTTTTTTCCCTTCTTTTTCCTATTCTATAAATAATTTAAATTTTATGGGTCTTTTAGCGTGTGTTTTAATTTAAAAATATTATTGGAAGTAAATGTTTAGGTCAACAACGTTCCATAATTATAGGATTTTATTTTTAAAATCTAATACCAATTGGGTTATGGTTCTATACTAGCAACTCACGAGATTAAACATTATAAACTCGGTTAAAAATAACAATTCCTACCATATAGTAAGATTAAATGCTATTAATTCGGTTCGGAATGAAAACTCCTACTATAGGGTCTCTCCACACTTTTTGATTTAATGGATAAATATGGGATTAGAAGAAATGTTCAACTACTTTAATACCCGTGAATGTATTAGATGAAAGATTTTTGATGCTTTGATACATATAACTTATGAAAAATATTTATGGATTATTAATTATATTTTAGCATTTCAATTTAATGAAAGATGATGAACATCACACGTGTTTATATATATATTAAGTATCATAGTTCATAAAATGTACAACTACTTTATATAAAATTGATTCTCTCACACACACATGTGTACATTATCATCCGGTTTAGTAGACATTTCCTTTAAATTTGTAAGAAAATGGATAGATGGATATTAAACAAATTAAGATTTCAAGTTTTTTTTTTTTTTTTTTTATATATCACATGTACAGTGGCAACTTGAACTCGGATTTAAGTTAATACCGTATGATATCCAATTTCATGCAATTCAAAAGTTGCAATCCCTTAAATTCATTAACTCATTTTCACTGATGAATAATAAAGAAATTGATGGATTAATAGATAGATATTAAAACCACAAATTTAAATTTAATATAGCGTAACCTTACTACCACTATTATTAATGGGTGGGCCAGTTCTACCGAAGACTTTCCCACAATCACATGTTTAGAATTGATTTTTCACGTGGTTGACTAGAATTTTGTCAGCGTTCATGTGTTTGACATGTGTACATCCCTCGATTCATGTAAACATATATTTTCGTCTGAATAGATACACAGTAATGGATCCTCTTTGGTTTCTACTTTCTATAGGGCCGCAGCCCACGAGGACATTCTCTTGATGATGCGGGTCCCGAAAGATTCGATCAGGTGTCGACGTGAGCGATTACCCAGTCATTGCGGCAACATCAGATCCACTTTGGACCGTCGATACTCACACTTTCTTTTTTCCTCATCTCCCAACAATTTGTATAGAATCCACAATTTTGTATATTAATATCCAACAATTTCCTATTAACTATTTTCTTATATACAATAAAATATTTATGATAAATCTTATTTAAAAAAATAAAGAATGTCCAATATTGTCATCTATCAATATAATTTATACATATACAAGGTCTCTTACTTTGGTAGTCGGAGTCCTTAAATCTCTCCAAACTATTAAGGTTCAATACCCAAATAAATATATATTTTCATTATTGCCTATAAAAATGCATTTGTGTTCTTAGTTTAAGTGGTTAGTGTACCGCTCTCTCACCTCAATTATGAGGGTTCAATTCCTATTATACTTATTAATCTTGTAATTGTACCCCTTTAAAAAAAAATATCAATAGTACCCTTACTATAATTAATTTACTTATTTTTACATAATTATTTTTAAACCCTCTTAAGTTATTATTACACCCAATTTAATCCTTACATCATCATACTAGTTAAAAAACACATAAACCTCTATTATATTTCTTTTAAATACAAAGAGAAATTAATTATTTTTAAAAAACAGTTGCAACATTCAATATAATTAATTTCTTTTTATGAATTCTGAAAAAAATTATTTAAAAAAAAATTAAAATGTTCATCAGACTATTAAAAAATATATGAAGGTTAACAGTCGAGAATTAACTTATCAACTTTATAAATTTGTCATTATTTTAAGTTTATACTGATTAACAATGAATCATTTACAGTAAAAGCAATAACATAATTAATTTTTTTTATCAAAAATAACTTAAAATCTCATGATTAAATATTAATCTACGCCTCTTTGTTTTTTTTTTTATTCCTAACCGAACAAGACAAAAGAAAAAGTTTAATTGAAAATTTAAAGAGATACATATCAATTAAAGTCCTCATGGAAAATTTTGATACTTGAAATAGAATTAATATTTAATTAGGATTTATCATTCCTTTTTTTTAACAATAAAATGTTTAATATAATTGTACATAAAATGAATGTAATTAATAGTTTTTTTTAAGGGGGTACAATTACAATATTAACAACTGCTGGGACCTGCCGAGATTAATCACTAAATGCGCGGCCTGGATATCTACTCCCATAGCGGGACATCCACTTATAGTAAAGTGGTTAGTGCACCTCCCTCTCACCTCAGTGGTGAGAGGTTCGATTCCCACCATGTGCATGTGTAGGTAGTTTTCTCCTTTTACTGTGGGAATGTAATTAATAATTATATAAAGTATTTGATTTATTTTTAATTAAATAGTTTACCTTTATGAGTATTTTTTGTTAGGATATTTTTATAATTAAAATTTTTTTTATAAAAATATAAATATGTAAATTATATTTATACGCGTCAATAGCAGCACCCTATTATTTATAATTTATACATATAATTGGTCATATTACGATATATAATTGGTAATGTCATAGGACAACTTAATATATTTTGGATTAAAATTCAAGGAGGGAGTTCTTAAACTAAAATAAAATAAAAAGAAGATAAATTTGTAGTCTCTTTACTGTATTAAAGAAGTCATATTTTACACTCAAAAAAATAAGAGTTTTCTATTGTGGACAAGATTTGGCTCAACGATGGTCCTTTCTTTGATCATCCTCTTGTAATATCATAATTCATTTAATATTAGTAGGGTCTGGGCTTTTTGTCCCTTAAAAAAAAAATTGATAAATAATAATGTTATCGTGTTCTTTTTCTATATAGAAATCTACTCGCTACACGTAATGAGATACCAAGTAAGTCCAAAATCTATACCTTTGTTTTTTTTTTGCTCAAATATTTATTTTCATATGACACCCAATCAATAGAAAATATTATAATTTGTTATATTTTTTAAAAAAATATAAATTTTTTATTTACTTTTTTTAATAATACCATAAATATTTTTCATATAATAATACTTTAGGTCTAGCCTAATTCAAATAATATACATTTATATAGTACAACCAACCCAAGGATGAAAATATCAATGTCGATAGAAATATTGGTACTATAATTTATTAATTTGGTGGAAATATCAATATCAACGAACATTGATGTATAATTTGCGTATAGTATGAAAATTTGGCTGAAAACATAAATTTTTTAAATAAACTTAAAAAAAGGTTAAAATACCAATAATATAATAATAAAAAAAATACAATTTTTGCTCTCAAATAAATATAATATTTAACAATTATATGAAATAAATATGAATATAATACATATACGAGCCATATAAAAACTAAAAAAATCTCCCATTAAAACTTTATTTTTTAATAGTTTGCATCATACAAACCATATAAAGTTTAATACCAAAACAAAGATATAAAACATGGTGTGACTACCGTCTTAATTCATTAAATTTTTTTTATAATATTCTTGTTTAAAAAACAAAAAAAAAAACTTATGATATTCTTATTTGAAATATTAAAAGTTAATTACAAGTATGATAATCTTGTTGAAAAATAATAATAAAAAAATATAATATAATTTCTTACATTATAGTTATAGATTGTTATACAATTTATTCGGAATCCATTAATATCAACACAACTAAAAAGAAAAATATGAGTACATAATTTGTTTAATTAAAAATAATAATTAGAAAGGTAAATAACAACATTACGGAATATGATTAATTCTCACTTTACATTTGATGAAAATATACTATATATTTTACGGGTATTTTCTAATATTTTATAAAAAAATTTATAATATTATGTAAAATTATCCTATATATTCACTAATATCGACACTTTAAGGAATATATTGCAGATATTTCCAAAAAAAAATTAAAATATTTTAATAAATAAAAAATTAAACCCGGTATCAATATTGATGACCTTAAGATATGAAAATATCTTAGATATTATCTATTTTTCAATCGATGAATTCAAGGAAGAACCAAAAGTTGAAGGCAACGTGATGCGTATCCTCTTAATTGGATCCAGTGGGGCCAAAAAATAATGGGTCTCACGTTTAACGGTGAACCGCCTATCTACCAGATTTTAATGCTGGAGGTGGAGTCGTGTACGGTTTGATACCAGATTTGAGCACGTGCTTTTGGCACGTGTAACATGTGTTGACTTTAGTTGTATTAAATTAAATTACAATTTAACTTCTAAAAACAAAAAAAAAAATTAAATTACAATTAAAAAAAGGTGGTGTCTGATTTTATTTTTAAAAATTAGTTTCGATTTTTAGAAAAAAAAAGTATACATATGTAAGGTTATTTTCTAGATTTCGAATTAAATTATAATATTTAAAAAAAATTTAAACATAAAATAAAATATTTTTAAATTAATAACTTAAAATTTGAAATAAATAATTTATTATTTTTCATATTTTTTAAAATAAGTTTTCAAACAATAACTATTTTAGTCATTTTAAAAAATAATATCAAATAAATTATATTACTTTTATTTTCTAAAAATTACTTTTAACAGGTATTTGTATCTTTAAAAATATTATTTTTATTTTAAAATAATTTTTAAATATCATTTTAAAAAGGGTACCAAATGCGTGTGAAACATTTGATAGATATATATGGGCTCATTGTCTTTTTCAAGATCCAATGATGCTCCACCTATTTACTTGTAGTAAATAAATCACTGTAAAGTTTGGTAAAAATGTGTTTTCTAGTTGGAGGATTAATTATTCAGGCTTCAATTACTGGAAATAAAAGCAAAATATTTATTTTGTTATGAATATTACGTTATTGTACAAGAGTGAATAGCCATCAACTCATGAACATAACTTCCATCTGTTTATATTTTCACTGTCTTCATCATCATGATCCATTTTATATTCATTACATTATAATCTAATTTGATAAATATTACAAATAACAATCATACTTAAATTAGATTTGGTTTATTTTCTACATTGTCTCCCTTAAACCAAGCTTGACAGAATTAACCATGCACAACTTCTTCTTGAGAAGAGAATCATTCCTTATCCTTGAATGATTTCAGAATCTTCTCGGCACATTAATCTTCAGAAGGACGAAAGTTGTTACTGATTTCCTTATATTTCACCAAGTCATAAATATAATTCAATTTAAAATTCAAGACTTTAAAATAGAGCAACATTATCTTTGAAGTATTCGTTTCAAATGCAATTTCTTTCTTCTTTGCATCATTGTAAAATTTCCTTTTTATGACTTTTTCAAATCTCTGAGGCTTGCATGAAAATAGAGCGACATGATTCAAATTTGCTTGCATGAAAATTGAGCGACATGATTCAAAATTTTCTTTTCTTGGAGATTGTTCCTTTCTTTAAGGACTTCTTAGTTGAGATTTTGGAATTACGGGTGCAGAACTTTAATGAGAGCAACTTTCATAAGTTTTCTTTTTAGATGATTCACCAACCTCATGAGATTTTGTTACTTGTGGAAGTGACAAGACTAGAGAAAAGATTTTATTTTGAGACATCTCAATCTTTGCCACAAGTAGTTTCTTCTTTTTGTTAATAATTTTTCATTTATTTCCATCAAAGTAAACTGAGTAACTTTTCTACATAAACTGGCCAATACTAAGGAGATTGTGAGTTAAATTTGGAACTTGTAGAACATCTTGGATAAACATCCTCTTACCTCGCTTAGTGTAGACGGCAATGGTGCATCTTCCTTCCGCATTTTGTAGCTTCCCATCTTAAAGTTTAACTTGAGAAGTCACACTTTCATCAAGCTCCATGAAGATATTACGGTTTCCAGTCATATGATTATTGCATCCATTATCCAAGAACCATGTACTGTTTGATTCATCTTCAACATTTATGCATGAGAAGTGTAAACATTCTTCATCGCTTTCGTTTGCAAATTTTGCCTCATTGTTACTTCTTTTATTCTTGTTTTGATACTAACAATCTTGATAAAAATGATTAGGAATTTTACATCTTCGGCATTTATGATAGTATTCTTCACCCTTGTGATTATTTCTCTTCTAAATAATGCAATGAGTTTTATCATTAGAGAACTTTCTTTTGAACTCTCGCCATCCTCAGAATTTTCTTGGGATTTTTCTTTCTCATTTTTGTTATTTACGCGGCATTACAGTGCTTCTTCCACCTCGACGATTACTTTGTCATCAAGGAGTTGTTAACGGGCTTGCAGTGAACTCATCAATTCATGTAACGTAATGACATTAAGGTCTTTTGACTCTTTAATGGCAGTGACTTTGTAGTCGAATTTTGAATTTAGAATTCTAAGAATTTTCTCCATAATCTTAATATCTAAAATCGTCTCACAATTGGAATTCACATTCAGGAACCATTAATCAAACTGGGGGCCATTGATTACCATTCTAAGAGCGGCATCCTTCATCTGCCCTTTTGGGAAGTGTAGCGATTCCCAAGTCATGTAGCTTCCACAAAGTCTAGCACAAGCCATGACTTTTGAATTGAATGTGCTCACCTAGCGAAAAAGGCCCTCGCGAAGGCTAATTTTTGCCAAGTATAAAAGCTTCCATCAAAGCGAAAGATCTGATCTTACAGAAATCCCGCATATTGAGCGCAACTGATATGCAGCTACAGTGAGGCTAGAAACTTAGAGCGGCCAACATCTTTTTTGAAGTTGAGGCATTGCCGGCTAAGGGGACAATTGATCGAAACGAATAACAACTAGGAATGCCATCAACTAGGGTGCTATTGGCCACTAATTTGATTTCTGAGTTGAGTTAGATCGACCTTGAAACTCAAAATTTCATGCCACACTCTGACTTCAATGATGGGAACAACCTTCGTACTCCCTGGCTGGAGAGCTTCCAGGACAATAGGGGGCAGCCCATTATTGCTGGATATGGCTTCGGTTGGCTTTTGTCAAGAACTCTAAGAACCAACATGAAATGAATTCTATCAAAACATAACCATTTTTCGTAACAAGAATGCCTCATCGGGGATGTTGGTTAGCACTGGTCTAATTGGGCTAAGACTGATCCATGCACCGCATAACCACTTAAACTGGATGAGATGAGGTCTATGTCCCTAGTGAAAAAGGTTGTCCCATAAGGGAAGGAAAGAGGAGGAGCTCCGCCAGCAACCCTAGTGCATGAATACCAGACACAGCAAAAAAGGTAAAAGACTGAGGTAAACAAAGTTTCTCCAAAAAAGAGAGCTTGAAAGATCTTGGCCGACCTTTCCATCAGTAGCCGTTGTTTAATCAGCACCTGAGACTTCTAAATCGGTCCTTGTCATCCATCATCAGCGACAGGACTCCCGAGGGACTGGGGCTTTCTAATTGATTGTATCGAAAGGCCAAATTCATTGGGATTTCCCTATCGGGTAGGGTCATTTTGGTGCAAATTGAGGAACAATTTCAAAATCACGATGCATAAAAAAAAAAAAATTCATCAGATTGACAAGTGCTAATATTTGTGAGAAATAATCTTCAACTTTTTCTGACTTTTGCATTTGAAGAAGCTCGAATTGCCTATGCATGGTCTGCAAAAGCACGTTTTTCACCCTCTTAACTCTTTTATAAGTGTTCATCAACATATCTCACGCTTGTTTTGCAGTTGTAGCATGTGCAATCTTTTCGAAATTTTGTGGGTTAATTGACTGGTTGATGAAGAATCGTATCTGAAAGTCTTTCTTCAGTGTTGCTGAATTTACTGGTTGCGTATAGTCTTGTTCTATGACACCCCAAAATTCTTGATACTCAAACAATAACTGCATCTGAGCTATCTAATACTCGAAATTTGATTTTCCGTCAAATTTTGGAATCTAGTGCTGAAACATGTTGTTATTGCTTTTCGTAGCCATTTCTGTTTGCGCCGGGCCTCTCCCTAATCTTATAGAGCTCTTTGGATCTTTTAACTCAAGCTCTGGTACGAAATGTAGAAAAATAATATTTTAGGCTCTTTGTCCCAATTGAATATTATTAATTGATATTTCTGTGAATATCTCAATATTTCTTAATTGTTTCTGATTGTTCTTTTGATTGTTGAATTTGTTCAACTTGACAAGCCTATTTATAGGGGACTAATTAATATTCTAAATTCCATTAGGATTAACATAACTTATTCTAACTTGGACTAAAAAATCTAATTTGATAAAAATTAGAAATAATAATCCTACTAAAATTAGACTTTGTTTAATTCCTACACTTCACTTAATATAACATTTATGAGAATACCTCAAGAATAAAAAGAAATCATATTTATTGGACTACTACTTTTTCTCTTCTCTTATTTTGAACTTATGTTATGATGTTCTTTCACTAATGTGAATTTCATTCACTAATTATTACAGCAATGGATGAGAATTAAAAAGTGAATGCCTATATATTTTTTATTTTAATCATTATATAATATGTTATCAACGCAAGTGTCTAGTCAAAATTTATTTTAATATTTAAAAGTTTATTTAAGCCTGGTCTAAAAGCTGCCATTAGTTTAGACAATAAGCCTTGACCTAAAGGTAGACCTTTTCTAAAAAGTCTTCATTAAAGTCATACTTATTGGGAATTTATCAAAATTCTCCAAAAAAAATTGAAAATTGCAAATATACCCATCCTCCACTAATATTTGTATAGACTACCCAAATCCTTTTTTTAGACAATTGTGCCCTCATTTAATCGTACCCTACACAAAATTTTTTTCTTTCACTTATTTTCTTGCTTTTGACTTTAACCTCACCCACACAAAAACGTAAGTTGTTGCTTCAAATATTTTCTTTAAGTTCTTCTTCCTCCGCCGCCTGTTGTCAACAATTTTACCCTCTATTGTTGTTCTGCTCAAGTTCTTCTTCAAGTCTTCTTGTTTCTTCCTCCGCCGCATCTTCTTCTTCCAGCTGCAACAACTGAAGTCGTCTTCTTCTTCCACCGTTGAATCTTCTTCTTCCGTCGCCGCACTATCTTTTTCTTCCACCACCGCAACATCTTCTTCCGATTTGTCTTCACTGATTTTTATTATTATCATTCCAGTGCCAAAACCAAGTAAGAAAGTGTTGTAATTTTTAGTTAGTTTTTAAGAACAAAGATTTAGATTTGAAATTAGTGTTGTGGGTTTTTCAATTTGAACGATTAGAATATTGAATTCGTTGAGATTTGGTGGAAATTTGTATGACCCGATGATCCGATTATTTAATTTCTTCACTGATTTTTCTTCTGATTTTTAGCTTTGAAATTAGTGTTGTGGGACAATTTGGGAGAAAATTCGAGACCCGATGGTTTTGTTTGATCGGGGCGCAGTGGCCCGATGAAATCAAATTCAAATACTTTATTGGTGTTACCTTATAACATGTTTTTCCTCTGAACTTATTGTAATGTCATGCATTTTATGTCATGAATTATTTGGCATTTCCATTCAAATTGGTTTTCAATTTCATCTATGAATACAGCCTGATGGAATGACCATATTAGGCATTTCCATTCAAATTGGTTTTCAATTCCATTTATGAACCAATATGGTATGTGGAATTTATTTTTTTTTTTTAATTCTATTGTTCTCAGATTCAGAATCTAGATGATGCTTTGACATCCACTGGACATGGTCTTTTTATTGTAATTGATCTGACACTGGGAATGTTTTAATTTTCTTATTTGTAGCATGTTAAGTGATGTTGTGCTATGCAGGAGATCATTTCAGATCAATTGTCCTAAAATGGCTAATGCTATCCATTAGGAGTTTTTGAACTTTTGTTGTGTATGACTAGAAGTCATACTGTTTCCTTACAACTGTTTATCAATTTCCAATTTGTCTAGTTCATTTAGGGAGTAAAGCATTCACCTGATGGTTTTGTTATTGTTTTTTTCTTGCATTTTTGTCACGATTCCATTGCAGTAACTATGTTTTCTCTCTGATAAGAGAGCAGATTGCTTCATCACTGTTAGACATATATGACACTTTTATTTCTAGCACTTCCATTTATTTTTTGTATTTGATCAAATCTAGTGTTAGAGAACTATACTTGGTACAAATATGTTGGCTGAAACACTGTTGTGGCTTCATTCCAACAGAAGTTACATTATTCTGATTCTTTTGATGCATATACACAAGACTCTTAACATGAACAGTTTCAGTAAACATGATTTTTACCATGAGCAACGTTCAATAATAATTTAAAAAATGATTTTGGTTGCTTGAGAATGATTTGATGCATTGAAATAAGTATAATTTTTGTTCATAAGATAAGTTATGTGATAGTTACAGGTAACATTTAACTAGATTGGTCGGTGTAATCTTGAAGTAGAACATCTTAAGGAGCTACACACTAGCACACAGTATGTCCAGGCATAGGAAGAAGATTTGATTGGAATTAGCATTTTCTTTTACTTTTCTGTTTTGATTTTGATTTCCATGTTTGAATAAGGTCTTTATAATTTTTTGGAAGGTAAATTGTTACTTTCATTTGTTTGTTTTTTAATCTTTAGGATCCTCCTAGTAAGATAGGTTTTCTATCTCTTTTCTATCCGCTAGTAGGTAACAGTTATCTTATTAAACAAAAAGTCTTGTATATATGTAGCTTTTGTTGATTAAAATAAAGCTAAGCATGAGAGTCAAATAACTCACAGTAGCTGCAGAAGATACATTACTTGTAAAAGTACCAAATTATATTAGTGTTCTATTTTGGTGATCATGCTCTGTGTAAATTCCTTTGAGACCAAGACAGTGATAATAATTGTCTCATGGAGCAGGCTGTGATCACGAGTTCTCATTCTTTTCTTTTTGTTAATATATTAATATTGGAATCACTTATTCTTCATGATGATAGGGTTGGAACACATCCAAGATCTTTTGTAACACCCCCCCTGATCCGAACCTGCTCGGACCGAATCGGGAAGCGCTACCGTATACGGAAAATAAATTTCAGAACATGAACTTTAAGTAATGATCCAAATAAATATTTAAAATTATGGTCCAAAAAGATTTTCTGAAATTTTCGCTAGAGTTTCCTCTGTTTTTTCGACTTTCCAAAAACCTGTTTTTAACAATTTCGTAAACACAATTCATACAAAATATTTATAAACATTCAACTTCAAAAGCATTAAAATCCATGGGCCCAATTATCACAAATATTTACAAACATACATAAAACTAAATATCCATTACATATATTTACCAAAAAAAAAAAAATTATATCCATGCATGCCGATATAGTACATATAAAACATCAAATACGTAGTGGGCTACCAAAAATGCAGGAGTGATGTGACTCTGAACACTATCCCTGCAGATTCTACTCTTTCTGATCCTTGTCTCCTTCAACAATTTTTTTACCTGCGTGTGAGAAACTCAACACACTAAGCATAACGCTTAGTGAATGTACCCAAAAATCAAATGCTGCAAATAGTATAATAACTTTTCAAATATGCAAAATAACATTTAATATCAACATATAGGGCCCAAGTATCGAATATATCAAATAACATTTCGAATATACAAATCCATCGGAAAACTAAAACAAATATCATATCGAAGCAAATATCAATAAATCCATCGGAAATCAGAATAAATATCTTATGAAAGCATAATAATACCAAATCAAATCATTTCTCATCTCAAATCATATACAGATCATGTCACATTTCTAATTCCATTTCGGGCTCCTGATATATTAAACATATTTTTCGGACTGGATTACGGGCTATATAGAACAGAGTTGGATACCAAAGGAGGACCCGCTGCGTATCCTATATACATATCAGAATTGGACACCAACGGAGGACCCGCTGCGTATCACATATACATATCAGAATCGGCGTAGTACTATTCAGAAAACCCAATTGACATGTCAATATCCTATATCCATATATATGTTTACATATATCAGAGCCAAATCACTTTTCGAAAATCATATAATTCATTTCGAATAGAATCGTCAATTTAAATTCTGAAATCATATCCAAATCAGTATACACATTTTCGGAATTCGAATCGCATCAATATACATATACAAGCAAATTACAAAATCGTTTTCGAAAATATTTCTGAATCCAGAAATCGCTTCAAATCATATGCAATTATATATCGTAAATCCATAGTAAATCCAAATGCCCCGAATCACTTTTCGAAACAAATCGCAAAACAATATATACGAAATCGCTTTTAATAATATTCTCTGTAATATTATTATAATCAAAACATATCGAAAATCAATTCAGAATATTTTTCGTAAAATAATATTACGGATCCAGAATATATTCCAAATATACGTAATCCAAACCATCCCAAAATCAATTTTAAACAATATATTATAATCAATATAGCTCAAGTAAACTAAAAACAATATAATATAACGATTCCGAAATATTCTGAAAATTTTGAAAAATATGAAAACGGTATCACCAAATCTTAATACTCTTCTCTTCACAGCTTCTTCTTTTGCAACTTCACTTTTCTTCTCCTTCTTCTTCTTCTAGCACTTTCTCTCTCTTAAAATCTCTCACTCTCTCTCTCTATCTCACGGTTTCTCTCTCACTCTCACACTCAAACTTTTCATTTCACTCTTTGACCAAGTCCTCTCTAATTCTCTTATTATGCTTATGTGTTGCATCACACTTGCCAAGTTTCAAATTGCTTTTTAGGTGTCAACGTGCCCTCTTTTTTTTTTTTTATTTCCTTGCTTGACCCATTCATGTTTGTCTCCTCTTTATTTATTATTTTTTTCTTTTGGTTTGGTGTGGCCGACCCTATCATCACTTGTCAGTATCTAATTTAATTTATTTTTACTAATTGCAATATACCCCCTTGACTAGTCTAAATTATAAAGTAATCACCAATAAAAATTTAATCACATGAATTTAATCAAAAATCTTTTGGATATCAAACTAATCCACCAATTTAAATCACATACTTAACTGTTACATGCTTAATAATAATTAATAATAATACTTTTCATAATTATGAAAAATTTCGGGGCGTTACAATTCTTCCCCCCTTAAGAAATTTCGTCTGCGAAATTTACCTCATTCAAATAGTTGTGGATATTGCTGTCACATCACTTCTTCGCTCTCCCATGTAGCTTATTCCACATTATGGTTCCTCCAGAGTATCTTCACTAGCGGTATTTTCTTATTCCGGAGTTCTTTTATCTCTCTGTCTAGAATCTCCACTGGTTCTTCCTCATGTCTCAGATCAGGTTGGATCTCAATGGCTTCAGTCTGAACTCTGTGCGACGGGTTAGATCTGTAACGTCTCAACATGGATACATGAAATACATCATAGATCTTTTCCAGTTCCAAAGGTAAAGCCAGTCGATAAGCTACTGGTCTCACACGTTCAATGATCTCGTATGGACCAATAAACATCGGACTCAACTTCGCTTTCTTTCCGAATCTCAGTATCTTCTTCCATGGCGATACTTTCAAAAATACCCTGTCTGCAGACTACATACTCAATGTCTCTTCGTTTCAGATCTGAATACGATTTCTGACGATCGGAAGCAGCTTTCAATCTGTCTTTTATAATCTTAACTTTATCTTCCGTCTGTGATGAACACTTAAATTTGTATAATAATAAAGGTTAAAACCATTATTTTATACTATTAGTGTCATCAAATTACCTAACTTATTTATAATTACACTTAATTGTTAAACTTTCTATTTTGATGCAGGTTCAGTGTAATGGGCATAACTTTGCACTCAAATATCCAATCACTACGTTCTTGATAGTGTTGGAAAGATAACTCATAGCCCTATAAGTTTGGTTTGTAAACTCTTATCAGATTTGGACTCCTTTGAAGACAAATATTGGATTATCTTGGGCTGGTTTGCATGGTCGCGTCAATTGGGCAGTCTTCACCAATTGGGCCATAACTTTCTCCAGAAAATTCCAAATATTATGCGTCTTATCATTATAGAAAGATAAGAGAATTATCTACAACTTTGATGTTTATCATGAGATCAAATTGTCAAAGGAACGGTGCCTAATTCGGTGGACAAGTCGGTGCATGTGTGGAAAACAACAAAGTTGACAACTTTACCTTACCAAACTCAATCAACTTGCATTAATTTATTCCTACCATTTTTGACTTGTTTGCCTCTCATTGTGTCTATAAATAGAGGCCTTGTATAAGCTTGAGGGCAGCTTGGGTTCCTTGCCAAGTTCACCTTACATTGTTGTATTGTTGAACTTTTAAGATAATCTAATTTCTCTCTTGCTCATTTTATTTCTTCTACTTGTTTTCTTTCTTCTATCTAAATTCTCTTTTTACTAAGGTGAAGGGTGAAGCTCTTGGTATGTGAATAAAGATTCATTTAACTCTTAACATGGTCTTAAATTTTATATTCATTTGTGTAAATTTATCTACATGTTTTATATTACTTTTCTTATTGAATTGAATTTTCATCTCTTACTCTTATGTGAAGTGGGGATCTTGATTGTAGACAATTCTTGGCACAATGAATACTTGAATCCGTCTAGAACCGCATGGTTATACCTACACCTCTGACCAAGGATTCTTGATTCATTGTAGACAAACAACACCATAAATACTTGAATCCGTCTAGAACCGCATGGTTATACCTGCATCTGGCAAAGGAATCTTGATTTATGGTAGTTGATTGGCACAATAAGTACTTGAACCCATTTAACATAAGGAGTGTAGAGTACCCATTGTAATATAACTAAAAGAAAAGAAATATAACTTGATAGATGTGTAAAGAACTTAAATGGTCCAACTTCCGATTGGAACCTCCTTTGTGTGTGGATTCCAATTGAGTGATAAAAAAAGAGTTAAATATAACTTAAACCATATACCAAGAGTGGAACCTCTAACCTTAGCATATTTTAATTTAATTTGTTTCACCATTATACCTACCTTCATTTCATAATATTTTCTTTCCTATTATATTTTCCTTGTAGATTTTTGTTGGTTTTTGCAGGATCTAAATCTTCTTCCTCGTGGATCGACCCCGGTCTCATCGGGTTAATTTATTACTTCGACACTCCTGCACTTGGGAGTAGAAATCCATTTTTTGGACGTGTCAAGTTTTTGGCGCCGTTACCGGGGAAGTATCATTTGGTGTCCAAAACCATCAAAATTCTTTTCATCTTTTTCATTTTCTTTTTCTTGTAAATAATATTATTTTTTGGTGTTTTTGTTTGCTTTTATTCTGTTGCATCTAAGACTTGCATGAGAGCTTGGTCACGTACACCGACTGGTAGACTTGTTAGGGGCTCCCCATCTGCATTTGAAAATATGGCAGAAAACGAAGTTGAAAGAGTCACTGATCTTGGGGACAATCGTTCCCAACACAATGATCATGCACAACCTAGAACACTTAGAGACTACATGAACCCCATAAGAACTAGTGCTCCATCATGTCTAGTTTTTCCTCTAGATGCATCTCATTTTAACTTTAAGCCGGGTATTATTCAACTTCTACCCAAATTTCATGGATTAGATGCCGAAAACCCATACCTGCATTTGAGAGAGTTTGAGGAAGTGTGCAACACTTACAATGACACAAATTGTAGCATGAACACCATCTCTTTGAAAGATAAAGCTAAAACATGGCTGCAAAATCTTAGGTCTAGATCTATTGGTAATTGGGATGAAATGCAGGAACAGTTCTTGAAAAAGTTCTTTCCTCATCATAGAACAAATTCCTTCAAAAGACAAATTACCACTTTCAGCCAGAAACCAGGAGAGACCCTTTACCAATCTTGGGAGAGGTACAAAGAATTGCTTAATTCTTGTCCTCACCACGGCTTTGAAACATGGAGACTAGTCACACACTTTTACGAGGGTTTAACACCCCAAGGTAGACAAATGGTCGAAATGATGTGTAATGGAGAGTTTGGAGATAAAGACCCTAAAGAGGCACTAGACTACCTAGACCTATTAGCAGAGAATGCTCAAAATTGGGACACTGCAGGTACCCAAGAGGCACCGAGCAAAGCTCAAGCCTCTACATCTAGTGAAGGTATTTACAACCTTAGGGAAGAACATGACATTCAAGCCAAATTTGCATCTCTAGCTAGAAAGGTCGAGGCCTTAGAATTGAAAAAGAACGGTCACTTAAAATCCGCTCAAGAAATTATGTGTCACATATGTGATACCAATGACCATTCAACTAAGGAGTGCCCAACTCTGCCTGCATTCAAAGAATGTCTCCATGAACAAGCCAATGTCCTAAACACTTTCAAAAGGCCAAATCCTAACCCATACTCACAGACCTACAATCCAGGTTGGAGAAGTCACCCAAACTTCAGTTGGAAGAATGATAATCATGCACAATCTTCACAACCACCACCTCCTCAAGGTCACCAAAACTTTCAAGGCACTCAAGGTTATGTACCCTATGTCCCACAATTTAGGAAAAACCTTGAGGAAACATTGCATTCATTCATTGAAAAGCAAGAGGCCATTAACAATCAAACTTCACAAACCTTGTTCGATTTAAAAGACACTCTTGCTAAGATTGCATCAATACTCACCATCCATGAAAAAGGAAAATTTCCTTCTCAACCTCAACCAAATCCTAAAGGTCAATACAACATGGAAGAGGGTAGTTCAGGAAGTCAACACATGGACCAAGTTAAATCAGTCATAACTCTTCGCAATGGTAAGGTTGTCGAAAAACCTATTCTTGATCCTTGTGAGAAAGATGATAAGTCTATCTCCAAGAGTAAGGAAGGGGTTGATAAGCTTGTATCTAGCCAAGAAAAGACCAAACTCCCACCTGTAGCCCCATTTCCTCAAGCATTGACAATATAAAAATTTGATATCAAGTCCAGTAAAAAATATCACAAATTGACAATAGAAAGCAAAACATATAAATCACTAAATAAAATAAATTTCAACTTACTATCATCAAAATAAAAAAAAAATGACCATATGATATTTCACAATTTATAAATTCAATATAAAATAAAAACTTACAATTTTCTCCTGCCGCAAAATACCACAAGTTGTGTACAAACCAAATCACCAAAACAAATAATTTGTTCACAAAATTTCATAACATTATATACTTGTTTTATATAATGTAATGATACTTTTATGTCTAAAATGTAACTTAAACATAACTTATTATTATATTGGGTTTTATAGTAGATATAAATGTAAGTCTTACGAAAATTAATTATTTTAATTTCAACTTTTATAATTTAAAAATACATAATTCTCAACATATTATAATTTACAATGCATATAGTAGTTTAATCAATAAGATAAAAAAAAAGGACTAAACTTCTAGATAGTAGAGTGGACCACTAGCGGACCACATACATATAAAATAGAAATTTAAGTTTTAATTAAAAAATATGTAATGGTCAAAAAATGGCTCAAAGTAGATTTGGCCTATAACTAGCCCAAAACGAAATTAATACGGCCTAAGACAACCCACAAGCAGCTCAGAGGCCTATCAGTCACTTGCTAAATCAAGTCAAACTGGACCAAGTCAAAACGACAACTACATCGACTTAACTGCTCCGAGATAATAGGGAATCTTGATATCTCGGAGCACGATCCTCTCGACCGACCTCAACGGGTATCACACCCCTCCTATAAATACAAACTTAATCTTCAAAGGCAAGGGTCACGTGATTTTCACTAGGCAATTACTAAGTTATTACACCCTGTTCTAAAAAAATACTGTCTAGCCTCCATTCGACAAAGTCGACATCAGATGCTGACTTTGAACTCGACTACATTCAACTTCGGCCTATAACGATACTTTTGATCCCCCCATGCTCGACATTAAGCATAGCTTGTTACGATCGACAAGTCGACATCTCAAGTTTGATCTTCCTAGAATCTACCTTTATTACTTGAAGCTCGTTTGCCCACTTGAGGCGTCAGAGTCTATTTGTCTGGCACCATGCCGATATCCTAAGTACTTAACCGTTTCTATTTTCCTTGCAGGTTGTTACTCTCACCATCGATCGTAAATCCTAGTATCTACATGTAGATTTTAACATCTACAAAATACAACATGTAAAACTAAATACATTATAAATAATTAAATAAATAAAAATAAAATTAAAAGTAATTATCTTTATAGCTTTAAATAGAGAGAAAGTAATATTTAAAGTTTCAAGAGATATATGATGACCTGTTTGTTGGCCAGGATTGGACTAATCCCAATTCAATCCTTTGATTGGTTGTGACACTGGACTGGATAAATCCAGTACAGTGTCACAAAATAAGCCGGCTAGTGGCAGGACAATCTGTCCTGCCACAAATGGTAGGACTAATTAGTCCCACCAATCACACCTTCTTCATTTTTTTTTGCTTTTTAACTTTTTTTTTAAAACAAATTTTTTTATCTTATTATTATAATTATTTATATATAAAATATTAAAATTACTTTATAATATCAAAAAAATAATATATTTTAATACTAATTTAAAAATTAACTAATTAATTTTAAATATTTAATTTAATTTAAACAATTTCTTAATTAAATTTATTTTAATTTAAATAATTTTTATTTTTATTAAAATTGAATTAAAATTATTTTATTTTATTTTAGTTAAAAATTAATTAATATTTCAATTTTATATTGTTTTAGACATTAAATAGAATTATTTTACGTCCAATCCAATATAACATCGAACAATGAAAAATACTTGATAATCCAACATTTTTGTATCCCTTTAATTTTTTTAATATTAATTAATATAATATATTTTATTTATAATTAATTTTAAAATATTTAATATAAATATATTTAAATTTTAAAATATTTAATTTAATTTATATTTATTTTAAATAATTTAGTTCAATTATATAATATTTAAAAATAATTTTATTTTATATGAAATCAATTTAATCAAATTTGATTTTATCCAATCTCATTCTACACCAAACAAGGGACAGTACTATTTTTAATCCTATCCATACTACACCAAATACATCACAGTACTAATTAGTCCAGTCCAATCCAATCCTATTTCATCTCATAAAAATAGTCCAATCTAATTTCGCACACCAAACGCACTCTAAGTGAAGAGTTAGGGTTTGAAATTTAGGAAAATAAAAATAAAAAATAAACTAAAAAAGAAGAAAGAAAAAAGCTGTTGCCTGCTGTGTATGTCAGTTGGTAGTGACTTGGTACAAGAAAATGGAATGATGGGAAAATGAGATGTTGAAATGAACAAAAGTTCAGTGGAGTGGAGAGACAAAAAATTTGGGATGGTTTGTTTTATTGGTTTTATTTATATTTGGGCTTATTGGGATCTTAAAACTAGTTTAGAAAAATATTATTTTATTAAAATTTTCAATTAATTAGACTGGACTTTTTCTTATTTTTAACATGGTCTTGTTAATTTTTTTTCTAAAAATAATATAATAAATAAATTTACTTATTTCAAAAAATTTGGCTGGGCTGAAGTCGAGCCAAGCTTAGAGGTTTCTCCGCCTATGTCCCTTGAGGTTGTGAGTTCGAATAATATTTTTTTTCTCTAAATTTTAAATTAATTATAATAATTTTAAAAAATAATTACTAAAAATGAAAAAGAAAATAAAATATAAAAAAAGGAATTGAGGTTCCAATTAAGGCAAAAGTATAGAGATACGATAGAAGATTTTTTTTTAGAGATTTTTTTTTTAAAAAAGGATATACAATAGAGATTTGATTTCCTTATAAAGATAATGTAAAGATTTGACATTGCACACGTGTGCAGAGGGTAGCTCAGTATAGCTGTAATTCGGTGGATAGTGCAGGGGCAGATATGTAATTTTAAGCGAGTGGGATATCTATCTAAAGACGACCGTTCTCTCGTAATCATCGACATAACGTGTCAAAGAAATGGTGACACGTGTTCACAATGAACAAAAATTTTATATTGCCAAGGCAAAATGTGGCAAACGTTACGCGAGCAAAGGACAAATAAAGAAACAAAACCGTACTCGCTCACTTCCTAATATATCAAATATAAATATATATATATATACATAATTATTTTCATATTTAGCATAGCAATACTGAAAAAAAATCAAAATTTCCCAAAATAAAAAAAATAGTATTCTAATTTTTAATTTAATTTAACCATTTTAAGATTTTAATAATCCTATATAAATCAATCAAAGTTTGATTATTTTTGGTAATTATAATATATAAACTAAAATAAAATTTTAAAATTTAAATTTGACCGATGCTATATGTCAAAATAAATAAATAAATTTGACAGATGCTATTAATAGGTTGAATCCAAAATTTAGCATATGATCAATCTTAAAAAATCACGTACATCGCTTTTTGAAAAAGACGTACATATGATATAAAAGTTAACTTGATATACTATATTCGGGGATGAGTCTCAAATGGGGGGTGGTGGCTAGGGCTTCCATTCCTAACAAAAATTAAAATGATCTTTTAAAATTATAAGTAAAGTTTATTGGAAAAATTCAATATGTGAGCGTACGTATGTGCTAAAATATATGATGCTACCTTAAAGTATAGTCCATTTAAAGTGATCAGTATAAAGTTTAAAGAATTGGACATTGAGTATTAAATTGTCATGGATTTAATGTGTAGAGACCGAAATGATATTTTTAGTTTGATGAGTGGTCAAATTAGGAAATATCAATAGCTTTTTATTATCTGATTACAAATCAGGAGTCAAGGTCCCCAATTTCATACGATCAATTTCTCTTCTCTTTGCTTACCCTATTAACAGTGAGAAAACATAAATCAAAAGAGAATTTCGTATTGAATTGGAAGATCATAACCCGTCAAAGCAATTCCATTTATGGATCAAGGTACACTTCCGCTTCTATTTATTTTTTTGATTTAACATGGAGATTTACATACATGCATAAGTCACAATTTAGGGTTCTTGACATTGTTTTTGGCTGATTGTGTGATCAAGTATGTTAGAATTATGTTAGGTTTAAATCCTATAATTGGTATCAGAGCCACTCCATGTTTTAATCATTAGAAAATTGTGAAATTATGTTTTAAGAATAATCTGAAATTAGGTTTATACCTTTTGAAAAATTAGGGTTTTTTGCTTGATTATGTTGTTGTAATATAAATTAAAGAACATTAGGAATGATTTTTTTTTGGGGCGGCACCGCACTGCGGTATGATTTCTTAGAGCCATCACCGCATTGCGCCACCAAGCTTTAGGGCAACAACAACGCAGCAATATTGCATTGTTGCTGCAGTAAGTGGTGCAACAAATGTAAAAAGAAAAGAAAAAGAAGAAGAAGAAGAGAGAAAGGAGAGAAAAGAAGAAGAAGAAGAGGAAAGGAAAGGAAAAGGAAAAAGAGATCGTTGAACCGCGATTTCTCGAACGAAAAATACGGATTCGAGGTTGGTGTACTTTTGTTTTCGGAACCATTACGAAAAGTCTTTCGTCATCGTTTTGTTTTCGTTTTCGTTTCGTTTTCGATTTCGTTAAAAGTTTTCGATTTCGATTATTCGTATGAAAAGTGTTTATTTTATATGTACAATTGATGATTTGTAGATCTATGGTTGATTTCGAACCGATTTTATGATAGATTATATTTCGATTGTAATTTCGAACATTTCGATTTCGTTAAAATACTTGATCTTGATTTTCGTAAAATTATTGAATATGTTTCTTGAAGAATATTATGTGATTTGTATGTTTATTGAGTAATTATTGTTATTGAGTAATTATTGTGACATTTCTTGCGAATTTGATTTATCGGAAACGGCCCTAGGATACGTAGACATAGAAATGGATATAGGAGGTTGGTATACCAGCTGGGTTTTACTGAGCAGTACTGCGCCGATACTGATTGCTTGATTGATATTGATGATACTGATGTACCTCCTCTTGGATTCGTCCAGAGGCTGGGAGATACGTACCTCCTCAGGATTCGTCCTGGGGGTTGGGAGTTAATGTACCTTCCCAAGGATTCGTTCCTGGGATAGGGAGCTATGTACCTCTCTAGGTTCCGTACCCACGGTCCTAGAGTTGGGAGACACGTACCTCCTCAGAATTCGTTCTGGGGGTTGGGAGCTTGACCCATATTCCAGTCCGTATATGTTTAGTATTCTAGCGGGCCAGAATTGATTGAAATTGAAAAGTGAACCGAATGATTTTATTGATAGCATTCGTATATTGACCTCATTATTGAAATTAAAGTGATTGAAATTGTTTAATGAATTGAATTTTGAAATTTAATCGTTTTGAAATGGAATGAAATATATATATGGTGCCATGTTGTTGGCAACAGATGAGCGTGTTCAAAACTTTCAAAGTTGAGGTTGAGAATCAACTCAACAAAAAGATTAAAAGCATTAGATCTGACCATGGTGGTGAGCACTACGGCAGATACGACGGTTTAGGTGAACAACGTCTATGACCTTTTACTAAATTCCTTGAGGAATTGGAATCGTCCCATAGTACACTATGCCAGGATCACCTAGCATGAATGGTGTTGCTGAGAGACGAAACATGACTCTTAAGGATATGGTGAAGAGTATGATTAGTCATTCTATCTTACCACAATCACTCTGGGGAGAAGCATTAAAGACTGCAGTTTATATCCTTAATAGGGTACCAATTAAAGTGGCTGATAAAACACCTTTTGAGCTTTGGACAAGCAAGAAGCCTAGTCAAAAACACTTTTATATTTAGGGATGTCTAGCTGAGGTAAGGCTTTATAGGCCACATGAAAAGAAACTGGACTCTAAAATAGTTAGCAACTACTTTATTGGATACTCTGAGCGATCAAAAGGTTACAAATTTTATGATCCACATTAAAGTCAATTTTTAAGACGAGAACTGAAACATTTTTTGAGGATGTTGAGTTTGGGGGGAGAAATAAGGTTAGAAACATTGTCTTTGAGGAGCAATCAATTTCGATTCCTACTATTGCTTTAGACAATGCGCAGGTTTTCATTCCTGTCATTGATCAAGAGGCAAATCTGGAACCATAAGAAGATAACATTGAACAACTTCCTGCACAAAATGAGGTTATTGTTCCTAAAGAAAAAACTCAACAACCTCAAGAACAAATGTCATTAAGGAGATCCACAAGAGAAAGGAGAAATGCAATTCGAATGATTATATAGTATTTCTCCAAGAACATGAGGAAGATAATGGAATGATGGACGATGATGCAATCAACTTCCATCAAGCCATGTAGGGTTCTAAATCTCAAATGAGGATTGATGTCATAAATGAGGAGTACAAGTCTATGCAAGACAATAATGTTTGGGATCTTGTCCCATTACCTGAAAGTGCGAAACCCATTAGTTGTAAATGGATATTTAAAACCAAAAGGGATTCGAAAGGTAATATGGAGAGATATAAGCTCGTCTTGTTGCTAAAGACTTTACTTAAAAGGAAGGCATCGACTTCAAACAGACTTTCTCTCTAGTTTCAACGAAAGACTCTTTCAGGACAATTATGGCACTTGTTTCACATTTTGACATTGAATTACATCAAATGGATGTTAAGACGGCATTTCTCAATGGAGACATTGATGAAACGATTTATATGGTGAAAACTAAAGAAATCCATCTTTGGACTCAATCAAGCTTCCCGTCAATGATATTACAAATTTCATCAAGTAATTATCTCGTTTGGTTTTGAAATAAATGCTGTTGATGATTGTGTGTACCACAAATTCAGTGGGAGTAAGCATATCTTCCTGGTTTTGTATGTTGATGACATACTGTTTGCTACTAATGATATAGATTTATTGCACGAAACCAAGAGATTTCTATCAAAGAAATTTGAAATGAAATATCTCAGTGACACCTCTTTTGTATTAGGCATTAAGATATACCGAGTTCGCTCTCGGGGTATCCTCGGGTTATCACAAAAGAGCTATATCGATAAGGTGCTTAAAATTTTTGGCATGCAAGAAAGTAAACGAGGTGACACCCTTATCGTTAAGGGAGACAAAGTCTCAAACAATCCTTAAAAGAGACTTTAAAGCTAAGGAAATGCAAAAGATTCCCTATGCATTAGCTGTTGGAAGTATAATGTATGCTTAAGTTTGTACACGTCCGGATATAGCATTAATTATTGGAATGCTAGGCAGATATCTAAGTAACCCTGGGATGGATTACTGGAAAACAGCCAAGCGGGTTATGCGGTATCTACAGAGAACCAAGGACTTATAAGAGATCGGATCAGCTGGAGATCATAAGGTATTCTGATTCCGATTTTGTTGGATGCCAAGATAGTAGGAAATCCACATCAGGCTAAATCAATTTGCTGGCTGGAGGAGTTATTTCATAGAGGAGTGCCAAACAGACATTCATAGCTTCTTCCACCATGGCGGTAGAGTTTGTAGCATGTTATGAAGCGTCCAACTTGTTGGGGTTTTTGCCCTAAAGATGTAATTTGTAAATGGTTTTTATGAATAAATAAAAGAAGAGTTCAATTAATTCTCATTGTGTCATTTATCTTATATAAACTTGTGCATTATAACATCCTAGATTGCTGGATGTAATCTCGTACTGTGTATATGAGTGTCATATACAGATGGATACAGTAAGAGGTGTGCAATCTAAAGAGTCCGTAGATAGCAAATAAAGCTGGGTACTTTATTTGTGGTAATCTATAGCTGCGGTTCATTCTGTATTGTACGGTGATTCTATCCTGAATAATTCATATGGAGATATGAGAATGGAGGCACCTTGTATGATGTGATCATATAGGATTGAGCCATGATCTATATAAATCTCACACCAAGATCCATTTACCGATGAGATTCATATATATTAACTTATGATAGCTATATGTGGGTGATCTCAATTCTGAATGTCTTATCGACTCCTTTAGGTTAGATCGTGATCTTTGATATACCATGGGTGAGGTCGGATGATTATTTCCGATCAATATTCTCTGTATGTTGGGATTGCTGTTTGGCTTGTGGCTGGAAAAGTTTGTACACAATAAGGGAATCCACTCCTTCTTGTGAGAAATAGAGAGTAGTTCCCTTAATGGTTGATTTAGGGTTTGAACAATATGAGCGCTCTCCTGATTCTGTAAGGAAACAAGATTTATTGTTCGTTAAAGAATTAACGATGCTTAAATGATATATGTAATTAGAGGAGTGTAACGGACACTATGACTCAGCTCTAATTATGAACTACTGTGGAGAGTCACACCATATGTAATAGATATATCGATGAACACTGAGTGATATTGGTCTGCGTAAAAGCGTCCGCAGTTGAGAGAGTGTAGCTTTGGGTTTTTAGTGGAATAACACCGGAGTTGATAATCAAGGAATATTAATTAAAGAGTTTAATTAATGATTCTGAGGATTATCGGAGCTCAAAATAATTAGCCCGATCCATTTAGATAACAAGGGTCACATATAATTAATTGGATGGTCCAATTAACAAGTGTTGTGAAAGTGACATGTTTCAGGAGTTAATTTGTAACACCCCCTGACCCGACCCGTCTAGATCAACCCAGGGAGCGCTATCGGGTTTTCAAAACTTTTTTTAATTCTATTTATAATTTGAAAACCCTATAATTTATAATTTAAAAACCTTTTCGAGTGAGCCCATCAAATCAGTTTTTAAAAAAATTTCGGCAGAGTTTCCTCTGTTTTTTTCTAATTTTCCAAAATCTGTTTCAAATAAAATCTCAAATCAAATAAAACCACACTTCAAATCTCTTTTTCAATCAAATGCACACTCTGCCGTTTCGTGCGACTTCCAAACATATTCAAATAAAACATTTCATAATTTAATACTTACAAATCTTTGAAAATGAAAACAGAAACCATAAAACAATTATTTACAAAACATAAATATATAACACAATTACAAATCTCTGTATATGCATGCGTATCCAACCATATTATACAACAATATATATATATATATATATATATATATATATATATATATATCTACCCCAGAAATGTGACTCTGCTCTTCTGTCTGCAACTAACTCCTCTTCAGTCTTTTCCTTCCTCGGTATCTCTGTTACCTACGCGCGATAAAAACCGATGCGCTAAGCATATAGCTTAGTGGGCTATACACTAAACTCAATATTAAAATCATAAAATAATTTCATAACAGAAATGTCACACTACTATCGTATAAAACATTACATTATTCAAATAAATCACTGAAATAAATTATAAGGAATCAGTTTAATAAAAGCATATAAATCCAATCAAAACTTCATACGAAATTCAGGTTTCAATTCTTTTATCATCATTTTAGTCAATTCATTTTCAATTCTGGTCTTTTGGTATACTTAACATAATTCAGGACTGGAATATGGGTCGTCCGACCTCAGTAGCTGTCTGTCGAACATAACTCCCACCTTAGGACCGGCACTTGGAGCCTGTTCCATCCAAAGGTGGTACGTATAACTCCCTACCCTAAGACCGAGTATTCGGAACTTAGAGAGGTACATATTTCCCTATCCCAGGACGAATCCTTAGGAAGGTACGTGTCTCTCTATCCCAGGACGAATCCTTGAGGAGGTACGTGTCTCCCTACCCCTGGACGAATCCATGGGGAGGTACATAATATCACATCAATATCAATATCGGTGCAGTACTGCTAAATGAACCCAGCTGGTATACCAACCTCCTATATCCGTATATATGTCCAAGTACCCTAGGACCATTTCAATACCATAATCTGAATTCTCAATTCGTTGAGTCGAAATATAGAAATTGAAATCAAATCATATAAAGCAATTCATAGCAATTAATCAAAATATTCCCTTTCTTTCAAATTCCACAATATATTTTCCAAAACAATGTTCGTAATTCACACCATACTCTCAAATAATTTTTCTTGAACATAACGGCTATAAATCGAAAATCGAAGTAATTTAAAATATTCACATCAAAAACGATATAAACTCATAACAATTCCAAATAATCAAGTAAATTCAGATTTCAAATCGAAAACGCATAAGAAAACCGCAAAGGTTTCAAAAGCGAGTGTACACCAACCTGGATACCGTTCTCTTTGCGACTATTTCTTTTTTGGATTCCCTTTATCCCCCTTTTCCTTTTCTCTCTTTCTCCTCTTTTCCTTTTCTTTCTTCCTTTTCCTTCCTTTCTTCCTCTTCTCTTCTTCTTCTTTTTCTCTTTTTCTCCTTCTCTTCTTCTTCTTCGTCTTCTTCTTTTTCTTCTTCTTCTTTCTCCCTCTTTCTTTCTCTCTCTCTTTTTTTTTTTTCTCTTTCCCGTTCTCTCTCTCTCTCACTTTTTCTGGTTGCTTCTTTATGAAGCTTGACCGCCTCTTTTTTTTTTTTTTTTTTATAAAATTTGGATCATCGCGACCTTTGATCGCAGCCACCTGGTCGCGGTACTCACTGGAGGAATTCCACCGCTTTCATCGCGGTACCTGGTCACGCTGGTGGTCGCCATACTCACTACCCAAATTTGACATTTTCACCGCGAGCTAGTCAGCGCGATCCCTGGTCGCGGTACTCACTGCCAGAATTCACTATTTTTCACCGCGAGCGACTCATCGCGATCTCTAGTCGCGGTACTCACTGCCAGCTTTTTTCTTCTTTTTCATGCATTATTTCTGGACCGCTCTATCTGGTCCACCTGGAAACCATAAAAATATACATACGTTTAATTACATTTTCCACCCCTCAAATCATAAATATTATATCCACATATTCAAAATTAATTATTCGAAATTAGGGATGTTACATAATTGAGTAATGTGATTATTAAATTAATTAAATAATAAGATTATTTAATTATGTAATTATTCATAAGAGGAGGGTGATAGTTAACATTTTATTTTGAATATAGAGATAATAGGATTATCTCATTTATTAAATAAAATAAATAAATAAATATTATTTAAATTTAAAAAGTTTAAATTCAAAAACTACTGATAATAGTTGATATTTTATTTTAAATAGAGAGATAATAAAATTATCTCATTTATAAAATAAAATAAAATAAATAAATATTATTTAAATTTAAAGAGTTTAAATTCAAAAGTTATTGATAAATTAATTAAAAGATTTTTTTTATTAATTTTTTAAAAAGGAGTTTTTAGTAAAACTAATGACTGAATGAGATTTCTTGGGTTACAAAGTATTTGTACGTAAAAGGTACAGAAAAAAAAGTGACCGGAGAGATACAATATCTCTTCAACTCTTCTTCATTCAACATCTTCACTGTTCTCAATAACGTAACGTGCCCACACGCAAGTTATTGGTGCCGGGACATAGCAAGGAAGACTTAGTGGTTCAGACAAGGAGCAATAGAAAAAGTCGAAGGAGCCTCCAACGGTGGTATGGTCATTAATGTTTTTCTTCTTTTAATTGATTATAATTTCCTGTATGTAAAAATAAATATATATTAACTGTAATTGTTTCAAAAATATAGTCCAAAGTTTTACTGGTCATAGATTGCTTTTGCGACATGTATAAAAAATTTTAAACCCTAATTCCGCTACGTGACCAGTAGAACGGAAAAACGGTTCCTACACAACCATGGAATATGCTTGCAGAATTTTATCACTAGACTGCACATTTTAGATGGTATTGAAGGACCACTCAAATTATTTTGTGACAATAAGTCTGCAGTCTTATATTTCAACAACAACAGGAGTTCATCGAAGTCAAAGCATATTGATATCAAGTTCTTGGTTGTGAATGAGAGAGTTCAGAGTAGACAGATTTGCATAGAGCATATTGGCACAAACTCCATGATTGCAGATTCACTTACTAAGGGACTTTCACCCAAGGTCTTTTATGAACACACTGCTCATATGGGTGTAGAATTATATGAGAATATTGTGGTTTAGTGGGAGTTTGTATTTTTGATGCTTTATATTGTTTTGAACACTTTCTTTTTTTGTGTATTGGATATTTGCTGCAGAAATAAAGTATTCAGTTCAATTTCACTCTGTTCTGTTTTGTTCTGTTTTTGATCTCATTAAAGAATTAAATAGGACCAGTTGAAAATAGGTATATTAGATCACATTAGATATAATTTTCATGCTACGCATCCATAATTGATCTATGTCATTTGGTTGTATTAGTATACATGACCATTGATTGATTTAGTTACGAGAATTGTAATGAAAATCGCTTTGATCCTATATTGGTATGATCAGTGGACGAGATTGTTTAGAAATACCTTTATTTGTGATAACAAAATTTTGAGCTCATAAGGTTATGCACATTTGTAAGGTAACATATGTGGCCCAAGTGGGAGATTATTGAAAAAATCCAATATGTGGGAGTACATGTGTTAAAATATGTGATGATATCTTAAAGTATAGCCAATTTAAAGTGATCGGTATAAGATTTAAAGAATTGTGCATTGAGTATTAAATTGTCATGGATTCAATGTGTAGAGACCGAGTGATATTTTTAGTTTGATGAGGGGCCAAATTAGAAATATCAATATTTTTTATTATCTGATTACAAATCAGGGGTCAAGGTCTCCAATTTCATACGATCAATTTCTCCTCTCTGCCTACCCTATCAATAGTGAGAAAACAGGAACCTAAAAGGAATTTCGTATTGAATTGGAAGTTCGCAACCCGTCAAAGTAATTTCATCTATGGATCAATGTACGCTTCCGCATCTATTTATTCTTTTGATTTAACATGGAATTTAAATACATGCTTAGGTCACAATTTAGGGTTCCTGACATTGTTTTTGGCTGATTGTGTGATCAAGTATATTAGAATTATGTTAGGTTTAAATCCTACAAAGTTTACGTTTAAATTTTTTATGTTATTATAAGAGTGGTATATATATTATAGATAATTTTATAACCCAAAAGACTAGCCTTTTAAGTTATGGTACATCTTGATATATATATATATATATATATATATATATATATATATATATATACCCTTATATTAATTTATATTTTTTCAATATGAAATTCATTACATTTTCTATTAGTTTTATACGTGGGTTCTTTAATAAAAATTTATATATTTAATATTTAATTTTATAATACTTTTACTTTCATCTCCAAAGTAAAATTTTCTGATTCGTCTTGAGTAAATAAAATATTATATCGGTTTTTTGTTTTTTAATAGTATAAATTGCTTACATTGCAATCAATAAGAGATTAAATTTTAAATCAATTCCAATAAGTTAATTGTAAAAAAATTGCATATAGAATTGAATTAAAATTAGAATTGTACTAAAAAAGTAAATAAAAATTCTAAACTGGAAAACTCTTACATTTATTTACATTTATTGCTCATTAGTTTGTGTAAAAACTACAACAAGAGCGAATTACAATAGAGTATCTTAATATTTAACTATATTACAATAAAATTATAAGTTTAACCTTAATTATATATTAGTACCCTACTGTTAACTGATTCAGTCAAAAGTAAAAGTTTGACCATAATTTTTTATCCAAAATAATAAAAATACCCATAATTAAAAAATAATATTAATTATTAAAATTAAAAAAATTTAAAAATTAAATAAAATTAATTTTTTTAATAGATAGATCCATTTAAATTATTTTTTTAATTTTAAAAATTAATATTATTTTTATTTTTTAGGGCTAATTGCAATAAAGTACCCTGACATTTGGTCATATTGCAATAAAATCGTGAGTTTAGCTATAATTACACGTTAGTACCCTACCGTCAGTTGCCTCAGTCAAACTTAACGGTTTGACTTTGACTTATGGGCGAAATGACAAAACTACCCCTAATTTAAAAATTAAATTAAATAAAAATAAAAAAAATTAAAAAAAAACTAATTTTTTTTTAAAAAATAGATCTCCACCATCCATCAATGTTGATGGATGGTGGAGATAACATTTCCAAAATTTTTTTTTAAATCAAACAATTAAAAAAAGTTAAAAAAATTATTTTATATTGAATTTTTTATTTTAGTATTTTTGGGGTCTTGGTGGAGGTCCAGATTAGATCTCCACCGTCCATCAATGTTGATAGATTGGATCTCCACCACCAAAAACTCAACCCAAATAGAAAAAAAAAAAAAAAATTTGCCTAGATCTCCATCAACGGGAGTAGATCTTCTCCCGTTGATGAGACAGATCTGGGGAGAAAGCAATTTTTTTTTCTGGGTTGAGTTGCGATGGACTCCATCGTAGATGGAGCCGAAGCTCCATCTGCTGATGCAGCAGCGCTCCATCGCCGATAGAGCAACTGCTCCAGTTGATGGAGCAGATCTGGAGAGAAACCAAATTTTTTTTTTCTGGGTTGAGTTTTTAGTGGTGAAGATCCAGATTGGATTTTCACCGTCCATTAAATATCAGGGTACTTTATTGCAATTAGCCCTATTTTTTAATTGGGGGTATTTTTATCATTTCAGGTAAATTTTTTGGTCAAACCTTTGTTTTTGACTAAGTCAACTAACGGTAAGGTACTAATATGTAATTAAGACTAAACTCACGATTTCATTGTGTTGTGGGTAGATTTTGCATACTTACTCCCACGTCATCACCAACAGCCAAAGACAACCTTACAAACAATAAGAAATTACCTCTCATACCAAGATTACCCAACGTCGATAGAAGGAGTCTTGGCGAGAGCGTGTTCTAGTACGGCGAGAACTCCCCGATCATCGGCATGTCCTCGGAGTACGCTTTCAGGTAGCATAAAATATGTCGGATTAAGACAGGTCAATATGCCAGTCAATTGTGTCAGGAACATGCCTGACACACTATGGCAAACAGGCCTAACACATTGTGGCATAGTAGCAGGATCGCAGTCGAAGTCAGGGACCTATCACTATGGATTGCAAGTGCATTAATTTTTTTAACAATGCAGGTTACCGTTTGATCAGGCTGCGCTCGTTTGACTCATGAGTAGTTCGCTGAAAAGGTGGATGTTACACGTTTTAAGGTAACATCCTTCTGATGACTTTTGATGAAGTCTGAACCTTCCCGAAATAGAATTCAACTAAAAGAATATCTGTAAATCTATAAATACCGCCATTGATGGAGAAAGGTAAAAAGATATATTAAATACTCTCACCAACCCTAAGAACGATTCTTGAATTCACTCCAAAAATAGAAACTGACTTGATCGTCGGAGGTTATTCGCAGGCTCAAGTCCGGCAACCCTCACTGACTTTTTCTTTGTTTTACAGATAGAAGCTTCTCAGGTTCTCTTCAAGAGGTTCTTATTCCCTGCGAGAACTCTTTTTGCAGGTTTACAGTGACAAACATCGTACCGCATATCTCAACAAACTACTAAGTAACCCTACGTGGTATAGTTGACCCCCGTTGACTACGTGATCCATTTTTCACCATCAACACATTGCAATATTGTAACATCCCTAATTTCGAAAAAAATGAAGTTTGAATATGTGAATATAAATTTTGTGATTTGAGGGGTATAAAATGTAATTAAAAGTACCAGATGGAACGGTCCAGAAATGATGTATGAAGAAGAAAAAGGAGTGAAAAACTGGGACAGTGAGTACCGCGACCACAGAAATGGCATTTTCGGGCAGTGAGCAACGCGACCTAGTCACCGCGACCACAGATCGCGCTGACTGGCTCGCGATAAAAAAGTGAAAATCCTGGCAGTGAGCATTGCGACCACCATCGCGACCAGTATACCGCGATGTGTGATCGCGATAAAGGCGGTGGAGTTACTCCAGAGAGCAACGCGACCTAGTGGTACGACCACAGGTCGCGACGACGGTCGCGATCACCGAAATAATATATATATAAAAAAAAATTGGCTTCTCACAGAAGAAGGCATCGAAACAGAACAAAAGAAAAGAGAGAGGGAGAGACCGAGAGAAAGAAAGAAGAGAAAGAAGAAGAATAAGAAGAAAGAAGAGGAAGAAGAAAAAGAAGAAGAAGAAGAAGAAAAGAGGAAGGAAAGAGAAGAGGAAAGTGAAGGAGAAAGAGAAAGGAAAGAAAGGAAAAAGAAAAAGGTGAAACCCAAAAGGAAAAAGTGTAGGAACGGTATCCAGGTTGGTGTACACTTGTTTTCGAATTTTGTATGTGTTTTGATTTACATTTGAGTTTTGGATAATTTAGTAAATATATGTTTATATTGTTTTTCTATTTAATAATTTCGATTTCATTATCTTTATCGTATTTTGATTAGGGTGAATTGCACTCAAGTACCCTGACTTTTATCATAATTGCACGCTTAATGCCAGTTTTGCCATAATTGCACTCTAGTACTCTGTAATCCGTTGACCACCGTTATGGTAACGGTTGACCAAACGGATTCAGGGGTAAAATGGTCTTTTACGTTTAAATTTATTTTAAAAAAATTTAAAAAATCATCCAACCAATAAGAACATGGCACGTCATATTTTAATTAATTTTAAAAAATATTTTTTAAAAAACCAAATAAAAAAAAAAAAATTTTGAAAAATTTTTCTAAGAACACGAACCCAGAAATCTGGGTTCGTGCTCGAACCCAGATTTCTGGGTTCGTGGTCGAACCCAGATTTGGGTTCGACCACGAACCCAGAAACTGGGTTCGCGTTCGAACCCAGAAGCTGGGTTCGATCGCGAACCCAGCAACTGGGTTCGATCGCGAACCCAGCAACTGGGTTCGCAATCGAATCCAGCTGGGTTCGAACGCGAACCCAGCTGGGTTTGTAACACCCCCCGACCCGATCCGGCCGGACCGACCCGGGGAGCGCTACTCGGACTTTCTAAATTTTTCAAAACTTCAATTTTATATTTCCAAATCATTGTGAGCCCATAAAACAGATAGAAATCCTTTTCAAGTGAGCCCATAACAATAAATAAACTTTTCACGAAAATTCGGCAGAGTATCGTTTGTTTTTCGGACTTCCCAAAACCTGTTTTTACACAATTCAATTCAAAAACAATTCTCAATAGCACTTCAATATCTCATATTCAAACAGTTGCGCACTCTGCCGTTTAGTGCGACTGATCAAAACAGTTTATAAAATAAAACAAAACAGACTTTAATAGTTACAAACATTTTTAATAATAAAAGACATAAATCATAAACTAATTAATTACAAAACATTTTACAAAACGTATTTACAAATTCCCTGTATATGCATGCTTTCAGAATATATATACACATAACAAAAATATAGCTACCCAACTGTACAATCTCTGTGACTCGGTCTGCAACTCGTTCTTCCTTCAGTCCTTAGGCTCTTCTGGATTCCTGGTACCTACGCGTTAGACACAAAACTAACGCGCTATGCATAAAGGTTAGTGGGTGTACTAAAAACTCAATTAAATAACTCAGAGTATAATTGTTCTTTAAAGAAGCAATAAACCACAATATGAATTTCATTTCTAAATCACTTTCAAAACAATTAAATTAATAATGAAATCAACATATGAATTCGTTCCATCAAATCATTCAGTTCAGTTTCAATTCAAATCATTTCTGGCCCACTAGAATACTAAACATTATGGGACTGGAATATGGGTCAATGTGACGTCCGGGGTTGCCCCGCAACAACAGTCACTAATATCAACGTGATTGTCCGAGATTGCCCCGCAACAACAATCACTAGTATCATTGTAATTGTCCGAGATTGCCCCGCAACAACGATCACTAAAATCGGTGCGATTGTCCGAGATTGCCCCGCAACAACAATCACACAATAATAACGGCGCAGTACTGCTCAGTAAAACCCAGCTGGTATACCAATCTCCTATATCCATTTCTATGTTTACGTATCCTAGGGCCGTTTCGGATAAACTATACTCACAGTAAATGTCGCAATAGGTAATCAATAACAATAATTATTCAATATACATCCAAATCACATAGTATTCATCAAGAAACATAATCAATAATTTTACGAAAATCTCAATCAAATATTTTTAACGAAATCGAAATGTTCGAAAATACATTCGAAATATGATCTATCATAAATGCGGTTCGAAATTAACCATAGATCTACCAATCATCAATTTTTACATATAAAATAAAAACTTTTCATACGAATAATCGAAAACGAAATCTTCCAACGAAATAAAAAACGGAAACGGAAACAAAAACGAAAACGAAAACAATAACAAGAAACTTTTCGTAACGATTTCGAAAACAAACGTACACCTACCTGGAATCCGTATTTTTCGTTCGAGAAATCGCGGTTCCACGATTTCTTCTTTCCTTTCCTTTTTCCTTTCTCCTTCTTCCTCTTTTTCTTTTCTTTTCTTTCTTCTTCTTCTCTCTTCTTCTTCTTCTTTTTCTTCTCTTTTCTCTCTTTTCTCGGCTCTTTCTCTCTCTTCTTGCTGTCTCTCTTTTCTCTCGCTTCTGCGAGAAGTTTCTTCTTCTTTTTTTTTATATTTTTTTTTCGCTACCGCGACCGCCGTCGCGACCTCTGGTCGCGCCACCAGGTCGTGATGCTTACTGGAGTGCGCGCACCGCCTTCCTCGCGAGCGCGCCTTGGTCGCGCGAGTGGTCGCGCTGCTCTCTGCCCGATTTTGACAATTTCATCGCGAGCAGTCCATCACGACTTGTGGTCGCGGTGGCTGGTCGCGATGCTCACTGCCAGGTTTTGCCATTTTCATCGCGAGCAAGCCATCGCGACCTGTGGTCGCGGTGACCAGGTCGCGATACTCTCTGGTTCAGTTTTTTTCATTTTTCATTTTTCATTTTTTTCACTTAATTACATTTAATTACATTTACACCCCCTCAAATAGTAAAAATTCATTTTCACATATTTCATATATATCAAAAATTTATTACCCGAAATCCGGGATGTTACAGGGTTCGACTGGGTTCGAAGATCTGATTTTCAATTTTTTTTTTATTTTTTCCATTGAGGGCATTCTCGTCATTTTGCTTGAATCCGTCTGGTCAACCGTTACCCTAACGGTGGTCAACGGATTACAGAGTACTAGAGTGCAATTATGGCAAAACTGGCATTTGTAGTCCTCAAAAATCGCTCGGGGACACGGGGCACTACAACCTGCAAAGACAGAACGCACGTGACCCGCAGGGCGTCTGGGACACCGGGGTGGTGCCGGCCAAAGTCACTCCGACGGTCAAGTTAGCGAGTGCTAGTAAAAGTATAATGTTTGTAAATGGAGATGAGTAAGGAATACTTCCTGCTATCTTCACAGTTGGGATTTTCCTGATCAAAGGAGGTGTAAGGTCGGAGGGTGATCGGAGAAATTCAACAATGGCCGTAGGGTGTGGCTTTTTCTTCGTAATCCCTAGATCTCGGTTTTTCGGCCGTCCCTCCTTATGAGGGATTCTCTTCCTCTTTATAGGAGAGTGATGCTTCTTCCTTTTGAGGGATCTCATCATTCTCTCTTCTCTGTCTTCCACCAAGAAAGCATCTGGGTGCTTCTTTTGATCGGGCTGCTATCAAGTGTCATTATGACTTTGTAGGACCCGTCTCAAAGTAGATCACAATCTGGTCTCCCTCGGAGCGACGGAGATGCTATGTCGTACGATATGTAGGTTTCTTGTCAATCTGGACCAAGATTGGGTGATGTAGCACGGTCGCACTACATAAGGGTACATGTCGTGCGACAAGGTCTTCAAACTGGTACGTCGTCGTACTACACGAATGCTTCGTGTCGTGCGACATAGTCTTCCAACAGGCATGTCGTCGTACTACACGAGTGCTTCGTGTCGTGCGACATAGTCTTCCAACAGGCATGTCGTCGTACTACACGAGTGCTTCGTGTCGTGCGACATAGTCTTCCAACAGGTACGTCTACATGAGGATGCTTCATGTCGTGCGACTTGGTCTTCATGCTAAGCCTTTGTGGTACTACATGGGAGTGTACCTTTCTTTTAGCTATGGGCTTTGTCTTTGGGTCATGTTTTGGGCCATACATATTTTGACTACTACAGTTTGCCCCCAAACGCATTGGTTTTCAGAAGAGCCAAGGGGTTTGCGTCGTACGACATGTAGTTATGGATATGTATGTGATTTTTAGAGGTTGGTTCGATATTGTCGTACGACTCAGTCCTTCTTAAGAAAATGTTTCAGTGTTGGTGAATGGATGATAATGCATAAGTCTTGCCATTGTCGTACGACAATGTTCGTTAGAGAAGGATCAATTGACCTTCAAATGACTCTTCGATATCTGTGCCGAAGTAAATGTGGTCATAATGGGCAGTGTGCATGCGTGGCTAATGATAGGTCATGGATTTCTGTGTCCAATGGGAAATTGACACGTAAGCACGTGTTTTCCTTTAATTGCCGCCCTTCCACTTTCTTCTCCATTTTCAATTTCTTGCTTTCTCTTTCTCGTTCTCTCTCAAAAACCAGTCGCCTGTGGAAGCTTTTGCCGGCGTCTTTGCTGCTCACTTTGGCCATTTCCGTTTTCATTCCGGCGAAGCATTTGGTCACCCTTGCTTTTTTGGTAAGTTTTTCCTGGTTCCTTCGCTATTTTGATTTCTTATTTCTCATATTTGGTTTCTGCGTATTGTTTTGTGTTCTTCGAATAGTTTTTGAAAAGAATTTTGAAAAAAGGTTTTTTAGATCGAAAAATTAGACTTAGGTTTATACATAATTTGTTTGTAGAGTCTAAGTCGCACGACGGTAGCCAAGACGTATAGGTCGCACGACCTTCTTAACAGTCTTGGGAGCTGATATTAGGTCGTGCGAGGTCTTTGGTTTAGGTTATAATTACAAACCGTGGCTACTGTCGTTCGACTTGTAGGTCTTGATGTCGAGTCGAGGTGACGAGAGTCCTCCTAGTACCTCTGGGCGCGGATACGACGATCTCATAGATCTGTCGTACGACTCGTGGGGAGAGTCAGAGGCAGCGAGTGCTGAGGTGACAGTGGCGTCGTACGACACTGTGACTGTCTCTTTTGCGGGTACATCACGCGTAGCGGACGATATTCCCATGGGGATTCCGTTAGTCGAACTACCCGGCGACGCAGCTGGCCCATGTCTAATGGGACCTAGTAGGCCGCTGGGTTTGCTATTAAATAACCCAGCGAGCGTGCTAACTGAGGACGACATCATGCGCCTCCGATTTAGCTACGGCATACCTGATGGTATCGCACTGAGGGCGCCGTATAAGGAGGAGAGGCCAGATTGGGACGTCCCAGGATGGACCTGCCTGTACGAGTTTCCGTTCCAGCGGGTAGGATTCAGGTTGCCCATAGTTGGGCTGCTGAGGAAGGTGCTTGATCACTTCGAGCTTGCCCCTGGGCAGCTGATGCCCAACAGCTGGAGGATCCTGCTGGCGTTGGATCTGTTGTGTATGAGGGAAGGGATAGTTTTCGAGCTTCCTGACCTTTTCTATTCGTACACCGTGCGGGAGCACGACACAGAAAAGGGTCGTTATAACTTGAACCTCCGACCCAACAGAACACACCTGATCACGGAGCTGACGACGAATGACAGGCTGTGGAAGGATAGGTATTTCTTTGCGAGGGGCCTGCTTGTCGATTGGCCTCTCGGGGATACCATCGTTCGTGCGACCTGGTCTAAGGCTGGTGGGTCTTTATTTTAGTAGCGTCGTACGACTGTCTGTGCTTTTATTTTTACTAACTCTTCTTGTGTTTGTTTTGTAGTGAACACAGGAGCGCCTCAATCAGTCGTTGGATTGACCTGTGTGACGCGTACGGAAAAGGTGCTGTCGTACGACGTCAAGGAGAGGAGTTGGAGGAGTATACTATCGGAGGAGAACTTGCGGCCGAGTCATCTCTGGAAATTTAGCGTTATAAACGAGCCAGGTACCCCCTACCCTGCCTTCAAAAATTTAGTGGAGTTTGTCAGGGTCAGGCATTGTGTCGAGCGACTGTACGGCACACGATTCCTGACCCCCATCTCATACGTCGAGCGACGATTTGCAGTTGATATTATGGCGGGGGAGATTGCTGCACCTGCTGCACCTGCTGCTGATGACGCAATGAAAAGGCTGAGGGAGAAGAGGAAGGGCAAGAAGAAGGCTGAGTCGAGCGACCAAGCGGCCTCCACTCCTCCACCTCCTCCTTCTAGTCGAACCAAGACCTCCCAGGATGTTTCTTCTGCTGGGAAGAAAAGAAGAAGGGAGGATTCGACATCGGGTGTCGACGCGTCGGTCGACCTGGTCTTCCCACAGGATGCCTCTACATACTCTAATGTAGGGTCGATCCTTCCACAGGTCGAACGGCTGCTGCTGCCTGAAGACAAGAGTCGCCTAAGGGAGATGGGTCTTTCCCAAGCTGCTGATTGGGGCCTTGGTCACCTCTTCCAGGTATGGTCGTACGACCAATATTTGTATATTTTGTTTTAACTATTTCATAATTTGTTTTGATTTGTATTTTTATTTTGTGCAGGCTCTTCAGTCGCACGTTCATCTGAAGGAAGAGCTGGGCGTCGCCCTCAAGAAGGTGAGGGACCTTAAGGTGAGCAACCAGGGCTTGAAGGCTGACAATGACATGCTGAAGGCTTCGAATGTTGAAGCCAAGAAGACTGCTCTTGAGGCCTCCAGCCGGGCGGTGGAGGCCACTTTGGAATTAAATAAGCTGAAGTCGCGTGTTGACTTGCTGGAGGCCAAGCTGAAGGCTAAAGAGGCAGACTATGACTCCCTGTACGACAAGGCAGAGGATAACGTCCTCAATGCAGTTATCAAGACTCGTGCAGATTTAATGAGGGAGTACAGGGACGGTCGTGCGACCGAGTGGAAGGTTGACAGCTGGATTGCCGACCACGAGGAGCTGTCGCGCTATACTGAGGATGAAGCAGATGATAAGCCTGGCGAAGAGCCTGCTCCTCCTCTTCCAGAAGGTTCTGCCGTCGTAGCCTTGGCTGCCCAGCCGACTGGAGAGTACGATGATCTTGCCCCATAAGGGGTTGTAAAAATATGATGTTGAACGTTTTTATTTTTAGTTTTGCTTTAATGTATGCTTTGTTTAAACAACGATTTTTCTTAATATATGAAGTATGTTAATTTTTCCTTGATGTCGTAAAAATTTTTTATTTTTTTTTATTTTTATTTTTTATTTTTTATTTTTTTTTATTTATTTATTATTTTTTTTTTTTTGCGTGATCTGTTGGAGATGAAAAATCCATGACCTTGAATGCGGGTCATGTGACCGTTTGGAGATGAAGAGTCCATGACCTTGAATGCGGGTCATGTGATCGACCGTGAATGCAGGTCGTGGTCCATGACCTTGAGTGCGGGTCGTGTGACCATTTGGAGATGGAGACCGTGAATACAGGTCGTGGTCCATGACCTTGAGTGCGGGTCGTGTGACCATTTGGAGATGGAGTCCGTGAATGCAGGTCGTGGTCCATGATCTTGAGTGCGGGTCGTGTGACCATTTGGAGATGGAGACCGTGAATACAGGTCGTGGTCCATGACCTTGAGTGCGGGTCGTGTGACCATTTGGAGATGGAGACCGTGAATGCAGGTCGTGGTCCATGACCTTGAGTGCGGGTCGTGTGACCGTTTGAAGATGGAGACCGTGAATGCAGGTCGTGGTCCATGACCTTGAGTGCGGGTCGTGTGACCATTTGGAGATGGAGACCGTGAATGCAAGTCGTGGTCCATGACCTTGAGTGCGGGTCGTGTGACCATTTGGAGATGGAGACCGTGAATGCAGGTCGTGGTCCATGACCTTGAGTGCGGGTCGTGTGACCATTTGGAGATAGAGAGTCCATGACCTTGAATGCGGGTCATGTGATCGAGTTTTGTTGTAGATTCTGTTGTTTATGATATTGAATTGCCCCAGTTGGAGTGTGTAACTGCTCAGTTGCACACTACAACTTTTGATGTAGTTTAAGATAGACTGTGCAATGTTGACCTGCGTTAGAGTGATAAAATTCGAAATATATATAAATAGATATATATATATATATATATATATATATTTCTAAAACTGATATTGTTTTAGATGGCACGCGTTCCAACTGTTGCCGATCTCCATGCCATCTGTACATCGTAGTTTATAGGCTCCATTTCCAAATACACTGGTGATTTGATATGGTCCTTCCCACGTAGGACCGAATTTGCCTGCTCCTTTTTCCTTTGTGTTTTGGAAGACGCGGCGAAGAACCCAATCTCCAATATGGAAAGACTTGAGACGAACGCTTCTGTTATAATGGCGGGCGACTCGTTGTTGGTATACGGCCAATCTGATTGCGGCCTTGTCGCGACGCTCGTCGATTGTGTCAAGTTCGTTCATCAACTCTCTGTTGTTTGCTTCTTCTGCCGCGTGTCGTATCCTATAAGAAGGGTAGTCAGCCTCTGTTGCTATGACGGCCTCTGAGCCGTAAGATAGAGAGAATGGTGTTTCGCCTGTTGACGTCCTGACCGTCGTACGGTAAGACCACAGCACACCTTGTAATTCGTCAGCCCATTTCCCTTTGTATTGGTCGAGTCGCTTCTTGAGGGTGGACATTATTGTCTTGTTGGTGGATTCTGCTTGTCCGTTAGCTTGAGGGTATCTTGGGCTTGAATAACTTAGTTTGATGTTCCATTTGTCGCAGAAGTCTTGGAAATTGTATGAAATGAATTGTGAGCCATTGTCGGTGACTATTTCCTTTGGGACTCCGTAGCGGCATATGACATTCTTCCAAATGAAGCTTTTAACTTCAGAGTCTTTGATTCTCACGTATGACTCGGCTTCGACCCACTTTGTAAAGTAGTCGGTCACGGCTAGCATGTAGACCTTGCCCCCGGTAGCGATGGGTAACTTCCCTACTATGTCCATGCCCCACTTCATGAAGGGCCATGGTGCTGAAATAGGGTGGAGTCTTTCCGGGTGTTGATGTGAAACGTGGGCGAAGCGTTGGCACGGGTCGCACCTTTTGACGAGGTCGTGCGACTCGGATCGCATTGTGGGCCAGTAGTACCCGGCTGTGATTGCTCTATTGGCTAGGCTTCTTCCGGCCGAGTGGTTCCCGCATTGCCCCTCGTGTAAGTCCTTGAGTACTTGCCGAGCTTCGACTGGGTCGATACATTTGAGGTAGGGCCTGGAGTAGGATCGCTTGTAAAGTTGACCCTCTATTATAGAAAATCGGGCGGCCTTGATCTTAATTCTTCGTGCTTCTACTTTGTCAGATGGGAGGGCGTCGTCTCTTAAGTAGTCGTAAATCGGGGTGACCCAAGTTGGCTCGTCCGAAATTAGTTTGATTTCGAGCTTTGTTGGCTTCCATACAGCTGGCCATTGGACAAACACCATGGGGATGGTTCGTTCAATCGTGGTATCTAGTGCGGACCCAAGATTGGCGAGTGCATCAGCATGTGCGTTTGCAGATCTTGGTATTTGCTCGATGTCGAATGACTCGAATGAAGCTAGTAGTTCTTTTGCCAAGATTAAGTAGGCCGACATTTTCAAGTCTCGAGCTTGATAGGACCCTTGCAATTGTTTCACAATTAATTGGGAGTCACTGCGTACCTTTATTCGCTCGACGCGTAAGTCCTTTGCCAAGGTGAGCCCGGCTATGAGGGCTTTGTACTCGGCTTCGTTGTTGGTGGTCTTGAATCCACATCGGATGGACTTCTCGACGATGTGCCCCGTAGGGGAGGCAAGTACTATTCCTAACCCGCTGCCTCTAGCGTTACTTGATCCGTCAACTGCTAAACTCCACTCCTCCCTTGGTGTATCGTGCGACATGGTGCAAAGTTCTTCCTCTGCTCGCTGTAGAATCCCGGGCGTGAAGTCTGCAATGAAATCCGCCAGTACTTGCGACTTGATCGCCGTGCGAGGTTGGTAGTTGACGTCGTACTCGCTCAGCTCCACGGCCCATTTCACTAGACGGCCGGATAGTTCGGGTTTATGTAGGACACTTTTCAAGGGGAATGCAGTGAGTACACTAATAGTGTGACATTGGAAGTACGGCCTTAATTTCCTTGTGGCTGTGACTAGTGCGAGGGCTAATTTCTCAAGTTGGGTGTATCTTGTCTCTGCGTCGAGTAGGGTCTTGCTGATGTAGTATACGGGGAGTTGTTTGCCATCCTCCTCCCTTATTAGTACCGCGCTAACGGCCGTTTCGGATACAGCGAGGTAGAGCAGGAGGGTCTCTCCTTCCTTAGGTTTGGACAGGAGGGGCGGGTTTGCTAGATACCTTTTTATATTTTGGAAGGCGTCCTCGCTTGTTTGATTCCAATCAAATGAATGGCTCTTTCTTAGAGCATCGAAGAAAGGCTTACATTTTTCGGACGATTTTGAAATGAATCGGTTGAGGGCCGCGAGCCGTCCGGTTAGCTTTTGTACGTCTTTGATGCTTTTGGGGGACCTTAGATCCATGATGGATCGGAGTTGATCCGGGTTGGCCTCGACGCCCCTCTTGGTTACTAAATAGCCAAGGAACTTCCCTGATGAAACTCCGAAGGAACATTTGGTTGGATTAAGCTTCATCCCGTACTTGTCAATGATGTCGAACGACTGTCGGAGGTGGTCGAGGTGTTGGTCTGCTACTAATGATTTTACCAGCATGTCGTCGATATATACCTCCATAGTCTGTCCAAGCATGGTTGCGAACATTTTGTTGACTAATCTTTGGTAGGTTGCCCCAGCGTTCTTGAGGCCGAACGGCATTACTTTGTAGCAAAAAATGCCGCGCTCCGTGATGAAGGAAGTCTTCTCTTGGTCGTCCGGATGCATAAGGATTTGGTTGTAACCGGAGAATGCATCCATGAAGCTTAATAGTTCGTGGCCTGCTGTAGCGTCCACCATCATGTCGATGTGTGGAAGAGGGAAGGAATCTTTTGGACAAGCCTTGTTGAGGTCTGTGAAGTCGATGCAAACTCGCCACTTCCCATTCTTTTTCTTCACTACCACTACGTTTGCGAGCCACTCTGGGTAATTTACTTCTCTCACCGAGCCAATGTCAATTAGCTTTTGGATTTCTTCATTTATAACTTTGTTGCGCTCGGGCGCGAACTTCCTTCTTTTTTGTTTCACAGGTGGGTGATTCGGGTCTACTTGCAACCTATGCACTAGGACTTCTGGGCTAATGCCGATCATGTCTGCGTGCGACCATGCGAAGCTGTCGTGTCATGCTGTCAAGAAGCTGAGTAGCTTTGCCCGGATATTTTGTGGAAGGCGGGATCCGATACTAACTTTGTGGTCTGGGAAATTTGGATGTATGGACACTTCGTCGAGTTCTTCCATATCTGGTCCATCTTTGTTGGTGGTTGAGGTGTTCTCACTCTGTAATTGCTATAAGTCGGACGACCTGCCTTTAAGAGTGTTCTGGTAGCAGTCACGCGAGGTCTTTTGCTGCCCTCGGATCTCGTGGACTCCTCACCTGGTAGGGAAACGGATGACCTGATGATAAGTTGAGGGGACTGCCCTCATCTCATGAATCCACGGGCGACCCATGATTATGTTGTAGGACGACGGACAGTCCAAGAGGAGGAAACGAGTGTTCAAGTTGACACCTTCCGCGTAAACGGGAAGGGTGATCTCTCCCAGAGTGTTCTTGTGTTCTCCACTAAATCCTACGAGCATTGTGGAGCGACGTACGATGTTATACTCATCAATATGCATCTCTTTTAGTGCGCCGAGGAAGAGTACATTTGTTGAGCTTCCATTGTAGCACCCCCCGACCCGACCCGGCCGGACCGACCCGGGGTGCGCTACCCGGACTTTCACATCTTTTCAAAACTTCATTTTACATTTTAAAATTTTTGTGAGCCCATAAACAGTTTAGAAATCCTTTTCAAGTGAGCCCATAACACTAAATAAACTTTTTACAAAAATTCGGCAGAGTACCGTTTGTTTTTCGGACTTTCCAAAACCTGTTTTCCACAACTAAATCCAAAATTCACATTTTTCACAAACACTTCTATCACTTTCAATCAGTTGCGCACTCTGCCGTTTAGTGCGACTTTCACAAATAGTTTATAAAATAATAACAAATCAGACTTTACTATTTACATTTAAATAATAAAATACAGTAATCATAAACTAATTAATTACAAAACATTTTACAAAACGTATTTACAAATTTCCTGTATATGCATGCTTTCAGAATATATACACATAACAAAAGTATAGCTACCCAACTGTACAATCCTGTGACTCGGTCTGCAATTCTTCCAGTTCTTCAGTCTTTACCTTCGTCCGAATTCCTGGTACCTACGCGTTAGACACAAAACTAACGCGCTAAGCATAAAGCTTAGTGGGTGTACTAAAATCTCAATATGGAAACATATATAACTTTTAATAATAACAATTCACAATATATATATATATATATATATATATATATATATATATATATATATATATATATCAATTCAAATCATGTTCAAAACAATTAAATTGCAGAATCAAAGTATATAATAATTTCAAGCACTTGAACTTCAATAATGAGGTCAATATATATATTTTCCGATCAATAAAAACATTCAATACACTTTTTAATTCCAATCAATTCTGGCCCGCTAGAATACTAAACATATACGGACTGGAATATGGGTCAAGCTCCCAACCCCCAGAACGAATTCTGAGGAGGTACGTGTCTCCCAACTCTAGGACCGTGGATACGGAACCTAGAGAGGTACATAGCTTCCTATCCCAGGAACGAATCCTTGGGAAGGTACATTAACTCCCAACCCCCAGGACGAATCCTGAGGAGGTACGTATCTCCCAGCCTCTGGACGAATCCAAGAGGAGGTACATCAATATCATCAATATCAATCAATCAATATCGGCGCAGTACTGCTCAATAAAACCCAGCTGGTATACCAACCTCCTATATCCACTTCTATGTCTACGTATCCTAGGGCCGTTTCAATAAACTATTTTCACAATAATCACAATATAGTACAAATCATGAACAATAGTCATGCGAGCAATATTTTTCACAAATCACAACAGTCGAAATGTTCGAAAACGAAATTGAAATACAATCTATCACAAATCAGTCCAAAATCAACAATAATCGTACAAAATATAAATCATGTAGTATTTACGAAATCGACAAAATCGAAAGAAAATCAAGATGCGATCTAATATAAAAGTATTCCAAAATCGACAATAGATGTAGCAAGTACATAAAAAAATAAACACTTTACTTACGGAAAATCGATAACGAAAACTTTGAACGAAATCGAAAACGAACACGGAAACGAAATCGAAAACGAAAACGAAAACACTAACGAAAGACTTTGCGTAACGATTTCGAAAACAAACGTACACCTACCTCGGTACCGTCTTTTCGTTCGAGAATCGCGGTTCTACGATTTTGTCTTTCCTTTTCCTTTCTCCTACACTTACTTTCTCTCTTTTCTCTTTCTTTCCTCTTCTTCTTCTCCTTCTTCTTCTTCTTCTTCTTCTTCTTCTTCTTCTTCTTTTTCTCGCTCTTCTCTCTCTCTCTCTGTTCTGTGATGATTTCTGGCTTCTTCGAGAAGCCACTTCTTTTTTTTATATTTTTTTCGCTACCGCGACCGCCGTCGCGACCTGTGGTCGCGGCACCAGGTCGCGGTGCTCACTGGAGTGCGCGCACCGCCTTTCTCGCGAGCGCGCCTTGGTCGCACGAGTGGTCGCGCTGCTCTCTGCCCGTTTTTGACACTTTCATCGCGAGCAGTCCATCGCGACATTTACACCCCCTCAAATAGTAAAATTTTATTTTTACATATTTCACATATATCAAAAATTTATTACCCGAAATCCGGGATGTTACATCCATTGTCCACTAGGATCCGTCTGATCAAACAATTGGCCACCGTCAGTGAGATGACTAGTGCGTCGTGGTGGGGATTGAATAAGTTCATATGCTCATCGCTGCTGAAACTGATTGGATAGTTATACGTAGGATCTGCCGTACGAGTTCGTTGGACGTCCGTACGACCGGCTAGCCGCGAGTGGCGCTTTGCCTCCGAGTAGGTTACTCCATTCACTTCTGATCCGCCAGAGATGACATTCACGGTTCTCTCATGTTTGGGAGGCTCCGGTGGAGGGACTGAAACAATATCGCGCGACCTATCTTTGTTTATCAAAGTCTGCTTACCCCTGTCAGTCAGGAATTCTTTAAGGTGACCCTTCTTGAGTAGTTCGGCCACCTCCAATCGTAGTGCCACACAATATTCAGTTCGATGGCCGTGGTCGCCGTGAAATTCGCACCATTTGGAGTTGTCTCTTTGATCAGGCGGGCTCATCATCTTATCTGGCCACCGAACTGATCTACCCATTCCTTTGAGTATGGCGACTACCTCTGCCGGCCTGATGTTCAAATTATATTCTGGCGTTATATTCTTTGGTCAGATGAACGGCCTTGGTGGTCTGTCGTCGCGCCGTCGCTTGTACCTCACATGGCCGTCCCTTCGGGGCATCGTTGGGTATGGCCCGCTACGTTGGTTGATGATTCGTGGTTCGACCATCCTCTCCGACTTATCTTCCTTGTAGTTCGCTTTATTAGGTTTGTAGTTTACTTCGTCTTCTTCCCATTTTATCTGTGCCCATGCCTTGGCTAGGACGTCTTCCATGGTTTTGCAAGGGTACTTGGTGAGCTCCTTTTATAGGTTGGAATCATAGAGTAGACCCTTGCGGAAGGCTGATACGGCTGTCGCCTGGTTGCAATGGGGGATGGACACTTTTTCATGGTTGAAACGGCCAACAAAGTCACGTAGGCGTTCATTCCTCCTTTGGCTGACTGCGTAAAGGTCGTCGGATTATTTTTCTAACTTCCGACTACTAGCGAACTGCTCTACAAAGGTGTCAGTGAGTTGAACAAAAGAGTTGATGGAAACATTGGGAAGGTTGGTGTACCATTGTAGGGCAGGTCCTACGAGGCTTGAACCGAAACCTTTGCACATACATGCTTCCCTAAGGTCACGCGAGATGGCGGCTGTGAACATCCATTGTCGATACTACGCAATGTGGTCGTCGGGATCCGTCGTACTGTCGTACTGCTTCATACCTGGAAAGTTGAACTTCCTTGGCATCTCTACCAATGCTATTGTGTCGACGAAGGGAGAGTCGGCAAAACTATTGGCCGCACTTTTCTTTATAGGAGTGGGCATTCCTGGAATGCGTTGGATGAGTGCTTCCATCTCTGTGAACCTTCGTGCCAAGTCTCGGTTGGCCAAGGTCGGCTCGGCGCTCACTCGGTTTGGGTCTGACGGCGCTGAATGCGAAGGGCCGGATGACGTTCCTTGTAGTGGGATGGTTGGTTGGGTTGAGCCGACGTTGCCATTGGGAGTGGCTATAGGTGGCACTCCTTGTGTAGCTCTTGCCACGTCGTCTGATCGATGTCCTCCCATCCCATTTGGTATATTCTCTATCGTATGTCGTGCGACGATATGGGGTCCACTCGTAACTTGAATGTTGGGCTCTGAGCCTACGTGGGTTGGATCGAGGTCTCTAGCGGTAGTACCATGTTCGTCCGGACGGACTGGCGCGTAATAAGTAGTGTGAGCGGCTTGCTCGAATGGCACGGGTTGGGACGTCGAAGCGTCTCCAAATGGTCGTACGGCAGTGAGCGAACTGATCCTATTCTGCAATTCTTGGTTCTCTGCCAACACTCGTTGATTCTCTTGTTCGAGTGCTTGGAGCCTTTGGGTATTTTCTTGCATTTGGGATATGAGGAGTTGTACCCTAACCTCCATCGCATCGTGATGAAAATCGTCAGATGACATAGTCGGAGTTGCCGCGTTCTACCTTTGCTTGCTTAGAGATTGTCGGGCCCCACGGTGGGCGCCAAATTGTAGTCCTCAAAAATCGCTCGGGGACACGGGGCACTACAACCTGCAAAGACAGAACGCACGTGACCCGCAGGGCGTCTGGGACACCGGGGTGGTGCCGGCCAAAGTCACTCCGACGGTCAAGTTAGCGAGTGCTAGTAAAAGTATAATGTTTGTAAATGGAGATGAGTAAGGAATACTTCCTGCTATCTTCACAGTTGGGATTTTCCTGATCAAAGGAGGTGTAAGGTCGGAGGGTGATCGGAGAAATTCAACAATGGCCGTAGGGTGTGGCTTTTTCTTCGTAATCCCTCGATCTCGGTTTTTCGGCCGTCCCTCCTTATGAGGGATTCTCTTCCTCTTTATAGGAGAGTGATGCTTCTTCCTTTTGAGGGATCTCATCATTCTCTCTTCTCTGTCTTCCACCAAGAAAGCATCTGGGTGCTTCTTTTGATCGGGCTGCTATCAAGTGTCATTATGACTTTGTAGGACCCGTCTCAAAGTAGATCACAATCTGGTCTCCCTCGGAGCGACGGAGATGCTATGTCGTACGATATGTAGGTTTCTTGTCAATCTGGACCAAGATTGGGTGATGTAGCACGGTCGCACTACATAAGGGTACATGTCGTGCGACAAGGTCTTCAAACTGGTACGTCGTCGTACTACACGAATGCTTCGTGTCGTGCGACATAGTCTTCCAACAAGCATGTCGTCGTACTACACGAGTGCTTCGTGTCGTGCGACATAGTCTTCCAACAGGCATGTCGTCGTACTACACGAGTGCTTCGTGTCGTGCGACATAGTCTTCCAACAGGTACGTCTACATGAGGATGCTTCATGTCGTGCGACTTGGTCTTCATGCTAAGCCTTTGTGGTACTACATGGGAGTGTACCTTTCTTTTAGCTATGGGCTTTGTCTTTGGGTCATGTTTTGGGCCATACATATTTTGACTACTACAGCATTAAACGTGCAATTATGATAAAAGTCAGGGTACTTGAGTGCAATTCACCCTTTTGATTATTGATTAGGTTGAAATTAATTGTCTCAGATGTTTGAATGACCGAATAGTTGAATTGTTTTTATGATATTGTGCATATATGTTTTCCGTTTCAATTCGATTTGTGAATAACAGTTGATATATGAAAATAGTGTATTAAGACGGCCCTAGGATATGTAGACATAGAAATGGATATCGGAGGTTGGTATACCAGCTGGGTTCAGTGAGCAGTACTGCACCGACATTGACATTGCTATTGATGATTTATTATGTACCTCCTCATGAATTCGTCCAGGGGTAGGGAGACACGTACCTCCTCACGAATTCGTCTTGGGGTAGGGAGACACGTACCTTCCTAAGGATTCATTCCTAGGATAGGGAGATATGTACCTCTCTAAGTTCCGACCACTTGGTCCTAGGGTAGGGAGATACGTACCACTCTTAGGATTCGTCCTAGGGTGGGAGTTATGTTCGACAGACAGTTACTGTGGTCGAACGACCCATATTCCAGTCCTGGTTTATGTTGAGTATTCTAGAGGGCCAGAATTGAAATGAATTGAATAATATGTTTATAAGTGAATTTCGGAATTGATTTTATACGTTTATGGTTATAACCTAGTTTATGATTTGGTTTTATATGGATACGATTTTCAATGGTTTGAAATAAATAAAGTGAATTTAGAAAGTTTTGAAAAACCGGTAACGCTCCCTGGGTCGATCCAGTCAGGTCGGGTCAGGGGGTGTTACAAATATAACCACGTAAGGGTACTCCATTGTAATTCACCCTACTAAAAGCTTACAACTACATCCGGATATCTTTCAGAATAAATGACTTCACACAGGAATGACTATTCTCTATCCAAAATAGAGGATCTGAAACAGAAACATCAAACTTAGCTAAACTAAACGATGACTATGAGCTACATAATTGGGTTGTGGAGGAACAAAATCAATAGAATGTACTAGAGTAAGTCCATTTTCTGGGTAATTTCAAAATAATAAGGCTAATTCTGGATAATTTCAAAATAATAAGGCGCTAACATCATATAAAGAGTTGTCCCTGTTCTTTATTAGCTCAACAACAAAGCTTGCATTAGACTCAATACAGACTGACAGTAATCCATAATTAACATCTAAAGTGATACCATTCAGAATGGCTAAAGCCTCAGCCGATTCCATTAACTGGATACCTAGGATATGTTGCGATGTGGCAACCATTACCAAGCCATCACAATTTAGAACCACTGCTTTAACACCAATAATTTTCAAATGTGAATTTAAGGTAGCATCCGTATTTAGCTTGTAGACACCTGCCGCATGAGGTTTCCAACGAACTGGATTAGGCACCGATTGAATAACCGTAAACTCGTTAGCTTGGGAAAAGGCTTGCTGATAGCTGTGAAACCAAGGAACCACCTCATTTGTATTTAGAAGCACATGTTGATGAAGAGCTTTATTTATATAATACCATATTCGCCAACAAATTATTGCAAACTTCTCAAATTCAATTTGTGTCAATATCTTCCTACAATCTTACAAAAAATCTGAATGTTGCAAACTTCCAAGGTTGATGGATCGTCCAGAAGCCTTTTCATAAACTCCTAAGATAGTTTTCACCTTTAAACATTCTGAATGTTGTCTTTTAAAAAAAAAAAAAGACTATTATTTGCAAAGAAAATGTGATATCATAGGTCCTCCTCTGCCACAATGAACGTCAGTTAATTCTCCAAAAAATTTAGCACACCTAAGCAAGCTTGAAAAACTTTCAGCACAAAGAAAAAAAGGGTAAAAAGATAAGGGATTTCCTTAGCGGAGTCCACGTTCAGGTTTACCTGATTCCTGACTCTCCATTAATTAGAAAAAAATACGACACTGAAGAAATAAAACTAAAAAATTTTGAACCCAAATCTTTGAAAAACCCAACTTTAGCATTATCTGCTGAAGAAAAGACCATTCTACTCTGTCATAAGTCTTAACCATATCAAGTTTGAGAGTCATGCAACTATATGAAATACTAGTATTTCATTTCAGGATATGTAGACATTCAAATCTAAAAAATTGCAATATCCGTTACGAGTCTACCCAGAAGAAAAACACTATAATTTTTAAAAATAATGTTTTCCAAAATAAAACGAAACAATAATCTTATAAATAATTGATCACAAACTTATGGGTCTAAAATCCAATCTCGCTGCGCCGTCTTAAGCTTAGGGATCAGGACAATATCAGGGGAGTTAATTTCATCCATCAGGCCACCACTGTTTAAAAAATCCAAGCAAGTTAATAGTATGAAATTAAAATTATATAATTTTCCTTTAATTTTTGCGTTCCCAATTAAAAGAAAATGGAAAAAACGAGAGACAACAGGCGCCGAAATAATAGTAGTAGTAGTTAGGGGCCTCACCTTGGCAGTATCAAAAGTTTAAATAAAAATAAATATATAAATATATAAATAAAATGCTTAATTTGTAACAGCGACAAGAAAAACGGTAGACTTGCAGATTTTACTGTTTGTAGAAAATTAAAACCAAAAAAAGAAAAAATAAATAAAAAATCCGAATCATCTTCACGCACCTGAAATCTCTCTCTCTCTCTCTCTCGCTCGCGAGTCTTGAAAAAAATAAAAATAAATAGAAATAGAGAGAGATAGAGAGCCTTTTAAGAGAGACGTCCGTCATTGCTGTGAAAAACCAAAAAACAACAATAAGAGAATAGGAAGAAAACGAGATCTGACTTGGGTTTTTTATTTTCTTCTTCTTTATTTGGCATTCATTTTGTTGTTTGTTCGGCTAAAACTTGAAATCCGAGGGCCCTTTCTCTAAGGGTCTTCTGTCTTTCACTGCTTTCTTCTCCTGGTAAAATTCAACTTAATTTTCTTTTTTCTTTTCTGGGTTGGTTCGTTTTGATTGTGATTGCATCTCGTGTACTTGTTGACTTTTTTTTCCTTTTTTTCCTTATCTTTTTCGTTTTTGCACGCTTGATCTGTTCATGTCTAAAGACCTGATCCTTTGATTTGATTTCGATTGTAGTTCTCGGATAAAGAAATGGTTCTTTTTTTTTTTTTTTTTGTGAGTAGATATATCTGTTTGTTTTCAATCACATATCATGTTTGTTTTTGATCAATTGAATGCTTCAAATACATGCACTTGATTGGAAAAAATCTTGTAAATGATTTGTTTTTTCTTTTATCTGGGTTTATCTTCTTCAACTGTTTGTAGATTTGGTTCTAGATTGGAAGATCTGTGTTAATTTTCGTCTCATTTTCTTCTCATGTGTATTGGCTTTGAGATTCATTTGACCATGATTAATGGTTTTGACCAAATTGCATTCTTGTCAATTCTTTCGATCTATTTATCAAGAAATCTGGTTGAAATTGGTTTGATCTTTTCATGAAATTATAGGCTGTGATGATTTGATTTGTTTTTATTTATTTTTTCAGATTTTGTGAGGTTGCTATAAATGGGTGTTGAGGTTGCTGAGATGGCTCAAGTACCTGTGGAGACTGTAACTAAGAATGAGATGGAAAATGGGAAGCTGGACCACGAACCGGTCAAGTTTGGTTCACATGGAGATGAACCTGTTAAAGGAGAAGACAATAATGTATCAACAGTCCACCTACCTAAAGATGCTGTTGATGAGTGGCCTGCTCCTGTTCAGATCCATTCTTTTTACTTTGTCAAGTACCGGCCTTATGATGATCCAAAAATAAAGGCCAAGCTCGATCAGGCTGATAGAGAGATTCAGAGGAGGAATACTGACAGGTTCGAGCTCTTGGAAGAATTGAAGGCAAAGAAGGTGAATCAATTTGTGTAAAACTATTTACTGCATGCTATTGCATTGTATTATCTGTTAATTATCCGTTTTGTCCATGAGGTTTGTCGTTCTATTCCAGTTAGTGAGACATTTTAATCAAATTAGACATTCAAAATATGATCATATTTTGCAGTTTTCTCTGATCGATGTGTATTTTACATGAAGGTGAGTGTTTAGGTATTGTGATGACAGGTTTTCATATTCGTAAATTGAGGTACTAAATGGATTGACATATACAAATGAGGTTTTTGGGGTTGTTTTGAGGATAGGTCTTCATTATTGAATTGAGGTGCCAAACAACGTAGTGCATGTGAGTGGGGATTTTGTCTTTACAATGATGGATCTTCATGCTTGAGCTTCTGTTATAATTTACTGGCTTGATGAACATATAGACATAACTTGTACATGTGTGGTAGGCGTAGACTTAAGTCATTTTGCATGTAAATCAATTATCGTTCAGGTATCTCTGTAATTTATGTTTTATACAGTTTTTTATACTGTAAATTGTTTTAGTTATTAAACAAATACCTTTTAAACTGTTACTGTTTCCTAGGTATAAGCATCAAACTGTTAATTTAAAACTACATTACATACTATAGATCTCATGGTTATGGCAGTCATTGATTCATAGATGACAAAAATAATTTGCTTTTGATTTTTTCAACTGTAATCCATATTTGTATAAGTTAGTTCGTATTGCTTAATGCCCTTTTTTGGGTAAAGTTGGTTTTTTAAAATGCATGTGATATTTGGACGTGTTAATAGATACTGGATTGTTATCTCTTTTTTGTGAGGATAAAAAAAACAATTGAGTTGTAGAGTTTTTCAAATATCTATGTGAATATTATTCCCCTACATAATATTTAATTGCTCTTTTGTTGAATCAAAATAATTTGTTGCGATATATTTTATTATTCTCTTATGCAGTCGGAACGAGCCGAAATAATTGCTCAGCTGAGGACTATCAGAAGTGAGGTTTTCCACTTTAAGTCGATTGCGGATGAGAAGAAAAAGGAAATGGAACCTTTGCAGCAGGCTCTTGGCAAGCTGCGCACTACAAACGGTGCTGGTCGGTCTGGTGGTATATGTTCATCTGAGGAAGAGCTCAATGATCTTGTATGATTCAGCTACAAGTATTGATTAATGTTGAACATATAAGTCTGTTTTCTGCTGTAGTAAGTCCTTGTCCTTTTTCTTTCATTCTCTGACTGGGGATTGGTTAATACAGATCCATAGCTTGACATACCGAATTCAACATGAGAGCATCCCATTGTCTGAGGAGAAGCAGCTCCTTAGAGAAATCAAACAGCTAGAGGGGACAAGGGAAAAAGTTATGGCTAACGCTGCTATGAGAGCAAAGATTCAGGATTCTCTTGGTCAAAAAGAAGCTATTCAAGGCCAGGTTAAAGTAAGAGAAAAAATTCAGAAATTTAATAATATTTTGAAACTTATTTCTTCTGTACTTAATGTTAATTTATTCCAAATATGCAGTAATAGTTTACTGTATTTATCTCATTGTAGCTTATGGGAGTTGATTTAGATGGAGTAAAGAAAGATCAACAGGCAGCTTGGACAAAAGTTAGTAATCTTGATGCCAAAATTAAGGCATTAGAGAAAGAAATTAAAACTTTACAGGATGAGGTCCAAGCTGTGACTGATAAGCGGGACAAAGTATATGAAAGCATCAAGGAATTGAGGAAACAGCGTGATGCTGAGGTAAATTTGATTTACATCCATATATATTATTTATTTATCTCTAGGGACCTCTCACTTTTGTTTCCTTTGGAAAGAATTATTTCTGATCGCTGAAATGCTGAGGTAAATTTCTGATCGCTGAAATGCCTCAACTCGAGGCTGGAGTCTTTAATTGTTTCTTAAACTCCCTAGGTCATTTTTATTACTATTATTATTAGTTATAGTTGTAATCCTTTCTTAATAATAATCTGATTTTGCACCACATCTCATCTTAATAATAATCTAATTTTGCACATCTCATCCCTCCCTCGTATGTAAAAAAAGCTTTATACATATATAAAATTGATGTGAGTGAGCTTTTTGAGCTTTATAAAATTACAGGAGACCAACTAAACTAGCTGGTTTCTCCACTACTCATGCCATTAATTGTTTTCTCATCCTTGTGTTGTCATTATCATTGAGACTGGGCGGTAAGAGTTATGATACATGATCTATGCTTGGGCAAGATATGTTATCCTATAGAAAGACCTAAACGTGTTGGTCTAAGGAGTTGGAGCTGCTATTTACTTATTTTTTTTCCCTTGTTATATCTAATATGCAAATGCAGCCCTTAATGAATCTTACTCTTTTGTTCAGAATGCCTTCTTCTATGAATACCGTAAAATCTTGAACACTGCCAAAGATCTTGCTGTAAAGAAGAATATTAAGGCTCTTGAGGAATATGCGGAAATAGAGGTTGGTAGACCTGTACTAATTCTTTTGTCTTCGATATTGCATAACTTTGAAATTTTTGTCATCTTCTCATCTTTTTCTCTATCCTTTTATTAGGTGGAAAAATTTATGACTCTCTGGAGCAGTAATAAGGCTGTCAGGGATGATTACGAGAAAAGAATTTTACCATCATTGGATGCTCGACAATTGAGCAAGGATGGAAGGATAAGAAACCCTGATGAAAGGCCATTGGTGGTAGTGGAGGCTCCAGTACCTTCAGAACCAGAGACTCTGGTCAAGGCTAATGTGAAGCGACCAAAGGAAGACTCCAAATCTTCTCCACAGCAAGATACATTGCCGACCCAAAAGGGTCAGAAAGAATCCACTAAGAAAGCGAAGGATTCAAAATCTGCTGTGGAGCATAGTGACATAGCAGACAAGGAAATTTCTGTGTCAGGAAAGCCAGCCATCGAACCCAAAGTTGATGAAGCCAAGTTGAAGGAGATGAAAAGAGAAGAGGAAATTGCAAAAGCTAAGCTAGCCATGGAAAGAAAGAAGAAGTTGGCTGAAAAAGCTGCAGCTAAAGCAGCTATAAGAGCTCAGAAGGAAGCTGAAAAGAAGCTGAAGGAAATTATTTATACTTTTCTTTGTCATTACTAATTAATTGGCTGTTTACATTGTTTCTGAAATTAGTATTGATTATTTCTTCTTTCCATTTCAGGAGCGTGAAAAGAAAGCAAAGAAGAAGGCTGGATTCTCTACCAATGAAGAATCAGCTGAAGCAGTCACTGAGACAGAGGAGACAGAGAAAGCTGATGTCAACGATGAAGCCCCTGTTGAAGCTCCAATTCCGACTAAACCCAGGGTCCATAAGGATACTACAATCAAGCACAGGCCTCGATCTAGGGGTGCGGAATCACTCCCAAAGGCCATACTGAAGCGTAAAAAGTCTACTAACTACTGGCTTTGGGCTGGTCCCGCAGCGTTGGCTGTTGTGTTGATTCTGGCACTAGTATACTACTACTATCTTCTGTGAAGATATGGAAACTAGAAAGTAGAGGTGGGTTGACAATTTTATGCTTGATGAGCATGGGAGTTACTAGGATTGTAGAAGCAAAACGTTTAAGTTAATTTTGTTCTTTGCATCCTGTAGAGGGATGGACTTAAAACTCATAATGTGGCTTGTAGCTCGATCAGTCTGAAACATTTACCAGTGGTGGGGAAACTACAATACATTTGGTTTGATATAGTTTCAAATTTTGACATAAATCAAATTCATGAATGTCATCTACAATTTTGCTTCATATATAATTTGATGTTTATGTAGCTGGTGTATTGAAGTGCATGTGGGTCCATGTTACTGATCTTTTTTATGATTTGACAGCTTTGAAACTTTGATGGATGCAGATGATTTTGGAGATCTGGAGTAATTGTGAATAATTGGTTTTATTTATGGTAGTAAATGTGATGGGTGCAGTAGACATTATTGGATGAGGTCTCTAGTTGTTTAGACAGGAATCACAGGATGAAATGATATCAACAATTTCATTGGCGTATTTTTATTAACATTCTTTTTGTGTAACAGAAGAGAGAAACTTCATTGGGATGAGTAGCTTGCACAGGCTCAGACGCCCAGTTGGCATGAAGGCATAAATATACAATATTGAATCTCTATAAAAATGTCAATTTTGTTACTGCTAAATCATAATAATTTAGAGTTATTATTTCATTTTTGTGTAAATTTACTCTTGACTAATTGAATTACTGATGTGCACTTCCTGTGTGTTACATTTGTGACGGGATTTCAAGTGCCATTATTTATATTTATTTGTATGTGTAGGTAAATTTCTCTTTAATATTACGAGAGCAGATATTTTCTAATTGTGGAGTAAATGCTCGGATAGTGCATGTATTGCTTGATTTCTGTCCCCCCTCCCCCTATACAAGAGTGAATATCTCCTGATTGTAGAGTAAATATTTGTGATGTGAATGTAGTGCTTGATCTCGGTAGGTTTCGACATGTTTATAAAGTTTTTTCTCTCCAATATAATGAGAAATAAATATATGGATTTTGCATGTAATGTTTGATCTCGACAAATTCTAACAGATGACGAATTAATATTTAGATTATTATTATTTTTTTTATAAAATTACATTTTTTGTACCGAGTGTTTTTTGCTAAATCATACTAATTTGGGTTCTTTATACGAGTTTTTTTTAAAGTTGGTGTTATTTAGTATTTTGTTAATAACTATGATGAATAAACATAATTTACACTGAGACTTATTCTTTAATTTTCAAGTTCAAGTTTTATTAATTTATGACATTTCTAAAATGTAAAAATAAAAAGGTGCTGTTTTTAAAAAAAAAAAAAAAGCTCCCTTTCTATTAAGATATTTTTCAATATCATGAGAATCTCTTTATACAAATGAAAGACATTTAGTACTTTCAAATAAAGGTAGTAATTTGTGTCAAGTCCAACTCGACTTGTTTAATTAATTAATTCTTCGTGTCAAAATCCATAACTCTTAACATGCTAAATTGTCTAGTGCTCGTGTTATGTTTACACTAGGGCCCTATTAAAGTTTGCAAGCATTTAAAAGTGAAGAAATATTAGAGAAGCCCATACAATTCCATAGTTTGTGGCAGCAGCACCCATCTGCCCCATGAGCGCAGTACGCACACTAGCCGTGGCTGCCACCAGAACCAGCTTCACTGCTCCACCACCTTCAACTTGGGTTCGAACAAGAGCATTTCACGCCTTTTCTCTCTCTCCTCCTCGTCAACTTCAATCGAATTACAACTCCTCTTCTCATGGAACTCTTTTTTCTCGTACTTTCACCATTTCACTCAGATATTCAAGAGGTATGTAAACATATATTTCTAATTCCACCCATTCCTTTTCATGTGTATGCAATTGGTTTTGCTTTCATTTTCATGGGATTTTGTTGTTCTTTGTAGTCTTTGTCAATAATTAGAGATACCAATTAAGCTTGATTGAAGAAAAAAGCATGTAATTTGATGCTGATGCCACATTATGATATATGAATTTGAACTTCATGAAGATGACAGAATCACAGGCAAGAAAACAGGATTTGAGCTCTTAATAAAGTATAGAAATAAGCAATTTGCAGACTTGCTTTGTTGTTATATGAGTAATAAAAGTTAAATTGTGTGGATTTTATTTATTTATTTTTTGACTTGTTATTTGCTTTGCTCATATGCTGTGCAATAAAGCTTCAGGGATGTGTCACCTGGCACAAGCTATTAAGGAGAACGTTGATGATTTACTTATTAAGGGTGTTGGAGACAAAAGCACGGTTGAGGAAGTGAAGCATATTCTTGAAAAGGTATTTTAGTTCCCTCTGACATGTATAAACCTGAATATATTTTTCTTTGGTACTTGATGACATTGAACTGAGAATAAGGCCTAAGCGAGAGAGGTACTAAAATTTTTTTTTGGTCTGTGCGTGCTCATGTTTTTTGTGCTTGTTGTAGGCTAGACGGGCATCATCAAGAAAAGATGTCCTACACACAGATTTTCTTACACCGCCGGTATTGAGGGATTCAGTGGTTGCCTTGGAAAAACTAGCTGATGTCAAAACAGTTGCTCAGGGTGGATACCCTCAGGTGAGGCTAAACTTTTCAAATTAAAAATCTTAATATGAATAACTATTTTGCTTATTTGAAATGAATGCAGCTCACTTCGTATAAATTGTCTTGACAATTCAAGTAGTGGCATCTAAATAGCAAAATGATTCAACAATCAAGGATCAATTCTTTTAAATTGTAGTTTTCTGTTCAATATTACTGATAATTGAGGTTTCACAAGGTTAAAGTTCTTATGTTCAATAATGTAGTCATAAGAGATTACCGGTTATGTTTGTAGAAACTTTTGATGGGGTTTCACACTTCATTTCTCATTTCACTATATGTTGGTACACATATACAACTGTAAATCACATAATCCGTCCAACTTTCATGCTAATAAACTTAACAGTAAAGCCTCTTTCTTAAGATGATGCATGATTTATCTGACATGAGGTACTAGGCATGAATTTCTTAATGCTGATTACATTGCTATATTCCTATTGTCTAGGCTGAGCGATGTCGGCTCTCTGTTGGTCATCCAGAAGCATTGACAAGTGATCCTGATATAGTTGCAGCACTGAGGTAATCATTTTATAGCTTCATATTTTGAATTCTACAAGCATGTGGGCATCTTTGAAACTTCAATCTGTTGTCTTGAAGTTTTTTCTTTCTTCCAGTATCACGGGGAACTTCGGATTTGAACCTTGTTCTCATGGTGACTTCCTTGGTGCAATTCTTGGCACTGGGATTGTGAGGGAAAAGCTTGGAGATATTATCTTGCAGGTATCATCTACATTTTGCTTCAGATACTAGTTTCAGTTTTCTTAACTTTTTGGGGTTAATTATACAGCTGGACCGTTCGAAGTTCAGTTTCGCCACAAGAAGGCAGTTCTATTTCCTTAGAACCAATCTTTGACTGACCTGGTTCAGATGACATGTTTAACTACCTACATAGCATGCATGCCTTAACAAAGTAGTCTTGACAAATTATACGTTTCGGATGTTTGTCATACAATATTAAACATGTGTTCATGATTCTGTCATGTTTATTATCCTAGAACTATGGCTCTAATCTGGAACCTGTCAAAAACATAAAAAAACAACACTGGAAGATGGATTCCCTTCCATTTAGAGGTAAATGCAATTGTGAGGGATACATTATATTGGTGTTTCATTTGTGAAATACAATTATATTATGACAACAGTTATATATTATACCTTCTCATTTCTATTGAACTTTTGAGAACTCCGTGGGGTCAGCATTTCCACCCTAAGTTGATGCTGTTGTGACTGTAGGCAGACAATAATGCATCATTTCCCTAAAATGCTTGAGATCTTGTAAACACTTACTGATTTTCATGACATCAGAGTGACTTTAATCGTTTGGTTAGTCATGGGTCTAAAATGCAAGATATCTTCTCGTGTCCAACATGAGGGAATTTAATCCTTTGACCTCCTTATTCTTCAGGTGCTTGCTACTAAGTCATCGGGCTACATTTTTCAGTTTTCAGAGTATGCAGTATGATTCTGCTATATTGATTGTGCATCTGCTGATTTAAATTTTAGCGATAAAAACATCCAGAGTATTCATGCTGCCTTTTGTTCAAAAGATGATTTTTATTGTTGAGTTTAATCTCTGGATAGCTCCAATAAATTGGATGCCGGGTTGAAATCCTTACCTCTTGCATTTGATGTACAGGGAGAAAAGGGGGCACAAATCCTAGTTGTTCCAGAACTTGTTGACTATCTTATATCATCACTAGACAAGGTTGTTACTTCTGATTTTTTGTTTTGCTTCAAATATCTCCCCATCTTTCTCAGCACACATAAATTCACAAAATTCTTTTCTTTTTCACTTTAAGGAGTTTATTGTAATGAACATCGTTACCGAATTATCATAAATTCCACTTCATCTCACCACATTAATCATAACTTGCTCAATTTTTTTTTTTATTTGGTTCACTAATTTTACTAAAAGGAGTCCTTAAGTTTGTTTCACCTGGCCCAATTTTATGGCAGAAAGAGACATGCAACTTGCTGGGTTGAAATAATGTAAAATCATATTCTTAAAAAGAAGATATGGTTTACCTTAAACGGTGATGATTCTTTATTTGATGTACAAATGATTACTGATTTAGTCAATATATTTGCTTTAGGCCACTGCCAACAGGGCTTAAATGTTGTTGGTGTTGCTTTATTTTGGGTAGAATCTCTGATGCATTTTTCTCTAGCAGGTTGGTAATGTTTCTGTCTCTTGTACAAAGATACCATTGCTTGCTCTCGAGTATGAACCACCAAGGTTGCAAATCATTACAGTGGCGATTTCATTTGTATGATGTTATTGATCTGGTATTTGTCAATTATTTCATGACACATTTGAAATTTGTAGGACTAAGTCATTCAAAGCTATAGAAGCCTCACTAAGGGTTGATGCTCTGGCTAGTGCTGGATTCAAGATATCACGGTCAAAACTAGTAAATTTGATCAGGTACAGCCTACTTTGCTTGCATAGGATCTGTTCTTGGTTGTAGGTAGTATATTCAATTTATTAATCTGCCACTGTGATTTTCCAATAATTTTATGTGCTATTAGTTTTGATCACTCAAGGAATCGACTATCTTTCGTTCTATCTCAAGGCATGTACCAAACATGCATTTGTAAAGACAAGAACTCAACCCTACAAGCTACAGTTGGGGGACTAATAATTTCTTTATGGTTCATATTCGCTAAATAATTTTCCTTTAGGTCCCCCCTTACAGAATTTTAGCAACCCTCACTTTAATAATTCACACCCATTGCGTGGCTTTGAGTTTCTTGCACATAAGTAACTACACTTTGCTCAAGTGATGAATTTTATCTGGGATATAGCCATTAATGTTTTCAATAAAAATTCATATAAATTAAACTGAGATGTGGGCTAACTTATTTTGTACTTGGTAGTAGTAATGGCGATGTACGTGTCAATTGGACTACCGTTACAAAAAATGGTACTACGCTCAAGACTGGTGATATTGTCTCAGTTAGCGGCAAAGGGAGACTAAAGGTAGTGTGAAAATCAATGTACACTAAAAGTGTACTTCTAAGACTGTATTTAGTTATTCATTAAAGATGATCTGATTTTTGTTAGAAAGTCTTATATCATTAATCGTGTATTTTCTTAATAGTTTAAGGTTTTAGGTCTAGTGGTTACTAACAATATTTTGTACTTCAGATAGGAGAAATAAACTCGACAAAGAAAGGAAAGTTTGCAGTTGAGCTCATTCGATATCTATAGGAGGAGGCCGCAACAAGATCTCTGCAACAGTTGCATTAAGGTCAGAAAGTCTGCAAGCTTCAATTTTAGTCTATGGGAACCAGAAAAGGAAGAGGAAAACAAGCATTATATGCTATAATGTTGTTCAAAATTTTGCTATTAACCCGTTTATTCATGTCAAATTACTTGTAAATTGTAATAATGTATTTTTTATTCTATTTTTTTTTTCCTGGTGTTTTCAGTTTGTTGATAAAATATAAGAAATCTTCTAGTGAGTTGGTTTAACCCCGTAAATATTTTGGACATTGATGAAATAAGACGTTGATATTCATTTTAAATTTTTTACTCGGATAAGCACTGTTTTTTTTTTTTTTTTTTAATTTTTATTTAAATTTTTTAATGATGGATGATCATGTGAAACTTCTTCTTTTTCTAGGATCACAAGTAATGGATTAAAGAAGGAAGTAAATTGCACAAACTACTATGATTATGTTTATGATTATATGCATAATTGTACTAAAACCGATGAGAATGTGATAATAGCACTGAAACTGAAACTACCGTTAGTCTTTGATGGACGAGGGACAATGGACAATGCCATTTTCACTCTTATGTATTTAATCTGGTTTTATAATATATATATATATATATATATTAAGAAAACAAGATGGAAAGCATTTGTATGGTTTCTTCGCAAGGAGCAGTGATTTGCTTCTCCGCGGGAGGGTTTAATAAAAAGAAAAATAAAAAATATTCTTTTTTTTTTATTAGTCTCGGGACTATTAGTGATACGGTGTGGTGTGGGGTGGGGTGGGTTTATATAGTCCTGGTCAATATGAGACTATTTTAGTACACTGGATTATAAATTCCGTGTCTGCGCACTTTACCAAACACAGGATAGGGACTAAAATAGTCCTAATCCGGAGTTAATTCCGCGTACCAAACAGGGCATTAGGAGGAGAAGATCCTCCACTTTCAGTGGGAGATTCCATTGACCTATGGACCTTATTTTTTTTTTTTTGTCAATTATTATTTTGTTTTAAAAAAACTATTTTTGAGTTGGATAATGTGTGATAATTATTTCGGTGTTTGGATATTTAGTAGGTGATGAAAATGAAGAATTTGATTTATATTTATTTTATTTAAGTGATGAAAATGAATTTGAGTATAATTTAATTTTTCGTACTTTTGAATTAATATTTATTTTTCTTAATTAATTGTTTAATTTTTATTAAGGGTAAATTGCACAAACTTATCCTGACTATATATGTATAATTACATTAAAACTAACAATGACACCCCTTCCACATCCACTTGTAGTAAAGTGGTTAGTGCACTTCCCTCCCACCTCAATGGTGAGAGGTTCGATTCCCACCATGTGCATGTGTGGGTAGTTTTCTCCCCTTATTGTGAAGTAGTATTCTTCCGCTATAGGAGTAGATATCCGAGCCGCGCGTTTAGTGGTTAATCTCGGCAGGTCCTGACAGTTATTGATATTGTAATTGTACCCTCTTCAAAAAAAAAAAAAGACAATGACACCTACTTTAATTCGCTGACTCATGATGGTCAACCGTTGACTATTATTAGTCACTAATGTCAAAGGGACGAAACCATCTTTTTATTCAATGTTATTAATAAATAGGAAAAATTACAAAAACTTATATCGAGTTTAACAAATATAGCTTGCCTTGGTATTCAATATTTGATAAAATTGATAGAAACTCCCCCTCCTGCTAGTTGCTCCGCGTTAGAGTTAATGGCTGAAGGGTAGATAGGTCATTTTGCGTGTGAAAAAAACTAAATACATTAAAAAATATATTCAAGTATACAACTCATCTCTTGTAATGTCATATCTCCATCTTTTCAGTCGGACAAACATAATCTGACGACTGACATGTACCTAATTTAGCACGAAAGAAAATTTACCATAGAACTTCATATAAATATTCTATTCTCTCATTTAAACACTCCTCTGTATCTTCTCTCAATAGACTTGAAAAACTGTGATAAAGTAAAGAGTTGTTCAAACAGTGAAGAATTACAAGGTACACATGTCTTGGCATAGCAAAAGTTGCTTAGAGATCTTGTGTTTCGGGGTTTCTTCACTATTTTAGAACACAAAATATTGCTGAGGTTTGTAGTTTTAATTAAATAAGGGTAATACTTTGACAATAAATTTGGCTATTGAGAGAAAATGGTGATGTTTGATGAAAAATCCTTATGTTACAATTGTGATTAATTTTTGTTTGTTTGTTAAAATTAGGGTATATTACTATTGTAATTGTTAAAATTGGTTGTTATTGTTTGGTTAATCAACTATGTACAATTAGGGTTTGGAAACAATTTGGGGCTTATCGCTGCATGTCATCTAAACTGAGTTAAAATGATTTGATTTTGTTAAATATATATTTTAAAGTAGATGATAATGTTAAATACATTTTTTCCATTCATACATGTAATATAGGATTAATTAATCTTGTTATTCTATTTGTTTGTGTTGGGTGTAGGCAAGAAAAAATGGGCATCTTGGATGTAAAGCTTGTAATAATATGAACCTTACTGTTTGCTACTCAAAAGTGTCTAATGTATATCTATATTTTTCATCTTCTATAGATGTTAAGTATGATATTAAGCGTGAAGTTTTTGGGTTCTCAAGTGGAGTTTCTTACTGAGAACTGGGAAAGTTACACATTAGCCTCACTTTTGGCCGATGTGTACATGTGCACTTGTTCTACTTTGCCAGACCCATCAGAGACATTCAGGGTTGAAGCGAAACTACCTTGGATTGGTGAATACCTACTCATCAACGATAATAAGGGTTTGCAAGATGTTTTCAAAATGTTTAAAGAAAAAAGGGTAGATACAATCAGAATTGATGTGGAGCTGCTACCATCTATGACGTTGTCTCCAGAAAAGGATTTTTTTCATACCAACTTGATGGATGAATCATCTTGAAGAGTTTTTAAAACATGATTTATCTCCAAACTATTGACGTGCTTGTTTGACAGATTTTGATGATCGTGTCTGACCTCATTTTCGTTTGGACACCAAAAAGTAGTAATAGTTGTAATTGCCTTTTTTTTTTTTTTTTTTTTACAATAAAAATATAACTTGGATAGACTTGCTATAGATTCTGGTGTCTTCGGAGTAGCTCTTTTACCATAGTTACAATTGTGGTTGTTGAATTTAATCAATCTTTAATTCATATCACTGCTACCACTTTGAGAGCCTTCCATATTTGTTGGCAAGATGGATGCTAGCCACAGTCATCTATGGCTACAATCGCTCCTTTATGGAGCGACAAGTGCCCCTCATTCCTTTTTTTTTTTCTTTTTCAATTTCTATATAAATTTCCGTTTAGTTCTTATATTTATATTTAACTTTTATAACCATTAAATTATTATAAATATATTAATTTAGTCCATACAATAAAATTTTTAATAGTAAAATATAAATAAAATTATAATTAATTATTGTCAAAATTTAAAAATTAAAAGAGAAAAAATTTTAATAATAATTAGAATTAAAAAATTAAATAAAATATTTTAAAAATTGAACAAATTTCACACACAATCTGTTTGAGATTTGTATTTTCACTTGTATATACAATTTTATAGTTAATTGACACAAACCTTCCTTATTATTAATTGAGACAATAATAAATATGTCAAACAATATTTATAATAATATTTTATTTGCACTTTTTTTGTCTAAATATGTCAAACAATATTTATAATAATATTTTATTCGCACTTTTTTGCCATGTCTCCTCAATAACTATGCAACTAGGGGCAAACTTGACATTTCGAACCCCAATCAATAGTTAGTTGTAACGTAAGTCAACTAATAGGAGGGGAATGTCATTTTTGTCAAAGTTTGAACACCAAGCTATATTTGTTAAATTTAAGGTAAGTTTGCATTATATTCCCCAATAAATAAAAACAAAAAATAATTAGTCCAATTATATCTCGTCACAATCTTTAAATTAATACAATGAGTAATTGCACAAAAGTTCCTTGAGTTTTGGTCTAATTGCACATATATGAACTTTTTATCAAAAATGATAAAAAACATTCCTAATTGTTAGTGATCAATGGTTAGACGATAACAGTCAAAGGGAAAAATGATATTTTATCCTTTTAAATACAACAAATTATATTCTTAACCATTTAAAATTAATAAAATTAAAAATAATAAATGAACGGATGAGATTGATCTCCTTCTAAATGGATGGATCTCTTCCATCATTTATTTATCTATTTATTTTTTAAAAACTGAAAAACTCCATGGGAGGAGCAAATTGCTCCTTCGAAAGCAATTTTCTCATTCGACGGAGGAGAGATTTGTTCTTCCATGGAAGATGGAAGATTTGCTCTAGTGGAGCATCTTCCATCCTATTAGATGGATTTTCTCCATCTGATTTGATCAAATGAGCACATCTAATCAGATCAATTGAGGAGATATCCTCCAACATTTTTTTTTAATTTTTAATTAATTTGTATATAATGTATTGACGTACGAATCTGGTCAACGTGGTAAATCGGTGAATACTTGATATTTGACGGATCTGAGTAAAAAAAGATAATAAGAGAAGGATTTTTAAAGTGGTTCGGCTTCAAAGAATGCCTACATCCACTGTTTTTCGTATTAAGTCGAGCTCGCTGTGTGATTATGCAGAGCTCGTTTATGCTTGTGTTTTTTGAAAAATTGGTAACCTTTGTAACAGGGGTATCCCGCTCCTTTTATGGTGTGAAGGGGCGGAAGTCATCCTATTTTACATGGAATCTAATTACATGTTTTAAGGGAGAAAATCTATCCTTTAATGGTTGTGGTTTAATATAAATGTGATAGCTGATTATGAGGAATTTGAGGTTGATTAGAAGTCTGATTAGTTGACCGAGAGTGATTCCTGTATTCTTGGGATTCTTCCTTAATTGGGGCTTCGTGCTGCGCCGTCCTGCGATCTATGGGCTTCGTGGTCGGTGAGCTGCAGGCTATCACCTTGGTGGACCATTGGCTATGTGAGGTGCTGTACTTCGAGTCTTTTGTTGTTCCTTCGCGGTTTTTTGGGCTTCGAAGCCCATTTGGTGTTTATATTGACATAGATTCGTGAGTCAATATAAACACCAATACTTGGGTAGATTCGAGTTTATATTCGGTGGCCCAGATTCGTGAGTCTCTGTCAATACTTGGGCAGGGAGGTTTCCACCTTGAGTGTTTATATTGACCCCGCTAGTTAATTGAGCTCGTCAGCCCATTGGTTGACAAATTTTTGTGTCAATGTCTACAGCTCTAGTTCTGATCCTCCGATCATTACTATTGACTCCGCTAGTTAGAGAGCCCGAGGGCAATCAAGTAGGCGGGCTTTCGTGTCAATGTATATACCCCAAGTTTTCGGCGGGTTCGTAGGTTTGAAAGTAGGAGACTTTCTCGTTAACAAACCCGTGACGGGCTGGTAGGTTGGAAAGTAGGGGACTTTCTTGTTAATAAGCCCGTGGCGAGCTCGTAGGTTGGAAAGTAGGGGACTTTCTTGTTAACGAGCCCATAGCGAACTCGTAGGTTGGAAAGTAGGGGACTTTTTTGTTAATGAGCTCGCGAAGAGTGCAACTCTGTTGCCGGGGGTAGTTTTTTTTTTTTTGAATCTGCAATCTGCTTCTAATATTCCCTGGCCCCCCAAGGTTGAGCGAACAAATCTGTCGTGAGAGTTTCCATAATAAAACTTTTCTTTTTATTAATCGAGATAATTTTACAGAAGGATTTTTAGTTTCCCTTTTATCTCGTGATGTCCCGGCTTTGCTGGCTTCTAGGTGGAGCGATGATGAACCCTTACTTCTCGGCTACTGTCACTGGAAGGGACCAATGGTTGTGGCGGTGTCATTGTAAGAGAGCTACAGTGGATTTGGCTTTGGCTGCTTTCTCCAACTTGCCGAATCTTATGGTTTTTTCATAGCACGACATGACTACCTTCTGTTCCCTATATACGTGTCCCTCACCCGTAGGGGTTAGAAACTTCAGGGTCAGGTGTTTCGTAGAGGAGATTACCTTTAGATCATTGAGAGCTGGCCTTCCTAGGATGACGTTGTAGGTTGTGGGGTAGTCAATGATTAGGAAGTCGGCCATTGTGGTCGCTTGGCGACCTTGCTCTCCCAAGGTGAGGGGTAGGGTGATTAATTCTAGGGGGATGATCAAATCGCCCGTGAAACTATACAGCGGTTCGTTCGAAAGGCGTAAATAATTATTTTTAACCCCATCACCTCGAAAACTGCTTTATACAGGACGTTTACTGAGCTTTCATTATCGATAATTGTCTTGTAAATGGCCACCCCTCATATTGTTTCCATGATGACAATTGCATCATTGTGCGGCCAGTGGACTCCTCGCATGTCTACATCCGTAAAGGTTACTCCTTCAGCCATGCTTTGACTTTGCTTCGTGGGTCGCTCGTCCATGCTCAACATTCTCAGCATGGGTTGGCTGGCTTCTTTCACATGTCACGCCAGCAATCTGTTATTTGTTCCTACGGGGTGGGGTCCCTCGTGGATGGTGTGAATGGTTCTCACTGCGGGCTCGTGGATGGTGTGAATGGTGGATGGGTTCAATCATTTGCTGCTGCTGCTGTTACAGTGGTTATGGTTGCTGTTGGTTTATGAGACGTACCACGTAGTCCCCCAGGCGTCCTCGCCTGATCAAGCCCTCTATTGCGTCTCTTAGCTTGTAGCATTCGGACGTGTTGTGACCCGCTTCATTGTGGTAATGGCAGAATTTGTTCATGTTGCGGGTCTTTGAGGGTGTTCTCATGGGAAGTCCCGAATTCCTCTATATTTCTCTATGTGCTAAAAATTTTATTACGGGAGTCGGATAACTGTGCGTAAGTCTGGTAGCGGTCTCGACCTCGTAGAGTATCCTCATTGTTCTTAGCCTTCTTGGCTACTTGGTCCGTCGCGATGTCGTCCCTACACGAATCCCTGTTGCGGTGGCAATTGTCTCCTCGGCTACGTTCCTTCCGTTTGCTCTTGTCCCGCAGGCTCCTGCTTCTATCCTTGTTGGGGTGCTTCTTGGGTCCGAAAGCTTCTTCTATGTGGATGAGTGTGTTGGATCGTTTGTAGAAGTCCCTAAGAGTTTTTACCGATTTGCGTATATACTTCAGTAGAGTTCGCCATCTTTTTGCAGGCTACGGTGATTGCGGTGAACACGCTGTCTTCTAAGGGGCTTTCTACGCAGCTGACCTCCTTTCGAAAATGGCCTATGTATTCTTTGAAAGGCTTATCTGCCTTTTGAAAAACCGTCGCCGAGTGGCAGGAGGGTACGATTTATTTTTTCAATGCCTGGTATTGGCTTAAAAAGAGCAATTGGCACTGACTCCAGCTCATTATGATGCCGGTGGGGAGCCCCATTAGCCATTTTCTTAGGATTTTGCCCAAAGTGGCCGGGAAACATCGGCACTTGACCTTACTGTTAGTGGCCAACAGGCTTATCTGTACATTATAGATGTCCAGGTGGTCGAGGGGGTCACCATACTCTTGGTAGATATGGATGCTAAGCATCTTGAAATGCTCGAGGAGCGACTCGTCGTCGATGTCTCTACTGAAAGGGTTTCTTTCTACGTACCTATCAATAGGCTCAGCACCTCCTCGCTGCTGCTCCAGAATGACTAGCTGTCGTAGGAGAGCCTGGTACCCTGGATTTGGAGGGGTCTTCATTGATGCACTGGAGGTGGCGCTGTTCTCCCCGTGGGGATGGTTTAGCCGGTTGGGCGACCTTCGTGCTTGCTCATTGGACGGCTTTCTTTTGTCAAGTTGCGGCTCATTGGCCTGTCTTTAATGGACATTTATGGTTGGTATTGTGTGATGGTTATTTACGTTGCCATTCCTTTCTGGCTGTTGGAAGGTACTGTGTATGGAGGCACCACGCCAGTCCATGTTAAGTTCTACATATTTTTCTCCGTTTGCGTTCAAGTGCACTATGGGGCCGTGGTGAGGAGGTTCTGCTAGCGGCTCGTCGCGTCCTGTCCTTACCTATCTGGCAGCTTTGGCCGAGTGGGAAGAGATCCTACCTAGTGGGGCGTTGTCCCGTGGGGTTAAAGGGCAAGGCGGTTTATGTCATTCCTTGTGGCATGCGATGGGGAGGTGCTTTCCACAATTTGCTCGTGGAGCGGCTGGTTCTGTAGCAGGAGGTGGTATCTACGGGTCATATCCACTACCATCCTTTCCAGCTCTGCCTGCGTTTCCGCCATTTTAACAAGGTCGTTGGGACAGGAAGGACCTGTCTGCTCATGGCTGCAGGGCTCTGCTCGTGGAGGGAGTTGATCTGCTGGTGGGTTTGTGACGGGTGGTTAGGTCGTCAGTGCGATGGGTGCCACATTTGTCGCAACCGATGTGATTGGCACCATTGTTATATTGGGTGCCGCCGGTGTGGTCGGTATAGTTGGCGAGACTGGAGGTTGATAAGAAGCCTCCATAGCTCTTTCGATGGAGGGTACGTCTCTGCTCCGTAGTGTCCTGGAGCGAGTGCCTACTCCTTTCGCCATTGGTGTAATATGTAATTTTTTCTTGTAAAATTAATGTTAGAAAACTGAACAAGCAGTCTGTTTCTTATCAGGGGTGGAGGTTTGAATCCTTTAGCGGGGCTCTTCTTCTAGCACCAAACTGTTGACATGTGAATCTGATCAACGTGGTAAATCGGTGAATACTTGATATTTGAAGGATCTTAGTAAAAAGAGATAATAAGAGAAGGATTTTTAAAGGGGTTCGGCTTCAAGGAATGCCTACATCTATTATTCTTCGTATTAAGTTGAGCTCGCTGTGTGATTCTGTAGAGATCGCTTATGCTTCTTTTTTCTGAAAAATTTGTAATCTTTGTAACAGGGGTATCCTGCTCCTTTTATAATGTGAAGGGGCGGGAGTCATCCTATTTTACATGAAATCTAATTACATGTTTCAAGGGAGAAAATATATCTCTTAATGGTCGTGGTTTAATATAAATGTGATAGCTGATTGTGAGGAATTTGAGGTTGATTGGAAGTCTAATTAGTTGACCGAGAGGGATTCCTGTATTTATGGGATTCTTCCTTAAATTGGGGCTTCGTGCTGCGTCGTCCTATGATCTACAGGCTTCGTGGTCGGTAAGCTGCGAGCTATCACCTTGGTGGACCATTGGCTCTGCGAGTTAATTTTGTAAAAAAATAATATATGTATTGAATTGCTTTGTAAAAAGTGTGGGAATTTTTTTAATTTATTACTTCCTAAGCATATTATTTTATTAAATAGAACGCATGGTTGATAGGTCATGGTGAAATAGACAAAAAAAGAAAATAATTAAACTAACGGTTCGGTAGAAATTAATTGAGCAAGAATTTAGTGGATATTAATTGATCACTTCCTTTGATACATGAATAAGAGTAAGTAACAGAGCTTATATAAGTAAAGTAATTTAATTAATTTTGTGAAATTGGAACCAAAATAAATATATGATATTAGTAAGCAAAGTTAGGTTATTATTTATGCACTATGGTTTTTAGCCAACAACTCCATGTAATTTTACTTTTTAACACCTTCGAATTGAAATCTAACCTCAAATAGACTAATTCAGTTTCTCCGTCATATATATGAGTGCAAAATTTACATAGATTCTAGATTTGTCTCAAATTTATAAAGCTATAAATGAAATATTTTATAACAAATAGATTGTATATAGTGGAATTTAAACCTCTACCTTTGAGGTGAGAATGAGGTATACTATCCTCTCTAACTATAGGTGGTTGTGCAGCCAGACTTCTTTTTAATATATTTAGTTAATTTATGGGAAAATTATACAACTACCACTAGTTTAGGTTTAATTACCGTTAGATGAAACTTTTGATTAATATTATACAAATCTCCCTAGTTGACTTTCGTTTATTGTAACAGTTGACTGTCCTATCAGTGCAAATGAACCCTAAAAGTGAAAAGTGAAGAATCTGTCTGAGGTAACACGACATGTGAAGTACTTGTCTTAGTTACCAATTTTTAAGATAATTTTACCTTTGAAAGTCTATAATAATTATAATAATGTAAGGCACTATCTGACCGTTGCTTGAAGATCTAAGGACCAACAATATTTCTAATTAATTTTTGAAGAAAATTTTATTTTATTTATTGTTTTATTTTATAAGAATCATTCAAGAATTTAAAACATTTAAATTTGGTTAATTTTTTTTTTTAAATTATTGATATTACATATAATGGTGCATTAAACCAACTGTTAATGATCTCCATCATGAATTGTAAAATAAATATAGGTTATTGATTTTGAGACATGGTCATTAATTCCAAAATAAAGAAATTGTAAATGAAATGTAAATAAAAAAATTTTATTGTATGTACTTAAATACCATAACATTAGTGCACGTTTTGAAAAAATTTTCAACCGTCCGAAAGAGTTTTTTTTTTAATTCAAAAAGCTCTTTTCAAACATAGCCTTACTTGGATAGTAGTAAAGTCCAATTTATTACTTGGAGAATATTATAAAAAATCTACATCGTTTAATAAAAAATTTAAAGTTAGTAAAATTTACTATAAAAGTCTAATTGAAAATCTTATATTACAAGACAAGAATCATAAATTTTCTTAAACAATTTACATAAACATCTTAATTGTTATAATATTGTATATGAAAATATCAATACAATTATAAGTAGCAAAAGAAGAATTATTAAAATTAAAGATTCTTAAAAATTTAAAAATATAAAAATTCATAAGATTGAAAAAAATTATGTTCGAAATTATATAATTGTGTGGTTTTGTTTTGTTTTTATTTTTTGAGGGCTTACAATGTTGTAATTTGATAATTGTGTTATTTAAACCTAAATGATTGATTGATTGATTAGTTGTCTCTTCACAGTACAACAACGAACTATAATTCCCAACATTTAAATTTTATTTGATTATTTTTTATTGAATTTAACCTTAAAAGTTAACTTATAAAGGTAATTTATATGCAATTATGACAAGAGAGTTTGTGTTAATTTGATTAAAAATTCTGTATAATTACAATTAGACAATGTAAAAAAATAAAAATAAAAAAATTAGACTTTAGTTTCCTAATTATTAATTTCGTGCACGATTCATATGATAGACAAATTCCGGATCTTTGCATTTGTCATCATGATTTCTTACATCAAAAGTCAGGTGCTAGATATCCAAGACAAATGTCAAAGGATTTTTATATGGCGTCCAGTAAAACAACTGCCTGCACAATCTCTTCAATTTTCTTCTGATTTTCTTCTTAAATTTGCATGTCAACCCAATTCCATAATCAATTCAAAGTTGGTGACTTATGCAGTGGAATTCCTTTTATTTGAAAAAACAGGTAACAGGAGCTACAATTGTAGGAAGAATATAAACAGCTGAATTTCACAGAATTGATAACATTTTGCAAACACTAAACTTGCAAGAGGCATTGACAACTTCTCAATTACACACTTTTAAATCGAACTGACAGAGGAAGAAAGCAAAAATGAACAAACTGGCTAAGACTTTTATGTATCATTAGCGATAGTGTCGTCGATCCACTTGAGGCTACCCTCATGAACAACAGCTTCAAACCAATTTGGCAATCCTGGAAAAGTTAGATCCTTAAATGTTCCATCTTCTTTATTGTAAGTAACCAGAGCTCTGCATTTGTACTTCAACAACACCTCACCAGTTCTCAGAAGGCCTATGACACGAACGAATGGGCTTTTCCTATACAACTTTGAATCCCTGAAAACTTCAGCTGAATTCCAATCCGCTTCTTCCAGGCTTCTCGGCACATGATTTCCAATGCTGAATTCCTTGATCCAGGATTCCTTCACATCGTATTCCTTCATAACCCATATCTCATATTGGCCAGGACTGCCATAGACTACGGCAGAAAGGCAACCTCCTAAATCCACAAGATGAAAATATGGCCTGTTTAAGCCACCACAAGCAGGCATTGGAACTTCCCGGAATCTCTCTTCTTCCAGATCGAAGGAGATTATCGAGCAACCTGAATGAAATCCTCGTGACCAACTACGCCAATGAATTCTTCCATAGACCAGAACTTGTGATAGTCCCTGATGAAGAAGGAAATGTATTTTCCTAAGGTTTCTCCAGGCAGGGCTGCCGAGAGTGAGAATTTGAACCTCTGCTTGAAAAAGCAAGAGTCCGCTACCACAAGTGCGAGGTCTAGGTGGACATTTGCTATACACAGCCTTAACCACCATGTACTTTTTTGCTGTCTGATTGAAACCAAATCCGAACACTGGATTCTGATGAAGTAACTCTGTGGATTTGGGTAGCTCTATGTAGTCTCTGGTAAAGGGATTGTATACATAGAGTATATCTTTTGCCGTTGAATCACATAAGCATAACAAACCTTTACATGACCCTACCACTTCGAATTCAGGCAACACAGGCACACGGATTTTGTTCACTCTCTGATCATCTTTGCTAAGAGCTGAGAGCTCTAGTGAGTAAAGTTGGTTTCGGATGGGATAATCACAATGTAAGATGAGACATGGATCGTTCCCAGTTGCGCGAGAAAAAATCATAGAAACAAGAAGAGGGTCTTGGACTAAATTGTTCCAGGCTTTGCATACAAGCTTGAAGTATAGTAAAGATGTCACAGGCAGCCTTGATAATATGTCAAGGATAATCTCTCGCGGAAGATACTCCATCGCGCTTGGAGGTGTCTATTTTCTGAGCTGCCTGTTTCTTCTACTACTCTTTGTCTTAAAAAATGGGATCTCGATTCTGAATTAGGCTGAGACTTAGAAGAGACAAGACCTAAAAATAAAGTGAAGATGGAAACAAGGAAATTGGGACTCTGATAACATCGAACTAATAATATGAAATGAGCAGAAACCACAGTGAATATTTTGTCTTTCAGTACAGGCTAAGTCATTGTTCATATATCAGCATCATGTGATCAAGAAATGCCAAAAATAAGAATCCAATTCCATGTAAGCAGATTGATGAAACTTACTGTTTATTTTTAATTCAATAAAACATGGACATGTCAATATACACAAAGCTACTCAAGAGACCTAAGATAAATGCTAAGTGCACCCTAATTTTCTCCGAGTTTATCCACAATCAAGGTGGATGAATTGACTGGATTGAAACAAGGTTTGATGTGTGTAGAAGCCCTCGTGGAGAATGTTTTACCCGTGGACGTACTTCCATCACAGCATCCTTGATCGAAACAAGGCTGGCAGTGTAAGGAATTGCTTGGTAGTTTGATTGAATGCTAAAAGTTCTCGGTTTTCTGACACCTTTGCTTCTAACTTTGTAAGCAAGAACCTCCTCAGAACCGAACAACATCAGTATTTCTGCATCTTCAGTTGCTTGCTCGCTCATATTCATATTCAAACCATAGTTTAGAATATGTATTGATCCAAAAATCCTTTGCAGCTTCGAGACTAATGGGTTTGCGACACTGAACTCTTTAGTCCACGATCCCTTCTCCCCATAATTCTTCATTACCCAGATGTCGATATTGGATTCACGGAAACCATCACATAGATAGAGAAAATCCCCTGAAACACCCACGGAAATGCTGTTAACAGGCCTACATTGGCCATGGTCTTGAATTGGAGGGCCTGGAAATGGTTGAAATTGCTCATTTTCAAGGTCAAAAGAGCACATAAGTGTCTTTTTATCATGTGAATGAGCATACCAGTGAAGAGCGCCATGTGAAAATGCTCCATAACTTGGTTGAATAAGCTGGTATGGAAGAAATCCATTGTTTCTCCACATATCTGTACCAAGTGTAAATATCTCAACCTGGAATTTATCAGAATTCTCTGCTTGATTCTTAGAATTCAGAATCTGAATCAACTTGTATTGGTTAGTACTCTGAGTGATACCAAAGCCAATTATTCTCCTAAGGATCCTTTTACTTCTAACTTGTGGAAGGACCATATGCTCCCTCAGAAATGGATTACACACAGAAATTTCATCTTTCTTGTAACCCAAGTCATGTAAACAAAGCAACCCGTTGCACGAAGTTAGCAGTGACAATCTGTCAGCAGAGAGGTTGCCAATTCGATTCGACCTCAACAAGGGTACAAGGAAATCACCACTGTATGTTGATCTTTGTTGAAGATTCGTGAGAAGAAGTATCGAGACCGGTGCTCTTGCAAGGTGCATTTGAGCGAAATAGGGATCCGAGACTAAGTTGAACCAAGTTCTACAAACACATTTGCATTCGAGGATGGTCTTGATAGGGAGCCTGGAAAGAATATCCATAAGAATTGCCAGAGGCAGCTCTGACATGGATCCTATATTACTTGCTTTGCCTTCATCTTTGTCCTTTGAAGCTCTTCTGGTGTGTGTGTTTCTTCTTGCCCTGAAACTGATTTTCCAAAACATACCTGCAAGTACTTCTTTTCTTGTCATAGGAGGAATCTGTAAACAGATATCAATAAATATATCAAAACCAAAAAAAAAAAAAATTCTGATTCTGGGTTTAATATTGTTTTCTTTTAAATACAATTATTGGTTTCCAATGTTGTCAATTTGTCCAGGGACATTAGCTGGAAGAAAATTCCATTGACTTGTATGCCGTGGTTGCAATGACTAGAGTTGCGTGTGTGAACCATCATTATGTGAATAATGTGACAATAGATGTTGCTTCTTGGAGCTTGGTTGCACTTGGATTGGGATTGTGACCGTCAAAATCTAGACGTTGTATTCAACTTTGCTTAGAACTTTTGAAGTCTTTGGAAGTGATTGATCTGCCAATTTGATTTTCAATTTCCCTATTTTTTACTGGCTCTAGAGGAGAAACACAAACAAAAACAGAAAATTCGTGGTCAATTCTAGTTGGCTTGATCAATTATGGGGTTCAGGTAATGTAAGGGCACTGTTATATTTACTCTAAATAATTTTTTGAAGGCTTTGAAGGTGATTGATCCACACTATTTTTTTGTCTAGTCACTGTACGATACCACTAGATTTAAAAGTATTTTAGGCGTCAAGGGTAGGGCTGGGCACATTAACCAAACCGAATTTAACCGACCGAATCGAACCGAAAAAATTTGGTTATTTTCAGTTATGAATAGTAATTTGTGGAGGTTTGGTTATTCACTTTAATAAGCGAATAAAAATTAGTTATGGTTAGGTTATGGGTGTCAAAACAGTAATTAATCTAAATTATATAAATATAAAAAAAATTAGAAAAGTAAAGTAAAGAAGTTTTTAAAAAGTAATGTAAAATGTTTTAAAAAAGTAAGGTGAAAAACTTTTAAAAAGAAAAATAAAATTACTTTTGTAAATTTGTATTTTTTAATTTTCATTGTGTGGCAGTCGCTACTCACCACAAATTCAGATATTCCTTTGACCCTCACTCCAAAAAATATTTCTCAGCCTCATTTCACCTCACCTCTCAAGTTTCTCGCCACCACACATCTATTTTTCAGGCCGCACAGTTATATCTCGCCGCCGCACAACCACATCTCACGTTGCATAGTCCCATCTCGTGATTAAAAATTTGTTGACAAGGTAATTTATTTTATTGGAACTATTGTTGTTTGAAAATGAGTTTAATTGTTTATATAGATTTTCCGACTGATAATAGTTTCTCACTGGCTTGTAGATAATTTTATAATTTTTGCATTACAATCTATCTCTGTTAACATGTTGTTATTAAAACATATAAAAATATTATTGGTATTGTTGTTTTTGTACTTGTTGATAATATTGTGGTGGTGGTGTTGTTGTTGGTTGTGCAAATATATAGATGGATTCACGTGAGATTACTGATGTGCTGGATTTCGATATGGATAATAGCTCAGTTGCCAAAGGCAAGATCCAGACCATTAATGAATGTGGATTGAACAAGTATTTCGATTTGGGTCTTTTAAAATGTAAGAATTATTGTTTTTTGTAATTAAATTGTTAAAAGTATAACATTGTTTATATTCTAATGAGTTTAGTATTGTTTTTTGTTTTGAAGAAAGTCAAAGATGCGCAATGAAGATATTTTTTTAAGCACTTTTGTAATTATCTTTTTTTATATAATTCGGAATGTTTTATTATATACGATTTAATTATAGACTGTATAATATGGATTGTTCTATGGACTGTTTTGTTATGGATGGTTTTATTATGGTGGACGACAGGACGATTTCTTTTTTTTTTTTTTTTTGATTTCAGCAAAACTTCTATTACAGAAGACCAACAAGAAAGCTAGGTTCAGGATTGAACCAACAAAAATCCTCTTTAGAGGAAAAGGCTAAGGAAGCAAGAGAATGTGCCATTCCATTCATTGAACGAGGAATGGCATGACAGTTAGAAACTCCTACAGCCCTAAAAAGAGCCTTAATATCAGAAACAATAAGGTCCATAAAAGAACTAGGACACGAGTTAATAATCCTAGCCACAGCATTAACAGCATCTAACTCAACCCACTCAATAATCAGGCTCAACTCTTTAGCCACCAGTAACCCCTCTCGCAACGCCAGCAGCTCGCCAAGCTCAGCAGGAAAGAACCCCGAGAGGGGCTTTGCAGAAGCTGCAACAACCTTGCCCTGAGAATCACGCACCACAGCACCAGAACCCATAACAGAAAAGCCAGACTTCACTGCTGCATCGGTATTCAACTTCAGGGAGCCTGCATGAGGAGGCGACCACAGAGCAGAACAAGGCTGCCTGGGAGGCTGCGAGGGAGAGCCAAAGACCTTCTGGGTGCCCTGAAATTCGCGGAGCAAAGAAAGAGACCAAGAAACCAAATCAGCACTAACCCTAGGGGATTTAGAATGAAACACGGCATTCCAATCAGACCAAACCCCCCACAGGATCATACAGAAATCCTCGAACTCTGCTCTCTTGGCCTTAACAAAAACCCACAAAACCAAATCAAAACAAGAAATATGGCGCTGCAAATTGAGGACATCCCAGAAAACAGTGGACTCCCAAATAGGGCGCACGGAGCTGCACCAAAAAAGGGCATGGGCTGAGCTCTTGGGAGCATCACCACACCTAGCACAACACGGGTCAACCACAATCTTCCTAGAGCAAAGATTACAAAGAGACGGGATGGCATTATGACAAACTCTCCAAATGAAAATTTTGATTTTAGGGGGAATGTTGAGATTCCAAAGTGCAAGCCACCATTTCGAATCCGGACTCGAGGAGGAACCAGAAAGGGAGAGTTTTTCCTGCACTGCAACTCTATATCCGCTCTTCACAGAATACTCCCCAGACTTATCAAAATGCCAGATTAAGGAATCAGCACAATCACCAAAACTCAGAGGAATTTCCAGAATAGAATCCCTATCCGCTGCCACAAAAACCTGATCAAGCTTAGCCAAATCCCAAGAATGGGAAGAAGGGGAAATAAGAGATGCGACCTTAAAATCCTCCACAGGAGCAATCGAGAAGGGTCTGAAAGTGTACGCCCTAGGAATCCAAGGGTCCTGAAAAGCCCTGATATCCTTACCATTACCAACCCTCCAACAGAGACCCTTAACAAGAAGACTCCTACCCCAAACCAAACTCCTCCAGAGATGAGAGCTCCCCTGCTTCAGTGAGACAGATAAGAAGTCCTCCTGCCTGAAGTACTTTGCCTTAAGAACTCTAGAAACCAACGAGTCTTTATTCATAACAATTCTCCATGTCTGCTTGCCAAGAAGAGATTGGTTAAAAAGAGATAAATCTTTAAAACCAAGCCCCCCGTGGATTTTCGGAGAGCACAACTTGTCTCTAGCGACCCAGGAAATTTTCTTATGACCATCAGAGGCACCCCACCAAAAGCCCATAATCATGGAGCACAGCTTATTACACAGAACAGAAGGCAACTGGAAGATACTCATAGTGAAGGTAGGAATAGCTTGCGCCACTGCTTTGATAAAAACTTCTTTCCCGCCCATCGAGAAGAGATTGCCTTTCCACCCTCTGATCTTACGCCAGACCCTCTCCTTAATATCACTAAAGGTTTTCCGTTTATTTTTCCCCACCATGGTTGGAAGGCCAAGATATTTATCATGAGCTTGGGCATTAGCTAGACCCAGGCAATTCAAGATACTAGCGTTGCAGTCATCTTCCACATTAGGGCTAAAAGTGATGTTAGACTTTTGCAGATTAATCCGCTGGCCAGAGGCTTTCTCATAGACAATAAGGATCTGTTTCAACTTCTCACAATTCTGAACTGAAGCCCTGCAAAAAACGATACTATCATCTGCAAAAAACAAATGACTCACCAGAGGGCTTCCGCGACAACATCTCATACCCAAAGATTGTCCATTAGATTCGTTGCCTTTGATAAGAGTAGATAGAGCTTCTGCACATAGAAGGAAAAGATAAGGAGACAATGGGCACCCCTGCCTTAACCCTCTTTGCGGAGAGACTTCCCCCACAGACTTGCCATTTACTAGGAAGGAAAGCTTGGAGGTCGACACACAGTCCATAACAAGGGCTCTAAAGTGATTAGGAAAACCTAACTTCTCCAAAATGAACTCCAGGAAACCCCACTCGACACGGTCGTAAGCCTTACTCATATCCAGTTTAATTGCTGCATACCCTATTTTACCCTTTTTCTGTTTCTTGATAGAATGGAGAAGCTCAAAAGCAACCATAATATTATCAAAAATTAACCGCCCTGGTACAAAAGCACTCTGCTCCGAGGATATAATAAAGGGTAGAATTTCTTTCAACCTATTTGCCATAACCTTTGAGACAGTCTTATAAATAACACTGCAAAGACTAATGGGTCTGAAATCGGTCATACGCTCCGGGTTTTTAACCTTTGGAATCAGGACAACATTAGTGGTATTGAACTCCTCGATTGAGCTTCCACCATTAAGAACTTTAAGGCACACGCTAGAAACATCCTCACCAACCACATTCCAAAATTTTTGAAAGAAGATAGCATGGAAGCCATCGGGACCAGGGGCCTTGTTTGGACCCATTTCGAAAACTGCAGCACGTACCTCAGCTCGAGTGAAGGCCTCTCCAAGCCTGCCTGCCATTTGGGCATTAACTTTACATTCAAGAAAAGAGGAGGCAGCAGAGAAATCGGAGGATGATGGCTGGATAGACCTAAACAAGTCTGAGAAATAATCCAAAACCACATTGGACATGCCCTGCTCTGACTCCCTACGGACCCCTCTACTATCCAGCAAAGAGCTAATCTGATTCTTCTTCTTTCTGGCCGTCGCTCTTCTGTGAAAGAATTTAGAGTTCTTATCCCCTGCGAGTAGCCAATCAGCCCTCGACCGCTGTTTCCAGTATAATTCCTCCTTAGAGAGGAGGCTTTCTAATTCTCGTTCCCTGGACTTAACAGCATCAAGAACCTGTTCAGATTGCTTCCGATCGTAGAGAAGATTGATCTCACATCTTTTTCTATCAATGGCTTTCTTCAGAGATCCAAACTTAACTTTACTCCAGTTCTCCAGCCGATCAGCACACAAAACCAGCTTATCTCTTAGACCTCTACCAGAAGTTTCACTGTCAAACCCTCCCCAGGCCGTGCAAATCACAGAATAGCACTCTTCGTCTTTAAGCCAAAAAGGCTCAAATTTGAACTTCCGATCTCCACCACAACTACCACTAGGGCCACCACGCACAAACTTGGCCGAAATCGGTCTATGATCAGAAAACATAAACCCTAAATGCTCAACTTTAATTCCCGAAAATAGATTAATCCATTGACTGGTAGCAAAAAAACGATCTAATCTTTCTTGAACATTTCTAGAACCCCCCCTTTTATTGTTCCAGGTAAACAAAGGCCCTGAAAAACCCAAATCAACAAAATCACACAACTCAACAATACTACGAAAATTAAACATACCCGGACCAATTCGTTCATTCCCGCCCAGCTTCTCCTCTATATGAAGAAGTTCGTTGAAGTCTCCGCCACACAACCAAGGAAGTCGGTTGACTGCCTTCAGCCGTCGAAGAAGCTCCCACGAATCGGTTCTATGGTTAGGGACAGGACAACCATAAAACCCTGTGAACCTCCATTTGAGGTTGTTCTCCATTTTAATCACCACATCAATATGGCCCCTGGAGAAGGACAATACTGAGACATCCCACACATCATTCCACAATAACATCAGACCTCCACTTTTTCCCACACAGTCCATATGCAGACCCCCCGAAAAACCCAACTGCACCTTAACTCTCGCCGCCCAGTCGCCTTTTAATCTAGTTTCAGAAAGAAAAACTAGATTAGGGGATTGTTTCCGGATAACCTTCCGGAGAGCTAAGAATGCTCGGGGACTCCCCAATCCTCGAACATTCCAACATAATATACTCATGGCTCCCGGCGAGCCTGCTCAGCAGACTCCGCCGACAAATCAGATTCCAGGAACTTCTGTTTCTTCCCAGACAGATGATCCCCTACAGTTTTCACAACTTTTCGTTTCCCACCCGGATCTATAGCAAACACTTTAGAAAAAGATGTTCCAGCTTTAGTACCTGAAAACTTGTGACTCAGAGATCTCTTAACTAGTTTGCGATCCCTCCTGGCATAATGCCTGGCTAGCAGCATTTTCTGGATTGGGTTTGGACAACCTGGGATAAGCCTCTGTAAGGGGCTCCCCTTGATTAATCTTTTCCACTTCTTGGAGTTAGGCTTACCACAAGAAGACCCTGCCATAACAACATCACCTTCATCACATAGGTTTGACCCCACTATTTCCTCATCCATCCGAGCCAACGCCTTTGAGTGATCATCTTCCGCCAATGCTACTGTAAAAACCTCCCTAGATGGGGGATTCACCGGCTGGATAATCTGAGTCGAGATGCCATCCTCAGCTATCAATGCTCTGTTGGGTTCAGAAACCCCCAAATCCCCACTAGACTTTCCACCACGCTTGTTAGAAGATGTTGGGATAGTGGACAATGATCTGCTGGCACCCTCTGCCCCTACTCCGGCAACATGCTCAATATCTTCCTGGACTTTCAGAATAGCTTCTGAAGTGTCCTCCCCTTTTTGTCGAAACTTTGACCGATCCAAAGGTAATGCTCTAAGCCACCCCCCAAATTTTGGTTCGACCCCTTCCATAATATTTCTCCTCACCTCGCTGTTATAACATTCCCTGAAAGAATGTCCGATAAACCCACACCCATAGCAAAAGTCTGGAAGCCTCTCGTATTTAATAAGGGCCGTAATCATAGTATCAAAATTCGCCAACCTCAACCTGATACCCCTTTTCAGCGGTTTGGTAATATCAATGCTAACTTTGATTCTCAGAAACTTGCCCCATAAGTCTTTCGAATCAATCGGAAAATCAACAATGGTACCAACTTCCTCTGCTATTAATCTCGCCACTTTGCAGTTCATACACGCCAGAGGGATATTGTAAATATGAATCCAGAATTCAGAGTATTTGAATTTAAGTTGAGAAATAGCACCAGGTCCCTCTGGTTTCTCAAGAACAATGAGATTTTTATCGAAGTGCCAGGGACCCCTGGACCAGACCATTGCTTTATCCTCAAGGGACTGGAAATGGAAGACAAACACATTATCTCCTACTATTTCAATATCTATTCGGCCCACAGTACCCCAGATTTGTTCAATTGTTCCACGGAAGGCCTCCCGGTTCACCTTTCTACGAGAAAGGATCTTCCCTACCAGGCAATGTTCAACACTTCTAATGCCATCAGCTTGAACATCTTCTGCTATGTCTAGGACTGGGCCATCTTCCTCTGATAAGGACAGAGCCTCACAGAGCTTCAAAATTTCCTCTGTAGCCATAAGAACTAACACCGCAGCTACAACACCCTGGCCACCACACCCAGATCCACACCTAAAAAACACAGATCAACACTGTGATTGCGAAACCAACTGAACCCAAGCAAATAAAGCACCCCGCCTACTAAACCACACACTGCCAAAAAACGAATCCAGGCACAAATCAACCATCAACAGCCGCCTAAACCACACACATCACTTAAACAAGAACCAACCCCACACAAAATCACAGCCAAATCATGTCATCAACAGCCACCTAAACACAGCCACTAGACACAACATCACGCAGCTGCACACAAGAACCCAAGCAACACACAGCTGCACACAACACGCTAAACCCACAAGCCCTCCAGATCCACTCAAAGCAAACACTGGGACAGCTCGCTTTAAAGGAATCCATATCTATTTCACTACAAAGGCAGCACCACAGCAAGCATATTCAACCAAAGCGCCAGATCTACTACATAGCAAGCATTTTTTTATATATTATAAATATATATAAGATTTTTTTTTTTTTTTTTTGGAGAACAAACAATAGCACCTCCCACACACAGCCGCACCCCAGCACCCAACCTCAACCAAACCAGACCACCCTCTAAACAGAACCGATCACCCCGACAGCAAATAGAGCATGATCACTAGTAGCTCCACTCAAGCCCGATCACCACAACAACACAAACAACAGTAACAACGCTGGATCCAACAACAGCTGATCCAATAATAGTAACAACACCGGATCCAACAACAACAGTAACAACGCCGGATCTAACAACAGTAACAACGCCCAATCACCACAACAACATAACCAACAGTAACAACAGTAACACACAGCTGAACACAAGAACCGAACCCGATCCAAGCACACACAAACCGTAGAGGAGATCGGGACAGGATACTCAAACCCAAGTCTCTACAGCACCAATTCCAAGCACCCCAACCTCACCCAAGCCCCGGATCCGAACCCCCCAAGCAACACCAGTTATTTGACCAGGGAAGCTACCAGCAGCTCGAGATCGGCCCCGATCTGATCCGATCACAGTCCACCAAGGAGAAGGAAGGAGAGGGACGACGGGGATGGAGAGTCTACGGGTCCAGAGTTGACCCAGTCATCTCTTACCAGTGAAGGCAAAGGGAGAACAGAGGAAGACAATGAAGCCGAAGACGAAGATCTATCTTCACGGAGAAGGAAGGGCTGCCCAAAGGGATAGCTACTTCTACACCCTGATTTTCAGAGAAAAACGAGAGGAGAGAAGACCGATATCTTTACCAAATTATTTTATAAAATCTCTTTTTCTGTTGACAGGACGATTTCAATCTCTTATAGTTTGTCTCTGAATGTATATTTTATTATGGATTGTTGACAAGTATAAAACAAGTGTTATAGAAGTTTATTGGAAGATTATTGAAAGAAGATTGTGTGTTTTGGCAGCAAGTTTCATAAAATATATATATATATATATCAAATTAAAATATAACTCATAAGAGGCCCAAATTTGATATTGGTCTAAACGTATATGGAACTAATATTTTAAAAATATACAAACGATTAGATAAAATATAAAAAAAAAAATTGATTTATGACCCAAAAGACCTAATTTAGCCCATATATACAAACTAGGCCTAATAAAGCCCAAATCGAGATATCTGAACTGAGTCCAACCGAATTTTTAAGGTTTGGTTATTTTTGGTTATTCATATAAAAGTTAGCTCAATTAATAATCGAACAAAAATTTGGTTAGGTTAGGTTATGGGTATAACCGAATGTCGCCCACCCCTAGTCAAGGGTCCAAGCAATGATATTAAACGCTTTAATATGCCTACTCACATATCAAATTAACGGGTTTGGTACTCTTTAACACACCTCTTACAGAATAAATACACCCCTCAGACCGATGAGCTTGATACTCTCCCACACACCCCTTATAAAATAAATAGAGTAATAGATGCATGTGGGCAGGGGCGGACTCCCCCCCTGGCCTCCCTAATAATTTTTGAAAAAAAAAATTAATATATAAAAAAATTATACATTTAATTTAAATATAAAAAATAAATTATATATAGTAATAGACTCGGGATCTTCGACCCTGTCTCTCAATTTCTCTCTTCTCCTTCCGCCCCTTCATGTGGGGAAATTTTTAAACCCGCCTTAAGCCAATAACTCCATGCAATTTTACTTTTCAATACCTTTTGAATTGAAATCTAACCTCAAATATTTTTGTTTTTATAAACTTCAAGAGTGCCATAAAAGTTATTACAAAAATAAATGATAATGATTAATATTTAATAAATGTTTTTTGAAATATTTTAGAATCATCAATTATTAAATTATATTTTAAATTTGGATTTAGCTACAATCTTATTACGGCAATAGTTTCATTAAACTTATAAAATTTATATTGAATTACACAACTTTTTTATTATATATTATAATACATAAACTTCTCGATCAATATTATAAATTTAATATAATATTAAAATTATTAGATGACAAGTGCAATTCTTTAATTTTTATAAGACATTAATGATATTTATATAAGAATATATGATGAGAACTTGAAAAAAAAATAATTCTTTTCTATCAAAAAAAGAAATAATACTAAATTAGATAATTAATCAAAAAAAATATATTTATGGGTCATTTGTGGGTTTAAAGTGTACCCACATTTAGATCCGCAACCGACACTTAATTAATACGAGTTTAAAAATAAAAGTAATATTCGAATTTTTAACAAATGAGGTTCAAGTTTATACCTGGACCACATTATACGGGTTCGGTCCAGATCCAATAAACCCGGAGCATTTTGTCAACCTTAGAGTGGAACAATGGTTGTTTGGGGTGGTTAGGATCGAGCGAAAAAATGGTTGTGCTGGAGAATATATCATAGCTTGAATTCTTGCTGATAAGATAAAGTTGGCCCAGTGGTATGACTTCCACACTTACATTTTAAGATTGTGAGTTCGAGTTGTGTCACGTTCCCCACAACTTCAATTTAGGTTGTATTGATAATATATCTAATCTATCATAAATATTAAACTACTATTTAGTTGTTTTATATATTGAGGGGATACAATGGCATTAACATAATTAAACAATCTATATTATATTGAACGGGTCTATCTCCATCAACCAACAAAGTAAGAGCACATAAAATGGTCCAACTCTTCCCTAAAGATCTGCCCACGATCTTGTTAGTAGCAACCGTCGATGACCGAGTCTTGACCAAGAGTTTGATGGAAACCTTGGCCAAACTTGACTATAAATACAAGCTTTGGTCCCCAAACTCATCACTCAATATATTCAGTAATACACCATCAATTTTCGAGTGAATAGAGTTTTAGAAGAACCAAAATCAAAGGAGAAGCAGAGATATTGCATCTGCTTTTATCAATGGTAGGAGGTTAGTTTTTACTATGTTATTTTATTATCAATCTTTATTCATGTCTTATTCCACATTTAGGATCATATATAGATTACATTTGGTATCAGAGCGTGGTTAAATTCTTGCTTTGGTGTATTTTGAACAATACTTTGTTCTACTCTGTTTTTTGGTCGAAACTTTGAATATATTGGACTTTATTTTTTTAGTTGTTTTTTATGCAAAAACTCATTAGAAATCCTTAGTATATTAATTTTCTATGAATTTTGTAATTAAAAACAATGGCTTTGGCCGCTGGAATAGTTTTTACGGTCGAATTTTAGTTTTCGGGTCCGCAGGTTGAAACTAGGTCTGTGTGACCCGGCTGAAGGTTGAAGAAGAATTGGTTGTGTCAAGATGCAGCTTCTTGTGTCGTTTTGAATATGTCACTTATGTGCAGTTTTGCGAAAAGACCTTTTATTTTGGTCAGTTTTGTAAAAATTACCTTTACTTCTGTCCGTTTTGCAAAATTACCCTTTTCATTTAGTTTTGCAAAATGCCATTTTTGTTTTATAAAATTTTTGTATAATTTAATTCTTGGACTTTTATTTTGTGTTATGCCTATTTTAATTTTTGCATATATTATTTATGAATATTGATAATAATATATGCAATATTAGGATGAATTAAATTGTGTAAATTTATTGATTATGCAATATTATGCATAAAATTATGGGATTAATTATGCATAATAATAACATGTTAGTTTTAGTTATTTTTTATGATATATATTATTCTCTTTTTAATTTATTTTTTTATGCTTGAATTATTATTTTGCATAATATTATGTTTAATTATGTAATTATTAAGTTTTATTATGAGAATAATTAAATATATAAAATTAACAAAATATACATTAAATTATGATTAAACTATACAATATAGGAATATTCTCATAAAACTTACAAAAATAAAATTTAAGCATAAAAGAAAATAATGTATAAGTGATCTATATAATTTTAGTTAATTAGAGGTTAGCCACAGTATCTTTAATTAAATAAAATTATATCATTAGGATTGCATAAAAAAATTTTGACATTAATTATAATTAATTATTCTTAATATAATAAATTTTATCCCACATGAATTTTTGTTATATTTAGATAATTAATTAGGATAAAGTATTAAGTTATTCGTAATTTACCCACAAGAATTATGAATTAAGTAAGTAACTTGATAGTTTTATCATAAAGTTTATTTAAAATAGAAAATATTAAATTATAATCATAATGTACCCTTAAGAATTATGAATTAAGTAAATAATTTAATTAATTCAATTATAAAGAATAATGAATGTTATTGAATTAAAAATTTAGTCCACATACAATTTTTATGTCATTAGATTCATCTTTAAGCATGATTTACATTGGTAAAATATGAATTTTATTTAGTCTTCAATATTTTAACATAAGTATATAAACTTTAATTTATGCAGCGTCACAACCTACAAATTTTTCTGATATTCGTTGTGATATTCCCGAATTAAAGGGTGATAACTATAAAATATGGAAGGAGATATTTCTCTTTCACTTGGGGTGGATGGATATTGACTATGCTATTAGGAAAGATGAACCACCTGTAATTACGGATACCAGCTCTGCAGCGAACATCGCACTATATGAAAAATGGGAGCAATCTAATCGCCTCAGCGTGATATTCATTAAGACCAAAATCTCTGATGGTATTCGTGGTTCTATGGATCAGTAAGACAATGTTCAAGACTTGCTAAAGGGTATTGATGAGCAATTTGTCACTTCAGAAAAAGCATTAGCAAGCACTCTAATCATGAAGTTATCATCCCTAAGGCTCACTAGTGTCAAAGGTGTGCGCGAACACATTATGAAAATCGAGGTTGATATGTCTGAATCCTTTCTTGTGCACTATATCCTGAACACCCTCCCACAACAATACGGGCCATTCAAAATCTCGTACAAAACACATAAAGATAAATGGTCAATTAATGAATTAATGATCATGTGTGTTCAAGAAGAAGGGAGGCTTCTGATGGAGCAAGGTGATAATGCAATGTTGGCTATACAAGGAAAGGGCAAGACTGAAGCCAATCATAAAGACAAAGGTAAAATACCTCCCAAAGTTGATATTAAGAAGGAATCCAAGTGTTTCTTTTGTAAAAAGAAGGGACACATGAAGAAGGACTGCGCCAAATTTAAGAAATGGCTTGAGGACAAAGGTAATCAAATCTTATTTATTTGTTATGAATCTAATATGGTTAATGTAAATATTAACACATGGTGGATTGATTCTGGATCAACAATCCACATTTCGAATTCATTGCAAGGTTTGCAAAACCAAAGGAAGCTAATGGGAAGTGAGCAAAGAATCTTATCTGGAAACAAGATGGGCTCACATGTGGTGGCTATAGGAACATGCTATTTAACTTTGAGTAGTGACTTTGTTTTAGAATTGGAAAAAACCTTTTATGTTCGAAGTTTTTCAAGAAAATTAATTTTAGTTTCAAGACTTGTACCTTTTGGATATTCCTTTAATTTTTCAAAAACATCTTTCAGTTTATTTTATAAATCTGATTTTGTTGGGAATGACACTTTATCTGATGGTCTTTACTGTATTAATTTACAAAACAATGCCACTTATAATTCAATGCATGTTTAAATTGGCACTAAAAGATATATTCTTGATGAAGATTCCTCTACATTATGGCACTGGAAATTAGGTCATATCTCCATGGAAAGAAATAAAAGATTAGTAAATGATGGAGTGTTTAGTACTCTGAATTTTACTGATTTAGAGACTTGTGTAGACTGCATAAAGGGAAAGCAGACCAATAAGTTAAAGAAAGGTGCTAATAGGAGTTTTGACATATTAGAGATCATACATACTAATATTTATTGTCCAGACATGGACTCACATGGTCAGAAATATTTTATCTCTTTTATAGATGATTACTCACAATATATGTATCTCTACTTGCTTTATAATAAGAACGAAACATTAGATGCCTTTAAAATCTTTAAGGCTGAAGTAGAGAAACAATGCGGGAAGCAAATCAAGATCGTGAGATCAGATAGAAGTGGAAAATATTATGGTAGATACACTGAGAGTGGACAAGCACTTGGGCCCTTTGCGAGGTTTCTTCAAGAGCATGAGATTGTTGCCCAATACACCATGCCTGGTTCACCGGACCAAAATGGTGTAGCAGAAAGAAGAAACCGAACATTATTGGATATGGTGTGAAGTATGCTTAGCAGCTCCAATCTTCCTAAATCCTTATGGGCTGAAATACTTAAGACGACAATGTATATATTAAACCGGGTTCCAACGAAGGCTGTTCCTAAAACTCCATTTGAATTTTGGAAAGGTTAGAAATTAAGTTTGCGACATATGTGCGTTTGGGGATGCCCGTCTGAAGTGAGAATTTATAATCCATAAGAAAAGAAATTGGACCTAAGGACCATTAGTGAGTATTCCATTGGATATGCTGAAAGGTCTAAAGGTTACAGATTTTATTGTTTATCTCACAGCACTAGGATTGTGAAATCAAGAAATTCAAAGTTTCTTGAATATAACCTGATTAGTGGGAGCGGTCAAATTATGATCATAGTTTTTGAAATTGATCATTCAGTATCTCAACCTTCCACTTTAGGTCTTTGTTGGGAAAAATGTGTTTGTAAAATAATAAAATTTTACGGCCCCAGGATAATTTCCCAAAACAAATAGAGTAAAAATAACTCCAACACTTTTAGCGTGGAAAACCCTCCAGAAAATGAAGGTAAAAACCACGGGACCCGTAGGCCGCTTAAAAACTCCACTATAATAATAATGGGATTACAAACTTCACCATTGGGTGGATCTCTCACAAATTACAATAACAATGTAACTTCAATTTGTGGATAGAACCTCACAAATTGGCTCACAATTTCTCTCTCAGAAAACTCTCTCTATTTTTCTCTGAGGATCTCTCAACACACACACTCTCTCAATTGTTGTGTTTTTGCTTTTTTGATTGATCTAAGAGCTCACCTATTTATAGGTGAGGATTTGTAGAAAGAATCAAACACAATTATATTGATCCACCATGAAAGAAGCATTTACAACTAGAGTTCATGTGCTTCACTCTTTATTTCACATGAGATGAGCATCTCATGCTTTATTCCACATGAGGTGGACCAACAAATCTCCCCCTCCACTTTATGTGAAGCAGGGTTCCTCCATACCAGCAATCTCTCTACATATAGCAAGCTTTTCTCTAGGCAGATTTTTCGTCATCATATCTGCGCCGTTGTCATTGGTATGAATCTTCTCAACTTGTAACAGTTTATTTTCCAACACATCACGAATCCAGTGATACCTTACGTCGATGTGCTTGGACCTTGAGTGAAATGTTTGGTTCTTACTGAGGTGAATTGCGCTCTAACTGTCGCAATAGAGAACATAGCTTTCCTGTTTCTGATCCAACTCTTGTAGGAACTTTTCCATCCACAGCATCTCCTTACAACCCTCAGTAATTGCGATGTACTCTGCTTCTGTGGTGCTTAAGGCAATACATTTTTGTAACCGTGATTGCCATGAGACAGCTCCCCCTGCAAATGTTATTAGGTACCCGGATATAGACTTTCTCGTATCCATGTCACCAGCCATATTTGAATCTGTATATCCTTTTAATACAGGTTTACAATTACCAAAACATAAACAATGACTGGAAGTACCTCTGAGATACCTGAGTATCCATTTGACTACTGTCCAATGTTCCTTTCCAGGATTAGATAGGAATCGGCTCACAACACCAACAGCATGAGCAATGTCTAGTCTAGTGCATACCATAGCGTACATTAGACTGCCAACCGCCGATGCATAAGGCATTTTGCTCATTTCTGATTTCTCTTCCTTGCTAGAAGGACACTGACTTGTATTAAGCTTGAAGTGGCTTGCAAGTGGAGAACTAACAGATTTGGCTTTGCTCATGTTGAATCTTTCAAGAACCTTTTCAACATACCGTTCTTGAGATAGCCAGATTCTTTGATTTTGTCTGTTGCGGGTAATCCTCATGCCAAGAATCTGCTTAGCGGGTCCTAAATCCTTCATTGCAAAGGACTTGCTCAACTCTTTCTTCAACCTGTTAATTTTGCCGATATCTTGGCCAACAATTAACATATCATCAACATAAAGCAAAAGAATGATAAAATCACCATCAGAGAATTTCTTGATGAAGACGCAGTGATCAGCCGTCGTTCTGTTGTACTCATTTTTCTCCATGAACGAGTCAAACTTTTTGTACCATTGCCTTGGTGCCTGTTTCAGACCGTACAAACTCTTCTTTAGTCTGCATACTGATTTCTCATTCCCTTTGACTTGGAAACCTTCAGGCTGCTCCATGTAGATCTCCTCGTCAAGATCACCATGTAAGAATGCGGTTTTTACATCAAGTTGTTCAACCTCCAGATTGAGACTAGCTGCCAAGCCAAGAACAACTCGGATTGAAGACATTTTTACCACTGGTGAGAATATTTCTTCAAAATCAACACCCTTCTTCTGCCCGAATCCTTTCACAACCAGTCTTGCTTTGTAACGTGGTTGTGAGTTACCTTCTTCACTTTTGATTTTGTACACCCATTTGTTCTTGAGAGCTTTCCTTCCCTGTGGTAATTTCACCAAGTCAAATGTGTGGTTCTCATGTAGGGATTTCATTTCTTCCTGCATGGCTTTTAACCACTCCGTCTTGTGCTGGTCAGTAATAGCTTCATCATAGCTCTCTGGTTCTCCCCCGTCAGTGAGCATCACATACTCATTAGGAGAATATTTACGACTTGGTTGTCGCTCTCTAGTGGACCTCCTTAACTGTACTTCTGGCTGGACTTGTTCAGGAACTTGTTCTGGTTCTGGACTGCGAGCTGGTGGATGAACATCATCAGTATCTGGTGTTGCTCCCCCTTCATCAGAATTTGTTGGTGGAGAGACTGGTTCCAGATTAACTGGAATTTCATCTGACTGTAGCTTCTCGGGTTTCTCGAAATCCTCGATCGTCTGATCTTCAAGAAACACCACGTCTCTACTTCTGATGATCCTTTTGTTAACAGGATCCCAAAGTCTGTAGCCGAATTCTTCATGGGCATGTCCCACAAAGATACACTGTTTTGCTTTTCCATCCAGCTTGGACCTCTCGTCTTTTGGGATGTGGACAAATGCTCTGCACCCAAATACTTTCAAGTGTTTGTAAGAAACGTCTTTCCCCGTCCAAACTCTTTCTGGTACGTCATAGTTCAACGGAACTGATGGAGAAAGGTTGATTAAGTCGACTGCGGTTCTCATTGCCTCCCCCCAAAAGGAGTTTGGCAGTTTTGCATTTGAGAGCATACATCTGACCCTTTCACAAATGGTTCTGTTCATCCTCTCTGCAACACCGTTATGTTGAGGTGTCTTTGGTACTGATTTTTCCAGCCTGATGCCGAAACTTCTGCAGTACTCCTCGAATGGTCCGCGGTACTCACCGCCATTGTCTGCACGTACACACTTCAAACGTCTGCCAGTTTCTCGTTCAACTTTTACATGAAACTGCTTGAAAACTTCCTGTACTTGATCTTTAGTTTTCAAAGCAAAAGTCCATACTTTTCTAGAATGGTCATCAATGAAAGTCACAAAATAAGTAGCACCTCCTAGTGACTTACAACTCATTGAACAGACATATGTGTGTATTAAATCTAGAATATTCGCCTTTCTAGATGGTGGGGAACTACGAAATGCAACTCTGTGTTGTTTTCCCATAATACAATCAACACAAGTAGGCAATGATGTACCTTTCATCCCTGGCAAAAGCGCCTTCTTGGAAAGAATACTGAGACCTTTTTCACTCATGTGGCCGAGCCGCTTATGCCATAGCTCGGTGGGAACTTCTTTCCTGGTGGTGTTTACTTCTTCTCTACATAGCTTGGCTTCTGTGTGGTAGAGGGATGTATCTTTCTTGCCTTTTGCTATTACCAAATTGCCTTTGGTAAGCTTCCATTTTCCTTCACCAAAATAATTGCTGTAACCATCGTCATCAAGTATTCCGGTGGAGATCAGATTGAGGCGGATATCAGGAACATGCCTCACATCTTTCAAAACTAGCCTGCATCCAAGGTTAGTTTCTAAATGGATATTTCCGATGCCGATAATTTTGGAGACATCATCATTTCCCATCCTCACTCGTCCGAAATCACCTTGAGTGTAGGTTGAGAAGAACTCCAGTCGTGAAGTGACATGGTATGATGCACCTGAGTCAACTACCCATGTAGAATCTTGACTTGCAAGATTGATATAATCCTCAGCTTGAACAACGACAACTTCTTCGGTGACTGTTGCGGTGTCATTTGTTCGGGTTTGTGCATCCTGATTTCTGGTTCGCTCCGCCTTTAACTTTCGACATTCTCGAATGAAATGTCCGAGCTTACCACAGTGGTGACACTTCTTGTCATGCCTTGATCAGGACTTTGACCGTCCTCTTTGCTGACTTTGGTTATGGGGATTTTTACTCCTTCCCCTCCATTCTTGCTTGCCTTGTTTCTCCGTAACAAGTGCTTCATTTTCAGGGGTATGCCCTTCGTCTTTTCGTCGAGACTCTTCGTTGAGCATTATGTCTTTTACCATATCCATGGTAAGTTTGCTGTCAGGAGCAGAGTTACTAACTGACACAACCAGAGTGTCCCAGCTTTTTGGTAGAGAACTCAGCATCAACAATGCTTGCAACTCGTCATCTACAGTCATTTTCATAGAGTTGAGTTGATCTACGATGCCTTGGAACTCGCTCATGTGTTCTGACACGCTGTTTCCATCTTTATACTTCAAGTTGACTAATCGTCGCATCAGATTAGCTTTATTCTGTGCGGTTGTCCTTGCATACATTTTCTCCAACTTTTGCCAAAGAACGTAAGCATCGTGTTCATTAGCAAAGTTTTGGAAAATGCTTCTGTCGATCCATTGTCTGATTTGAGCAGCACATTTTCGGTTTAGCACAGTCCACTCAACGTCTGATGTGGACGTCGAAGTGCTGGATGTCTTGGCATCCGTCGAAGCTGTAGTCACTGCTTCCTCCTTCGGCATTACAATCGGCTTCCACAGATCTTTAATGTATAAAAGATCCTCCATCTTTGGCTTCCATACTGCATAATTAAATGCAGTTAACTTGATCATGTTGCCTGTGCTCTCCTCCATTTAGATCGTTAGTCAACAAGTTTCGCCGAGTTTGATATTTTTCAGCGATAAATAGTACTTCGTATGCGTGAATAGTGCACGTGGTCGTGAACAGTACACCAGGTAAGTTCCCAGGAAAGAGAGGTGGGTCACAACGGACACACTTAAATACCAAATCTTTCCTAGCCAGAATCTTTCCTAGACATGCACTTTCCGCACCACCACACTTCCAGCAATCACAAAAATCAGTAAACTCAAGAATAATTCTTTTCTGATGTGGAAGATCAGATAATACTGCAACCACAAAGCATACTAAGAATTTTCTAGAGAATCTGATACAGGCTCTGATACCACTTTGTTGGGAAAATTGTGTTTGTAAAATAATAAAATTTTACGGCCCCAGGATAATTTCCCAAAACAAATAGAGTAAAAATAACTCCAACACTTTTAGCGTGGAAAACCCTCCAGAAAATGAAGGTAAAAACCACGGGACCCGTAGGCCGCTTAAAAACTCCACTATAATAATAATGGGATTACAAACTTCACCCTTGGGTGGATCTCTCACAAATTACAATAACAATGTAACTTCAATTTGTGGATAGAACCTCACAAATTGGCTCACAATTTCTCTCTCAGAAAACTCTCTCTATTTTTCTCTGAGGATCTCTCAACACACATACTCTCTCAATTGTTATGTTTTTGCTTTTTTGATTGATCTAAGAGCTCACCTATTTATAGGTGAGGATTTGTAGAAAGAATCAAACACAATTATGTTGATCCACCATGAAAGAAGCATTTACAACTAGAGTTCATGTGCTTCACTCTTTATTTCACATGAGATGAGCATCTCATGCTTTATTCCACATAAGGTGGACCAACAAGATTGGTTATTGTTCACAGCACCTCTCAAGTACAAATTATTGTTAAACAACCAATCATTAAAGTTCCACAATCTGTTGACAACATTCCAGTAGATCAGGTTGCTCAAGAGTTTCCTGAGACTTCTGAACAACAAGTTGAACCATATACTTCCCGAGAAAATATTGGTGCGACATTAAGAAAATCTACTCTAACTAAGAGGTCAGCAATTCCTAGTGATTATGTTGTGTATCTACAAGAATCTGACTACAATATTGGAGCCGAGAATGATCTCGAGTCCTTTTCACAAGCTATAAGTTGTAAAGAATCAAAATTACGGTACAATGCTATGATTGATGAGATGAGTTCCATGAAGAGTAACAGAGTCTGGAACCTTGTTGAGTTGCCTAATGGTGCAAAAACCATTGGTTGTAAATGGGTCTTTAAGACAAAGAAAGACTCATTGGGCAATATTGAGAAATACAAGGCAAGACTCGTTGCTAAGGGATTCACTCAGAAGGAAGGAATCGATTAAACAGAGACATTATCTATTGTATCTAAGAAAGATTCCTTGAGATTTATTTTTGTATTAGTAGCCCATTTTGACTTGGAATTGCAACAAATAGACGTGAAAATGACGTTTCTTAATGGAGATCTAGAGGAGGAGGTTTACATGAAACAACCTGAAGGATTCCCCTCTAGCAATGGTGAGCAATTGGTTTGCAAGCTCAAGAAATCCATATATGGTTTAAAACAAGCATCCCGCCAATGATATTTGAAATTCCATAATGTAATTTGTTCATTCGGTTTTGTAGAAAACTTTATGGATCAATGTATATACCAGAAGGTCAGTGGGAGTAAAATATGTTTTCTTATTTTATATGTGGATGATATTTTGCTAGCAACGAATGATAAGGTTTTGCTATATGAGGTGAAACAATTCCTCTCTAAATATTTCGATATGAAGGGTATGGGTGAGGTATCTTATGTCATTGGCATTAAAGATTCATAGAGATAGATTTCGAGGTGTCTTGGGACTGCCTCAGGAAACCTATATCAATAAGGTTTTAGAGAGATTTCGGATGAAGGATTATTTACCAAGTGTTGCTCATATTGTGAAGGGTGATAGGTTCAATTTGAACCAATGCCCGAAGAATGATCTTGAGAGGGAACAAATGAAAAACATTCCATATACTTCTACCGTCAGAAGCCTAATGTATGCTCAAGTCTGCACAAGACCTGACATTGCATTTTTTGTGGGAATGTTGGGACGATATCAGAGTGATCCAGGTTTAGACCATTGGAGAGCTGCAAAGAAAGTTATGAGGTACCTTCAAAGAACCAAAGACTATATGCTTATGTATCGACAGACGGATAATCTGGAAGTAATTGGTGAAAGACGTGGATTTGTATATTATGACAACCTAGAAAAGGAGGAGGGAGGAGGAAGGAGGCCGGGGGGATGTGGTGTTGGGGTGTGTGGCTGCTCGGAGACTCCACGCGCTCAAAGACTTGGTTTCTTTCATATAGTCAAAGAAACAATAACCCCCACTTTATGAAATCAGATCTAAGTGATCAATAAAACATGAACAATCAAATAACATATATGATCACGGACATGTTATGAATAGACTATGCAATTACGCTCAATGCAAAGATAATAGTTTATATGAAAATAACTCTCTCTTCTCTCACAATAACATAAAAATAATGAAGCATCAAAACAACAAAGACATGTGAGATGAATAATATAATTTCAATGAAGAATAATAAAGAACAAATAGTGAAGCTAAGCAAAAGAGACTTACTTTAACTTAAGCAAAAATCAAAACTTAAGCTCACTATTTATAATGAACATTAGAAAACCTAATTCCAATAGTAGTGGGAAATAAACACCAATTAGACTTTCTAATTCAACAAGGAATGCATTTAATACTTTCCTATAATAAAGAGATATCATTCCTAAAAAATAGAAGACTGATTTAATAGGAGATCTTTTGCTTCAAAACTCAATAATCTAATCCTTGATGGACAAGTATGCATTAAAAACATGTAGGAAGACTTTAAGGAACATTACAAAACATAAAACACTCAAAAACCCTCTTTAGGTTTGGGCTAGACAGACCCCGCATGCCAGAGGCGTGCATCCATGCCTAAGGCATGAGGGTGCTGTCCTGCAGCCACGCCAAAGGCGTGCACCCATGCCCGAGGCCTGGAGCTGCTGCCCCTATTCCCCTGTTCAGCTATTTCTAGTTGCACTTGACTCCACTTTGAGCCAAGCAAACTCTAACCAAACGACATTGGATTTTTTTTCGTTCTTTATACCGTTGGAAAAATATAGATATCTAGTTTCATTCCCAAAAAATCAAAGACCAATTGGAAGTTTAGATAAAGAGTTATGCCCATCGAAGTATCCAAATGTCAGATTTTTAGGAATACAAAATATATGAATTTAAATTCCAAAACTAGACAAAACAAAAACAATAAAACTCAAACACTTATCAAACATTAAAACCAACATGTTAGCACCCAAATGCATATGCATGAACATGTTATAAGTGTGTATGTGAATCTTATCTGATCTTAAGAATAAAGAGTATCGTTTCTTCGAAACTTACTGATTGGTCATTTATTGTTATATATTTACGACCCTTGGATTGTTTCTTTTGATTGCATTTTTCAGTATTTTTGGTACGTTTGATGTATTTTGTGAGTATGTGCAGATATTAGGTGAGCCCCGTGAATTAATGCGAACACACGATGAGTCGAGGCAAAACCGGGCAATTCGGGACATGTATTCTTGGTATGAGGCATAAGAGCTTATCGAGGAAGTTTTGGTGGATTAAATTGAAGATGTACCGTACACATGTGGAGTTGCTTGCTATATATGTGGAGTTGGTGGACACGATTCTTCTGTGTGTGCATCCAGGGAGACCTTCTCAGAGTATGAGTATGAACAAGCACAATCGCTTAATTATTATCCTCTGTGGTCAGGGAATGATCCATACTCCAACAGCTATAATCCAAGATGGAGTAATTATCCAGACTTCTCCTGGAGAGATAGTCAGCAGCAGCCATGGCAGTATCAGGAGTGCCAACAACAGAGTTGGTTTGAGCCACTATATTAGTACCAGTACCAGCCCAATGCACAAAGTTAATTTGATCAACCGGCTGATCAATCATCTCAACAGGTTCAAACATCGCAAAATGACAAGCTTAACGAACTCATGCAAATGATGCAGCAGAACAATCAGATAACTGGCAGGATAGAGGCACAACTCGGCCAACTGGTCGAGGCATTGCAAAATAAAGTGCTCGAAGAGTTCCCCAACTAGCTAGAGCAAGCAGAGGAGATTACCATTCCTCTGAGTGGTACGACAGTTACTGATAGGGTTAAGGATGAACTTTCTGATTCTGTTAATTTTGCTGTAGGTACAAGTACTCAGCTGGTGAAAGTATAGGTAAAAACAGGTTTAGGGGTTAAAACGGAAGTCAAACCTAAAGAGGAGCCCAAACCCGTTTTGTCTAAACCACCTGATAACGGGACTAAATATGGAGATGATGGAGATTGCTTTAAGTTGAAAAATCTATTCTCCTTATTATTTCAGGTCCATGGAGAGCGTGTACGATCATGCAGGCATGAGCTGATTGCAGATCATGCAAGAAACAGAGTCTGAGATGTATTTTGAGAGATAGCTCGAGTACGACGTCTTGCCTAGACGTTAAATAAAGCACTAGGAGGGAGGTAGCCCTTTATTTTCGTTTCTTTTTGTTTTTGTCTTTTATTGTGCTTTTATCATTTTCATTCAATTTTGTTTTTCTAATAGAAGTGTTATGCCTTGTGTTGAGAAAACGAAGTACGGGGGAGTGAGATTGGATGAAGTGATAGTTGTTGATATTTAGGATTGTTAGTTGTGGATACTAGGACTGTTGTTCTGTGTTCATGTTCTATGCGTTTTTTTTTCCTTGAATCTAGGATTTTAAACATTGAGGACAATGTTTATCTTAGATTTGGGAGTATTTTTGTCTTTTGTGTGCTTTTATATTTTGTTGGTTTATTTAGGCTGGAAACCTAGACTTTCCTCATACGCACTGTGTTTGGAAGATTTAGGCATAACAATGTCACGTACACCAGTTTTTTTTAGTCTTTTATTGTATTTTTTGTATTTTATTTATTTTGGGATAGCAAATCATATGCATGCTAAATAGATAATTGAGTAATAATATGTAAATGCTTAGGTCATTTAAGTGTACAAAGTTGTTAACTAGAATAATGCCGGTAAGTTTTGCATCTAATCATATAGGTCTGACATTGTTGCATTGTAGTATGTGAAAACTTCCAATTAGTAGCCCTGATTAATAGTGGAGACTACCCTTAGTGAGATTTTGAGCTTATCGTGTATTCATTCTGAGGGAATTTTTATTTCTACTCTTAAACACTTTCTTGAGCTTTATTGTCAATAGATTGATCTATATAGGTTTACATTGGATGTTAATGAACTGCATTATAAAAATCTTGTATGTATGTTTTGAATGTTCAGTTAAGTAGATTTTGGAGATATGATCTAGGTATTGTGTGTGAACTTCTAAATAGCTTGATTTCCTGTCCTTCTTGTAATGCTCACGAAACTCCTCCCTTTATGAGATTTCACACCAAAAATTAATAAATCAAACACCAAAACGAACCACATTTTGTTTACTTCTAATTAATTTCATGCGAATTTTTAAAAAGACTTAACCAAAAGAGCATTATGTAGCTAAAGAGCCATTAGTCAAAATGTACTATAAACATGGACGCGTTTAGAATTGTTGTAGCTTAACATGCTATAATCACTTAGTAAATTTTTAAAAATCTACTTATTTAATAATCCGCTTCTCCTATAAGTAGACTTTAACAAGTTGATTGGAAATTGCTTTTCAAATCTGATTATAGGAGAAGTTATTTCAAACCTTATAAAATATCTATGATATCCTCATTATTTTTATTGAAAGACAATAATGTGCTAATAGTTACTAAATTATTTTAAACTCTAAAATATTAAAAATAAAAAGAAAAATATTCTAATATTTTATATATTTTAGGCTTCAATTTAGGCCTATTTTGTTAAGTTTTCTATATTTTAGAATCCACTTCATTAGGATCTCTTTACAGTAATTAATTTACAAAGTTAAAATTTCTATATTGTTTGTAATTCTTGTATTGTAATTAAATTAAAGGTTATATTTTAGAATCCATTTATTAGGAGCTCTTCTGTATCTTTATTTAATATTTTTTACAAAGTTATATTGTAGGAAAATACCCTAGTTTCCCTTCCATGATTGAGCTAGGCATGGCTGCGAATCTTGTAAAATCTTAATTAGTATATTTGAAGTGGAAAGCAATTGAGAACTTTTTGGACAACCTATCAGAAGCAAAAGTATTCAATCGCCTAGGTTATCTGTCGGGAAGACTTGGGAAGACTTCTAATTGTTTCCATCAATTTATCAGAAAATGTGTTACACGTACAAAAACATACAAACTTTTGAGTTCACGTGATCATCTGGTAGATGTTAAAAAAATATGAAATAAAGAATTAATATATTAAAATACTCTGGTAGATGTCAAATCAGTATTGTCATCGCATGCAACGACCGACCAGTCGATTGGGAAAGTGTCAAGAAATTCATTAAATCACCTTCAACTTTTGATCGATCATGCTTTACACATTACATGAATTTGATTATCATGTCTTGCAAAGCGACAATTTGATGACGCTCATGCTTTACACTGATGAATTTGATGATGATACTTTGCAACGTAATCTTGATGCCATAATCCAACGTAATATATATATATATATATATATATATATAGTATATAGATATTATTATTTTTCATCCTGAGATTTTAAAATATATCATTTTATCTTCTATTTTTAAACTATTAACTATTTTCCCCCTCCTTTAAAATATTCATCATTTTCTATTATACTTTTTAAAATATTCTCCATATTCTCCCTTATCATTAAAAAAACTCATTAAACCATTAACTTTTAAGGATAAAATGATAATTAACTATTAATCTGATAAGAAACATTATTATTTATCTCCTGAAGTTGAAAACAATATCATTTTATCTCCACTTTTAAAATATTTATTATTTTTCCCCCTATAGTTATAAAAACTAAAATTAATATTTTTACATTTTTACCTAATAAAATTAACACACACATTCTTTATTTTTATTAATAAATTTAATGGTTTATTATTATTATTTAAATATTTTAATAGGATGTTAGTTATTTATAGTTTTCATTAGGTTATAGCAGACTTTTACATTTTTACCCAAAAAATTAATACACATACGCACAGGCGTACACACGCGCGTACAATATAAAAATCTACTATAACCCTGATGAACACTGTAAATAACTAGCATCTCATTAAAATATTCAAATAATAATAATAAATTATTAAATTTATTAATAAAAATAAAAAATTTAAAATACCTCAAATTAACAAAATCTAAAAATATAAAAAATAAAAAAAGTGAAAATTATTAAAAATGATTTAAAAATTATTGAGAAAATTATTTTTAACGCAGATGTAAAAATAATCGTTTTTAGCCAATTGGAGAAAAAAATAACATAAACAACCATCAACCACCCATTTACTGGATAATTACAAAATAACCCATGATAATGAATATTATAAAAAAACCCATTAAAAATTACAATAAAACCCATTCAATTTAACCTAAAAAAATAACGTTGCTTTGAGGCTTGAGCCGCCGTACAGAAATCATAAATTTTATACCTTTTATTAAAAACATTTCTCACTCTTATTATTATATTCTTTCTTAATTTATCTCTCTCATTAAAATCAAAACTAATTTATCATTTTTATCACCTTTATTTATCTTCAACAATTCAAAACTTAAAAGTAAATTTTATAAAATTGTTTATATTTTATTTAGGAGTTAATTACACTCAACCTCCCTGAGGTTTGGCTAATTACATTCGGAATCAAAGTTTGCATTAATGAACACTAACCTCCCCTCACGTTAACGTTGACCGTTAAAATGACCGTTGACTTTTTCCAAATTTTTTAAATGACCAAAATACCCCTCTCACAAATTTTTTTACTATTCATTAAAAAAAATTAATGGTGGAGATCCAATCCAGATTGGATCTCCACCAAGAAAAAAAAAAAAAAATTTTTTTTTTAACTTCATCTTCGTTCTTCGAAGATGAACTTCATCTTCATCTTCGAAGAACGACGAACCCTTCTGGGTTCGAGATCTAACCCAGAGGGTTCGAAGATCGAACCCTAGAGAGTTCGATTCTTCGAACCCCTAGGGTTCGTATCTTCGAACCCTATGGGTTCGATCTTCGAACCCAGAAGGGTTCGTATCTTCGAACCCTTCTGGGTTCTACGATCAACCCAGAGGGTTCGATTCTTCGAACCCTCTGGGTTCGCGACGAACCTAGAGGGTTCGATTCTTCGAACCCAATTGGGTTCGAGATTCATAACCCAGAAGGGTTCGTTCTTCGAACCCTTCTGGGTTCGTGGAACCCAGAGGGTTCGAAGATCGAACCCCTCTGGGTTCGTGAAACCCAGAGGGTTCGAAGATCGAACCCTCTGGGTTCGATCTCGAAACCGAGAAGGGTTCGAAGGACACGAACCCAGAAGGGTTCGATCTCGAATCCAGAAGGGTTCGAAGACACGAACCCAGAAGGGTTCGATCTTTGAACCCTTCTGGGTTCGAGATCGAACCCTCCTGGGTTTGATCTTCGAACCCTCTGGGTTCGATCTCGAACCCAGAGGGTTCGTCGTTCTTCGAAGATGAAGTTCATCTTCGAAGAATGAAGATGAAGTTCAAAATTTTTTTTTTCTTGGTGGAGATCCAGATTGGATCTCCACCGTCCATCAACAATGATCTCCACCATTAATTTTTTTAAAATGAACAGTAAAAAAATTTGTGAGAGGGGTATTTTGGTCATTTAAAAAATTTAGAAAAAGTCAACGGTCATTTTAACGGTCAACGTTAACGTGAGGGAGAGGTTAGTGTTCATTAATGCAAACTTTGATTCCGAATGTAATTAGCCAAACCTCAGGGAGGTTGAGTGTAATTAACTCTTTTATTTAGAATGTATTTTATATATTTTTTAAGTTTTTTTATTTATTTTATTTTATTTGTATATTGTGTTTGTTTTATGGTTGAAAGAATTTGGATGATACTAGGATTTAGTTTTGTGAAATTTTAATGGCTATGAAATATATTAGTGAAATGTACGTTAGTGAAATGTTAGTTAGTGAAACGTTATTTAGTGAAATATTTGTTAGTGAAATGTAGGTTAGTGAAATATAGGTTAGTGATATGTATGTTAGTAAAATATAGGTTAGTGAAATGTAGGTTAGTGAAATGTACGTTAGTGAAATGTATGTCAGTGAAATGTAGCTTAGTGAAATGTATGTGTTGGCTCCATTTCTTGATAAAAAATGGACCTCAACTAGTACTTTTCTTCACCTACTTGTGTTTCATTCTCGGGTAATTATCCGTTGTTTTTAATGTTTTTATTCAAGTGTGCAAGTAATAAGAGTTTATGCATAATTGAAAAGTCTTGGTGGATTAAAATTGAAGATGTGAGCACTGCCTATGAACAGTACAGTACAAGTGAATAGTGCATAATGAATAGTGACAGTGCATAATGAATAATGAATACCGAACTGTGGGCACCGCCTGTGAACAATGAAATGGCGGCGTGAACAGTACCCAATATTTTCTTATAAATACTCCTTTTCCTTCATTTAAAAGCGAATCCAGGATTTTCATAAAACAAACCACCAAGAGGAGAAAAATAGAGAGAACAAGAGGCAAAGGGGGAGAAGAAGATCACCTTGGAAACAAAAGGATTCGCATTCAATCCTTAAGCCATATTCTCACCATCAAGCTTGGATTTAGAGAAAGTGGAAGCTAGACGAATTCGCAACAGGAGGAGGACGAGAGTTCATCGCACCTAGAGTTTTTCTATCTCTTTCCTTCTTTTTTTTCTTGCTTGTAACTCTCTTTTATCATTGAAAAACATGTTTGGTTATAAATCTTTGATTATGACTTAAACTTGTAAGTTAGGGTTTTGATAAATCCTTTTCCCTGAAAGTTGAATGGATTGATAGTCTAATTTATTGTGATTGATTATTATTTTGTTGAGTGACATTATTAATCGTAATGCTTTTGAATGTAATGGCCTACATTTAATTAATATTATGGTTGTGTGTTATGAATTGAGAGGTGACGCCCACAACGTGCTCGATGTAATGTTTACCATAAGTAGAATTAGGTAGAGATATGCTAATTTACTTGTGTGATCATTATATATATTTATGATGCTTAATAAATTGTTATACATGCGATAATCATCGAGAGATAGATATTGATGTGTAATAATAACTCCGGCATAATTCGAGAGAATATGTTGGTTAAATTAGATAAACACAATCATCAGCATTGATAATTAAATTGTAATAATGTACTTTCATGAAACTCAACTGGATGGATTAGGTGAATTCAAATACCCTATCTAATCTCTCATATTGGTCATTTGCATTGTTTTTATGTTTATATATTTTCATCTTTAATTTTCTTCTTACAAACCATTTTGATTTATTCAAATAGATATAGACTTGGTTAATTTTAGTACTCAACACTTAAATATCCATGTGGAGACGATAATTTACTCACACTTTATTATTTGTGCCGATCCCGTATACTTGTGGGTACAAAAAGGCGTAACAAGTTTTTGGCGCCGTTGCTGGGGAGGGCCACATTGGAGTACCAATTGTCCGCTGGGCAATTGGATCGGATTCCCAACAACTAGTATCAGAGCTTTGGCTGAGATCCTAATAAGTAATATCAGAGCATAGGTTGTAGTTCTGAAGAGCTTAGATATTTGCAGACCTACAAGGCCAGAAGAAAGGAAGAAAAAGGAGATCTCGTTCGAAAGGTAGACCTAGTAAAGACGAATGTGCATTTTGTCGAGAGAAGGGACACTGGAAGAAAGATTGCCCTAAAATTGAAAAATATGGGCAAAGATTCAGATCTTTCATTGGTCGTTACAACCTCAACAAGGTGATCTAACAAATTTTTATTTGATTCAGCATGTAACCAACATATTTGTCATATCCGAGAGTGGTTTTCTGAGTTTAAAGAAGTAGACGGCGGAGTTGTTTACATGGACAATGACACATATTGCGAAACAACTGGGATTGGTTCAATCTACTTAAAGAACCATGATGGATCGACTAGAGTTCTAACAGAGGTCCGATATGTACCTGATATGAAAAAGAATCTCATCTCTTTGGGAGTCCCAGAATCCAAAGGATTAATTGTGACAATGCGAGATGAAATTCTGAAAATAACCTTTGGAGCTCTGGTGATGTTGAAAGGCACTCGGAAGAATAATTTGTATTACTATGATGGTAATACAATTGTTAGGACAGCTGCAGTTGCTACTCTTAATGATGAAGAGTCAGATGCAACCAAGTTGTGGCACATGCGGTTAGGGTATGCAGGCGAAAAATCCTTGCAAATTCTGCTGAAACAAGGATTGTTGAAAGGAGCAAAAACCTGTAAGCTAGATTTATGCAAGCATTGTGTGATGGGAAAGCAGAAGAGAGTGAAATTCGGCACTATGATCCATAATACCAAGGGTATTTTGGATTACATTCACTCTGATGTGTGGGGACCTTCCAAGACAACTTCTTTAGGAGGAAAATACTATTACGTTAGTTTTGTTGATGACTTCTCTCGAAGAGTGTGGGTGTACACTATGAAGTCAAAAGATGAAGTGTTAGATTGTTTCCTTAAGTGGAAAAAAATGATAGAGACTCAGACTGGCAAAAAGATCAAATGGCTCAAAATAGACAATGAAGGTGAATATATAAGTGATCCGTTTGAAAAAATTTGTCAAGATGAAGGTATTGTTCGACACTTCACAGTTAGAAATACACCACAACAGAACAGGGTGGTAGAGCGCATAAACCAAACATTGCTGAAGAAAGTTCGGTGTATGTTATCCAATATTGGGTTAGGTTGACAATTTTAGGCTGAGGCAGTAAGATATGCGAGTCATCTCGTTAATCGTTTGTCATCAACTGCTATTGGTGGCAAAACACCTCTGGAGGCTTGGTCTAGAAAATCTGTTACTGATTATGATTCCTTACGTGTGTTTGGTTCCGCTGCATACTATTATGTTAAGGAATCAAAGTTGGATCCGAGAGCAAAGAAGACACTCTTTTTGGGGATCACTACTAGTGTGAAAGGATACCGCCTCTGGTGTCCAAAAACAAAGAAGATAATCTTTAGGAAAGATGTTACTTTTGATGAATCTGCCATGTTGAAGAAGGTGACAAAAGATGATATTCAACAGATCGATGGTGCTCCGCAATAGATGGAGAAAACTCCAAAGTAGGTGAAGTTTGAAAGAAGAAGAATTGGCCCAGTAATCAATAAAGCAAATGGAGAAACTCCTACGGCAGAAAAGGAGTCAGATGAAGAAGAGGTTCTAACCCAAGAACCTCCACAGTAACAAGAACCAATTGCATTAAGAAATTCACAACGAGTGATTGTTGAGGACCTAGTTTCTAAGTCCAATAACAAACCTAATTTCACTAACAATCAACAATAAAAGCACCCCAAATTACAATTATCCCGAAATCCCCAAATCTCCACAAACCCTAATTTTACCAATAATCAACAATAACTTCAATTAATCCAAAATTACAACAACCCACACTTCAATTAATCCCAAAATCAAAGAAATACATAAACCCTAGATTAACCACAATACAACTAAAGTAAAGATAGAAATTGAGTTTAGTCACCTTATTAGGGATTCCTCACTCTCTAGTTCTTAGATTATTAGCCCAAGCCCTAGCCCAAGTTGATCTCACAAGCGAAATTGCAAGAAGAACCGATTTGTTCTTGGTGATGATCCAAGAAAATGAGAGAAAATGCTCTCAATTTGTATTTGATTTCAAGAAATATCATAGATCCCCTTACAAGCTAAATTAGTGTTTCTATTTATACTAGAGCTAAAAATAAATATGAAATGACCAAACTGCCCCTAGGTTTACAAGATAGAAAGGTGCTGGAAACTAAACAAGTCATGAAATGACCAAAACACTCCTAGGTATAGAAATTAAAAAAATGCAGAAAAGAGATTGGGTCGCACAGTGGAGGTCGCGACCAAGGCCGCGACCAGGGTGGGTCGTGGCCTTGGTCGCAGTTGACCACTGTCCCCTTTTCTCTTCTCTTCGCGCGATCCCTTTACTTTTTCTAGTGAGCACCGCGACCTGGGTCGCGCTGAGCGCCGGTCGCGACCTAGGTCGCGCTACGCTCTGCCTTCTTTTGCTCCATTTCTGCCTGCTCCTCGCACCCCAAACCAGTGAGCATCACGACCAACCGCCGCGACGGCCGTCGCGAGGTTCACTGCCTCTTTTGGAGGCCACGTCCTCCTCTTCTCTCCCTAACCCTAGCTAGTTTCTCATTAGACACAAACCTGCTCGATTCAATGATATGGTGGCTAATGCATCTATAATTGTGAATGATGAAATTCCTATCACTTATCAAGAAGCAGTTCAAAGTTCAGAAGAGGAAAAGTGGAGGAATACTATGAATGAAGAAATGCAGTCTCTTCAAAAGAATCAGACATTGAAGCTAGCAAGTCTACCGAAGGGAAAGAAGGCAATTGGATGCAAATGGGTGTATGCAAAGAAAGAAAGATTTCCTAACAAGAAAAGTATTCGCTACAAGGCGAGGTTGGTGGCCAAAGGCAATGCTCAGATGGAAGGATTTGACTATAATGAAGTTTTTTCTCCAGTGGTGAAACATTCCTCCATCATAATCTTATTGGCCTTGGTAGCTCAATTGGATCTGGAATTAGTTCAACTTGATGTAAAAACTGCATTTTAACATGGAGACTTGGAAGAGAAAATTTATATGACTCAGCCATAAGGGTTTAAGGTTGCTGGAAAAGAAAATTTGGTATGTAAACTTGAAAAATCATTATAGGGATTGAAACAAACTCCAAGATAGTGGTACAAGCGATTTGACAAATTTATGCTAGGGCAGAAGTACACAAGGAGCAAGTACGATCATTGTGTGTATTTTCGCAAGCTACAAGATGAATCTTTTATCTATCTTCTCCTTTATGTTGATGATATGTTGATAGCTTCAAGGAATTAAGAAGAAATTGAGAAGTTGAAAGCTCAGTTGAATCAAGAGGTCGAAATGAAAAATCTGGGAGAAGCTAAGAAGATTCTCGGCATGGAGATAAGTAGAGACAGAAAATTGGGACAACTTTGTCTGACTCGGAAACAATATCTGAGAAAGGTGCTGCAACATTTTGGCATGAATGACAAGTTATAGCCAATGAGTACACCGCTTGCTCCTCATATGAAACTTAGTACTGATTTATCTCCTAAGAATGATGCTGAACGAGAATATATGTCGAAAGTTCTATATACAAATGTTATTGGTAGCTTGATGTATGTTATGGTGTGTACAAGACCTGACATTTCACAGGCAACTGGGATTGTGAGCAGGTATATGCATGATCCCGGTAAAGGACATTGGCAAGCTGTCAAATGGATTCTGCGGTATATTCTAAACACCGTGGATGTTGGTTTGGTGTTTGAGTGGGATGAAAAAGTTGGTCAATATGTAGTTGGATATTGTGATTCCGACTATACTGGTGATTTAGACAAGCGTCGATCAACTACCGGTTATGTGTTTACTCTTGCAAAGGCACCGGTCAGTTGGAAGTCTACTTTACAGTCAACAATTGCTTTGTCTACTATAGAAGCAGAGTATATGGCAGTTACAGAGGCTGTTAAAGTGGCTATTTGGCTTCAAGGATTGCTTAAAGACTTGGGAGTTGGTTAGAAGCACGTCAAAATGCATTGTGACAGTCAGAGTGCTATTGTTTAGCAAAGAACCAAGTCTATCATGCATGGACGAAGCATATAAATGTCCGATATCATTTTGTAAGGGAAATTCTTGAAGAATGTGAAATATTACTTTAGAAAATCCATACAGCTGAAAATCCTGCAGATATGATGACCAAAGTGGTGACATCGATCAAGTTCCAACATTGTTTGGACTTGATTAATATTTTGAAAATTTGAAGTTGGGTAGCGCCTTAGGCGCATTCAAAGACACTATTGATGATAGCTTTTTATGAGAGAGATTTTGTAAATTTTTGCTTGGGATTTGATATTCGCCAAGGTGGAGATTTATTGAATATTGGCTTATATACAAATCCCACATCGATGAGATAAGAGATGTGAGGGGCTTTCTTACAATATAAAAGGAAGACCCCTCCTTTGATTTTGGGCAATTTTTCTTCCAATGTCCCTGATATTACTTATTAGGATCTCAGCCAGAGCTCTGATACCAATTGTTGTGGAAATTCAAGCTATTTTTCCACCAATAGCATCTGCCAATTCCATTGAATCCCACACATCAGCTCCAAGAAGCAGATCAAATCTTGGTACTTTACTCAGGCCATCGTAGTTCCCATTCACTGTTCACAGCCGTCGACGAGGCGGCGCCCGCTATTCACTGTGCACGCCGCCATTCACTGTTTATGGGTCAGCCTAACACTGTTCACCAATTACTATTTTCATTGGGTCTGCCAAAACTATTCATGCTACTTCCTACCCTTATCTTGAAAAATGTCTTCACACTTTCTACATAAAATCACACCAAAGTGTAACCTGATTGACTCTGGGTATGGACTAGAACTGTGAGAGCAATAACCACACCAAGAAATGCAAACATCACATGCTTAAAGATCTCATAGCTAGCCGTTCCCTGCTTCTAGTTATATGATTGTTGACGATAAAAAGCAATCATACAATCTTATACTGCTAAATTAATAAAGCCTATCAGTAAATTGATGTGGATGTGAGAAACTTACTATAGAATCAACATAAAATAAAATAATTAAAATACTATTAATTAACTAGTATTAATTATAGTAAATTTTTTAATTTATTTGGAATCGATTGAATTAATTGTATTATATTGAAGTTTGATAAATGAATCAATTGTACCTAGCTGATAAAAAACAAATTGCTAGTCAAAAGATACCATTTCCACTTTGAATTGTAAATTTAATGTAAAGTAATATATATACAAGATGTTAGACAATGACCTAAAGTAAGACTTCATGAAGCAATGACACATGTTCTGTTGATCAATTCGTTTTTTTATTTTAATGGTGCTATAACTAATACTAGGATTTACGTAGACTAATCACCATAAATACAGTTTAAATAACTGTTCTCTCAACAATCATTGTTGGAATCGAACCCTATCATTATATGAAATGGGGACGGCCAACTCAACTTTTACACGTACATAGAATATTTTACTTTCTAATTTTGTAAGCTTATACAATTTTTTTTTTTTTTTTTTAGAGAAGAGAGACATAACAGGGACATCTCAACAACTGGTCTAATACCCTTTTAAATGTGCGACATGAGTTGCTCCGTCTACCAACCCAAGTGTGGGTCCGTACAATAATATTATTAATTTTTTTTTTTACATACCATTTTCAGTGCTGATAAATCAAACATGTGAGACAGTACCAGACTGAGTGAACCATACTGCACAATAGAAATATCTTTATTTTATTTATTATTTATTTATTTATTTGAAATCTAACACATTGTGAGTTTGGGGACTATCGGAACCAACCGAAATTAAATTATACAAGCACGGTCCGAATAACTATTTCCACCAATTGGAGACGAGAACTATCGGGACCAATGGTCAGGATAACTATTCTCAATACGGGGGAAATGTCTACACACATAATTGTATTTTTATGAACAATGATGGAAATATATATTTACATGACTATACAAGGTATTAAATCTTGGTGGCTTCTTTGATGGCTTGAAGGAGTTTGAAATCACTAACCACAAAGCAATGGATCTTTTGTTAATATCTTTATTTTATTATACCATCTGTATCACTTAATTTTTAATGAAAATATCTTATTTCAGAGTAAATTATTTCTTTTCTTTTAAATAATTTATTTTTTGATTAACATCCACTAATAACATATCACGGTCAGTGTAAAATTGATCTTCATTATCTCTCCACCTATAATTAGGTCATAGTTCGCTACTTCGCTTGATTCAATTTTAATTTTAATTATTACAAATTTAGGAATTAATAAAGAAAATATGACTGGACACATAATATAATTCATATAAGTGTAAGAGATTTATCGTTGGATTAACCTCAGCTTCCTCTATTCAAAACCAAACCCAAACAAAGCGAACCGTAGCTAGTTGCCGTTTCATGATTGAGTCCAGGTAATTTAAGTTTTCTTTAAAAATTAGCCTGAGATGACATAAAAATTGCAATGTTTTCTTTTAAAATTCAATAGCAATTGAGAACTTTTTTATACACAAACGAAAGTAATCAATCGCCAAGCTTATTCGTTGGAAGACTTCATGAAAGCAAATGACACATACGAAAAAATAATATAAATTCATTGACTCAAAACTTTTGAGTTCATGTGATCTTCATTGTCAAAAAAAAAAAAAAAAAAAAAGAGTATGAAATAAAGAATATCAAGTTATTAAATTACAGTAGCTAGTAGATCTCAAATCTCTCTTTTTGTAAACAATTGTTGTTATTGCATGCAAACGACCTTGGCTTGTCCAACAAAAAATATATTCGACCAGTTGAAAATTCAAAACTTACTTTAAAATTTTGTAAAATTAGTGATAAGTACTTGAAAATTATTGTTACCATTTTTTGATAACATCCTGAATTTTTATTTTTATTTGTAATTATACTTTTACGAAATTAATTATAAGTCTGCCGTGATTGGCCAAGATCGATCACTAAACGAGCTTCGGGTATGTACTCTCATAAGGGAAGAATAGTACTCACACATGCTAGTAAATATATATAGTGACACTTAAACCCTCAACATTAAAGTGGATGTGAAGGTAATAGGGCTAGCAAAACGGGTTTGCGGGTTAGGGTTGGACTCAATCCGACACGACAGGAACCCATTTATATCCAACATAACACGACTCTTTTATTTATATAAATTGATCAATCCCCTCAAACCTGACACGATCCGTTTATTTAACGGATTACATGAGTTGATCCGTCTAGCCGTTTATGTAAACTTTATTTACACTACAAAAAAAAAAAAAAGTGATATTTTAAAAAATGTTATAATCCGTAGCAAAAGATGTTGCAAATACTATTGTGGGAAAAAGGTTGGCTAAAAAATATAATAGATTATTTATAATGTTTTTTATATATTATAGAAAACATAATGTATTTAGATATTATTATTATTAAAAATACAATGTATTTATATATTATATAAATTTACTACCATACCCCTAATAAATTTTAAATTACAATTTTCTCATCCTAAACGAGTTACACGAGTCAACCCTGCAACCCATTTAACTAAACCTGATACGATTTGCTATATATACAGATTGACTCGATTACCAACCCGAGTCTATTTAGGTCAATTCGAACCTGTTTATTTATCTCGGATTTGTGTCGGAGTCAGGTTGTGACTCGTATTGCCAGGCTATGAGTGGATGTACCGGATAACATCATCACTTGATAACAAAAAAAAAGTCCCGACACTTATTATACTAAATCCATGTTAAACCAAATTCGCAAAATTATAGCATCCAACTTCCATCCATGCAACTTAAAAGCATTCAATAAACCACAAATATTGAACACAATTGTATATCTCAAACAACACCACCCAACAATCGGTTTTAGACTTTAGATTAATTCCTTGGATTTGGATAGGACAGAACATAGAAAAAAGAAAAAAACTAGAATATTGTTTTCGGGCTAGATACGCAGTGTCTATATATATATATATATGAGAAACATGATACATTCCTGAAGTAGATATTTACATTGAAAAAGCACACTACCTTGCTAGGGGAGATGATTGAGACTGCAGATTCAAACTGATTGATTCCATAGAACTTTTCGATTCACCTTCATTGCTGAGCTTTGTAAGATCCATCTCAATTGCCAAACACTCGTTCAATTCCATCACTACCTGATTCATGGTCGGCCTTTTGGCCGAGTTTTGAGAAACACAAGCCATGGCTACTTCTACAGCTTTCCAGACAGAATTAATGTCATAGTCTCCCTGTAGTCTTGGATCAACAACATTTTTAATATCCCCTTTCGCAAGCATGAAACTTGCCCATTGAATTATATGAGTCCTCTCTTGTGATTTTTCAATCACGGGTTTACTTGTTATTATTTGTAAGAGAACTATTCCAAAACTATACACATTACTTTTGTCGGTCAATCTGTTTGATGTATAATACCTACAAGACCAAAATCAAAACACGACCGCTCAGTCTACATTAATTTTTAATAAATCATGAATTGGAACTACGTTTCTTTTAATCGAAATACAAACATGAATACTTACTCAGGATCAAGGTATCCTGGGGTGCCAGCAACAGTTGTTGACACGTGTGTTCTGCCTTCGTCTGGAAACATCCGGGAAAGACCAAAATCAGCTAACTTGGCCTGGAATTTTCCATTCAATAAGATGTTTGTAGGCTTCACATCTCTGTGGACTATGGGTGCCTTACAGCCACTGTGGAGATACTCCAATCCTACATTTAAATTCAATGAATGAATGTTAGTTGTTTTACTTCAATTATATGTATAAAAAATGCTGTCTAAATTAAACTGAAAAATATAAATTGCAAATCATACACACGCACACACACACAAACTCTTTTCCTAACCTTGTGCTGCCTCTGTTGCTATTCGAAGTCTCCCTTCCCAACTTAAGATATCTACATTACTGTTCTCTTGATTATCTGCAGAATAATGTACAAACCTCTTTCTTAGTTTTATGTTGCTAATAGACGTGATTGTAATACAAACAAAACGAGTTGAAGTTAAATAGTCGGTTAGAGCTCTAGCTTGAAGCAAAGGTATTTAATTTAATTTATTTTTATGCGTAAAATGGGGACGTGGGTTGGGCTTGGGGGTGTGCTAAATAAACTAAAAAGAAAGGCAAGAATGATGTTCTTATTGTTAAAAAAACAAAAGTACTAAACAATGAACAAACCTAAGAGATGTGATTCTAGGTTTCCATTAGCCATAAACTCATAGATTAGTCCCATGTTTGTACCATCATCACAATATCCGACAAGGGTTGTCAAGTTCTTATGGTAAACTCTCATTAGAAGTTCAACCTGTAAAATAGAAACTAAAAAATATTAGTCCTTCTATATGAAGGAAAATATAGACAACCAACTTCAATATAAATCAAATTTTCAAATCCTGGTGTGATTACAAACCTATATATGAGTCTTATATGAAAACCTTTTGTCCAGGTAATGAGCATATATAAAATATACCTCTGCTTGAAACTGCTTATAGCCTTGAATTGATGATGGAGAGAGCATCTTTACAGCTACTTGAGTGTCATCCAAGTTTCCATGATAAACGGTTCCAAACCCACCTTCCCCAATTATCCTCTCAAAGTTGTCAGTAACTCTCACCACATCAGAGTATGAGAACCTACGATTTTTCAACTCCAATGACCCATTGTTCCAAGGGATACCTGGCAAAGACTTTTATCAGTCTCACAAGCATGATTGATCATAGAATATATACATTTTCAGATAATTTTGGTGCTGGAAAGTGTTCGTGTACCTTGGTTTCTTGTTTTGAGGATCCATAGAATAGATAATGCAGCTACAAGGACTGAAACTGCAAGAAATGATGCTAGAAATGGAACAACAACGTTTTTCTTTTTTGTGCATGATTTTGAAAGACACATATCTGGATTTCCTTCCATGCTACAATCAACAGACAAGACGATACCAGTGTTAGACTTGAAAGTGTAACAGTTCATGTCTCCTTTCTATTATTGGTAGCTACTACAATCAGATGGTCTAATAATTTATCTATGCATGGTAGAGATTTTGACCATTTTCTTATTTTGTTAAAAGATAGATCGTAAAAACCTGTTCAATGATCGACAGTACAATTTACTCAAAATAATTGGTCATGGTAAATTGATGAGAACCTTGTTAAAAGGTCAACAGGATACAGGATGAGAGATGGAGAAGCTCAACAGCTGGAGGAAGAAATGCGACCAGTGGGTACTGCAATCCCTTGTCACGACTCACCGTAGCGACAAGAGTCATGGCACTCACTGGAGGAGAATACCACGGCCGCGACCCTAGGTCGCAACAACACAAAAAACGCGACCTGCTATGTTTTCTTTGCGGCAATAGTATTTTAATTGTTTTATGACTCTGTTAGGCTTAGGCTTATTTTGGAAGGTTTTTAAGTCTTTTGTTAGTCTTTTGCAAACTAGTAGAAATAGATTATTATCATTAGGGCTGTAATCTATCTTCATTATCAAATCAATTATCAGTTTTTTTTCTGTCTTTTGACTTTTATCAAAGACAAACAATTCGGCTTTTCTTGGGATTCGCACTTGAGGATCACGTAAGCTGAGACAAAGGCTAAATAATTTGCGTTCTAGAAAGTTGATGAACCCTAAATAAGGTGACCTAACTCAAACCTATCGTGTGTGTGTTGCTTGTTGTGCAAGTTAGGGTTCGTTGTTAGATCTAGACCTAGGTCTTCAACAATTTAGTGCTTTCATTGAGAGATTTTGAGATGTCGAAAGGCAACAACGATCAACCTCCGACGACTATTCAGCCCAACGGGGTCCGCATAGACGCCTTGGAAGCAGGACAAAAGGCCTTATAAGCGGGGCCACAAAGGGTGGAAACGGAACTAGGAAAAATGTCCACAGCACTGGGACTACTATTAGCCAAGAGTGAGCGGCACCCAACAAAAGGGGAGGTTGTTCCAGGAACAGGGGTTGAAGATGAAGTCATTCAGGAGACCGGACGAACTCATGGGGTAAGGCCATCACCGGTTGAACCAGTATACAAGTCAGACGACAGAGTCGAGAGACAGGTTAGGGCTCCGGTTCAATATAGGCATGGTGGAAGAGTATGACAAAGAGATATGGTAGCCGAAAGGTGGGTTGAACCGAATCAAGGGAGACAGAGGCCTGGGGCCGGTAGGGACTCTAAATGGTTTGGTTCGAGTAGTGAAAATAAATTCTGAAGGGGTGACCAGAGGAATTACAGAGGTGAGTTGAATTTTGAGAGACCCAGAAATCGACAGTTTGAAGAAGCTTCCTATGAAACCGGTCAAAGAGGGAATCAAGTTCCGAGGAAACCGAAGGTAGATTTTCCTTGTTGGTAAGAAAGAAGGATGAAACTTGGAGATTCTGCACGGATTATAGGGCTTTGAATAAGGCTACAGTGATAGGATAGGTTCCCTATTCCGACGGTCGATGAGATGTTAGATGAGCTACATAAGGCTAGTGTATTCACAAAGCTAGATCTACGGGCGGGTTACCATCAAATCCGTATGAGAGAAGAAGATGTACACAAGACGGCATTTCGAACTCACTCCGGGCTCTACGAGTACCTAGTCATGTCATTCAGATTGTGTAACGCACCATCGACATTTCAAGCGGCAATGAATGAGATCTTTCGTCCGCACTTGAGGAAATTCGTGCTAGTTTTCTTCGACGACGTATTGATCTACTCTAGGTCAATGGAGGAACTCCTATCTCATTTGGAGGTAGTTCTGGAGATACTTGGGCAACATAAATTCTTCATCAAAATGTCCAAGTGCGAGTTTGTCAGGGATGAGCTAGAGTATCTCGGGCACTTCATCTCTGAAAAGAGGGTGAAGGTAGATTCACGAAAGGTGGAGGCTATGGTGTATTGGTCATTGCCTAAGGATGTGTTCGCTTTGAGAGGATTTCTAGGGTTGACAGGGTATTACAAGAGGTTTGTCAAGGACTATGGGCTGATAGCGAGACCGTTGACAAACATGTTAAAGAAAGACAACTTCGAGTGGACAGAAGATGCCAAACTAGCCTTTGAAGACTTGAAAAGGGCAATAACTCAGACCCCAGTTTTGGCATTGTCGGATTTTGATAAAACATTTGAGGCCTACACTGACGCGAAGTGGTGAAGGTATAGAGGGCGGTTTTGGTCCAAGAGAAGAGGTTGTTGGCGTTCATCTTCAAGCCTTGGGTCTTATGAAGAAGGCTTGGAGTACATATGCACGTGAAATGTTAGCAGTGATCCATGCAATTAAGGTGTGGAGACCGTATCTGTTGGGGAGAAAATTCACCATTGTTACTGATTAACAGGCACTGAGGCACTTACTACAATAGAAGATAGTAACCTTAAGCAGACGTTTATGGTGAAATTGCTTGGGTTCGAATATGACATTTTCTACCAACCAGGGAAGGAAAATAAGGTAGCTGATGCGAAATTCAGAAATGAAGGTAGTCCAATGATGAGAATCAGTTTATGAAGACGAAGATTCAGGGCTATTGGCCTTGAGTGGCGCAGAGTAGATGGTATGGGACAAGCTCAAAGAGGCCGTGAAGATGGATACCAAGACTTAGGAGATTTGCAAGAAACTTGATAATCAAGAAGATAGGGTCGAAAGGTCTGAATTAAAGAATGAGCTCGTATACTACAAAACGTATGTATATGTGCCTGATGTTCCAGGACTAAGGGATGATATCCTAGCTCACTTCCATAATAGCAAGGAAGGCGGTCATTCGGGATGGTTGAGGACATACATGAAGATTAAACACTTCTTCTACTAGAAAGGACTTAAAAATGAAGTGAAGAAGAAAGTAGCGCAGTATGATACATGTCAGAAGGACAAGTATGACTCGAGGCGACCGATAGGATTGTTACAACCTCTAACAATTCTAGAACGAATTTAGGAGGACTTGACTATGGATCTTATCGAGGGGCTACCAAGTAGCAAGGGATATGAGGCAATATTGGTGGTGGTGAATCGTTTGAGTAAGGGTGCTCATTTCATTCCATTGAGACATCATTTCCCCGCCAGAAGTGCAGCCAAAGCCTTCGTGGATAACGTCATCAAGTTACATGGGTTTCCCCGCAGTATTGTGACTGACAAGGTAAAAATTATTTATGAGTTATTTTTGGCAGGAACTATTTACCTTGCAGGGCAGCAAGCTCAAAGTAAGTTCATCCTATCATCCACAGACGGAAGGGCAAACAGAGGTAGTGAATCGAACTCTGAAGCAGTACTTAAGGTGTTATTGCCACAATGAGCAAGCAAGGTGGAATTAGTACATCTCGTGGGTTGAGTATTGGCACAACACGACTCATCATGTTGCAACCAACATGAGTCCCTTTGAAAGTAATATAGAAGGCTACTGCTGCAAATGATGAGGTTAAGAAGGAGTTGATGACTCGGGATGAGATTTTGGTAAAAGTAAAGAAAGAACTCGAGAAGGCTCAAGGTAGAATGAAGAAGTACTATGATCAAAGTAGGCGCGATGTATCTTTGAAGACTGAAAATTTCGTCTACCTCAAACTTCAACTATATCGACAGAAGTCATTGAAGAGAAGGTTTAATGTGAAGCTGTCACAGAGATACTATAGTCCTTTCAAGGTGCTGGAACGCATAAGAGACGTTGCCTACAGGTTGGACTTACCACCATCGTCATGATTGCATCCGATATTCCATGTATTAGTATTGAAGCAAAGGGGTGGTAGTCCAAATCTGATTGCTGACGAATTGTCATCATTTGATGAAGAGGAAATAATGTTATTGAAACCGAAAGAAGCTTTGCAGTATAGGAGTTGGCAACATAATCGACCGAAGAAGATTGGCAGGTACTTGTGCATTGGAGGGGTCTTCCTAGGGCTGAAACTACTTGGGAAGATTATGAAGACATGGTGATAAGGTTTTCGGATTTTCCCCTTGAGGGCAAGGGCATTCTTGAAGAAAGGAGGAATGATGAGAACTTTGTTAGAAGGTCAACAAGACAAAGGATGAGAGATGGATAAGCTCAATGGCTGGATGAAGAAATGCGACCAGTGGGTACTACGACCCCTTGCTGCTACTCACCGTCGCGACAAGAGTCGCGGCACTTACTGGTGGAGTGCGCAAGATTGGAATAAAAATTCCAATTTGCAGCAAAGAGTACCGCGACTCCTTGGGTCGCGGCAACACAAAAAACGTGACTTGTTATGTTTTCTTTGCTGCAATAATGTTTTATTTGTTTTATGACTCTGATAGGCTTAGGCTTATTTTGGAAGGTTTTTTAGCCTTTTGTTAGTCTTTTGCAAACTAATATAAATATATTATTATCATTAGGGTTGTAATCTATCTTCATTATCAAATCAATTATCAGTTTTTCTCTGTCTTTTGGCTTTTATCAAACACAAACAATTCGGCTTTCTTGGGATTCGCACTCAATGATCGTTTGGGCTAGGACAAGGGCTAAATAACCCGTGTTCTAGAGAGTTGGTGAACCCTAAATAAGGTGATCTAACTCAAATCTATCATGTGTGTGTTGCTTACTGTGCAAGATAGGGTTTGTTGTTGGATCTAGATCTAGGTCTTCAACATAAACTCAACAAAGGTTTTTTCTTTTTTTTTTTCGTACATTCTATGTCAGTAACCCCAACACCAAAAAAACCTTAACCTTAAATAAATGTTCCTTCAATTGTATTTAAACATTTTAACACACCCCTTACGTGTAAGACCAACGGGTTTGCCACATTACTTAAGCTTAATCAACAAACCCACAATAAATTCAAATATAATCAAGTGGGGAACTAGAACCCAAGAATTTTTTGATGTAATAAATTTCTAATACCATATTAATGATCAATAAACCCAAAAAATTATGTTGAAAGGAAAAGGCCTAACATTCTAGACTAAAAAAATCTAGACTACGGAGTAATATAACAATCAAAGTGAATAACCATATTTTCTGGTTAAGAGCATCATTGGACTATGCATATAGACCACTTTGTTAGCAATTTTTTTCTTAGACCAGCATTATAGCTTTTCTTTGAAACAAAATTGTGTGGACCAAAGTCTAAAAGAAGACCATTTGCAAACGGTCAGAGGATAATAAATTATTTACATTAGGTTCGTTATATTTAACAAAATTCTTAGGAATGGACCAAGCAATAAGCCAACAATAAGTCAATGGTCTTATGGAGACTAATTATTTACAATAGGTTCATTATTGATGTAGTTTAAACACATTAGAATACTTAAATACTATTTTTAGGCCAATTTCTATAAGTTTAAGCTTTTGAGTCTATTAGTTACTAATATAGCATAAGAGCTTGGTTTGACCCAGGAATCCTACGTTCAAATCCCCCCACGTGATTGCATTTGTCTTTATTTCTCAATTTTGTTCTAGGTGTGAATATGTGTTTGGGCTCAAGCCAAGTGGCAAGTCCGTTGGTCTTGCATGAAATTTGACATTAATTTAACCAAGCTCTACTGTATATAGAAATGAAAAAACAGATAGTCTTCCCCTGCTAAATCTTCGAAACTCCAACATGATTTTCGGGATCAATACTACTTTTAATTACATATTATAATCATATAATCAAATTTAAAGAATATGAATCAGGAACTTCGGACTGTAAGGGAACCTTAATGTTAGAAAACCACTATCCCTCCTTTCGATGAGTCCAATCGGAACTGAACCTTTGAGCTTGTTTCCTGTCAAATTTCTACACAAAAAATTAAATAAATAAATAGAAGTAATAAAGATAATTTTTTTGTTTCTATAGCAAAGAAACTTTTCTTTATCATCACAAATCACAATCCCAATTCAACTCACAGCACTGTTAAGTGTGGTAACTGTGACAGAAAGTCTGGCACTGGTCCGGTCAGATTATTGTTTGATAAGTCGTCCCTGGGTGGATATTGGTGGTAGAAAATGTTAGTCTTACTCAAATATATATGGCAGCTGGTACATGTTCATGTGATGTGAGATTAAGATACCCTTACAGAATCTGTATTGACGTGAGATCGGATATATAAGCAGTTATCTGCCCATTCCACTTGATGATAGGTTCCTGCATACATACAAGCCGAATACTACTTTTATTGTTCAGCAGAGCTGGATCAAGTAGTATGGGATGCAATTGTTTCCAAACCGTAATCAAGTAGTATGGGATGCAATTGTAACCGTAATCAAACTTACAGAGATATGATCCTAGGAGGGTTATAATCATCGTAACTGCAATTAAGGCCTTGCCACAACAAAACTTTAGGGGCACATGGATCTCCTTGCCAACTTGATCTTTTCACTCCATAGTTGGTCTTGATATTAATGATAGCATCACCTGGTATTTTTACACATAAAAAAGAATCAGAAAATAGAATGAAATACCAATATCTATGTATTTCTAATAAATAATTGCATGGAAGAACGTACATACCATCTTGTTGGTTTGTTAACAATTGCGTGAATTCTTTTACTTTATATATTTCCAGGGCATTGAGGATGGGCGGTAGTGGTGATTCTTCAGTTTTGTTGATTGAGAACTGAAGTTCAGTCACTGGTGTTGTGCTGTATAGAATTGTTGCGGCCAAGTAATTGGGAAGAAAAGGTCCATCATACCATAATTTTCCGTTTGTATAAATGTACTGTTGTCTAGTCTGGTTATTGACTTGGTCCTGTTGAAGCTCAGCAAAATAAAGGTAAACATAATATTGGGATGTATTATCACTTGTTTCCCAATTTAATGTCAAGGAATTGCTTCCATTTGCTGGTATAACAGCAGTCTTCATGACAGCAGATGGTGCCTGGAATTGGTTACCAGTGGTGTCCACTGAGAGTGAGGTGCTTATAGGTGTCCACCCGGGCCTGTTGTAGGGAGACCATACACGATCATAAACATCGTCGTTGTACCTGTAAAGAAAAACTTAGCTCAGTCAACAATTTCCAGAACCTCTTGAGACAGAGACTAAAGTCAGATAACAATGAGGTATCAAAATCCCACATTACCTGATTGTTTCATTGGTTGTTGAACCAACATCCAACCGCAAATAGAGAAGCAGTGATCCTGATTGAGTTGGATAAGTGGAATTCAACAGGGGCCTTAGTTCTAATGATGACATGAAAGGTGTTCCGGAACTTGTGTTTACAAGACAGACATATACGCAATTCGTCTGAGGCATATGGATGATCTCCTTGGTTACAATAGTGGATGCATCTTCGAAGTCCACTGAATCCCACAACTGAGCCCCAAGAAAAAGATCAAAACTTGGCAAGTTACCTTGGTCATCATAATTGGCATACATGAAAGTTGCTCTAATCAGAAATTTTATATTCCCACGAGCAGGTTTTAGAGTGTAGCAATTTCTTTTTCCTTCAGGGAAACTTCTGACATTCAAGAATCTTTGTTCAAGGGCAGCATCACCGTTAAATTCACGTGATATATTGTAGCTCACACCAGCATCTGTCAAAGTTGCATCCGAAGTGTAATTTATGCCCGTTCTCTTGTCAGTGTACCAAGAAGTTTCTGATAATCCGCAGTCGATGCTAATAAAACCTGAGACATGAATAGCTTAGTAGATATATAGTCAATGACAAATTTTATTGGTAAATATTGATACTAAAAATACTGAAACCTGATTGACTCTGAGACTGAACTAGAACTGCAAGAGCAGCTAAGCAAAGAAATGCAAAGATCAAATGATTTAACATCTCCATTGTCATTTCAGTTTCTTCTCTCTCAGAGACAAAAATCAAGCAGTTACTATATACAATTTTATACTGCCGAAGTTCAACCGTTAACAGTACATACATAAAAAATGGGATAATTGCAATGAAGTACCCTGACGTTTGGCTATATTGCAATGAAATCGTGAGTTTAGCCTTAATTGCATGTTAGTACCCTTGACCAAGTTGACCGGTATGTTGACTTTGACTTTTTTGGTAAAAAGACAAAATTGCCCCTGATTTAAAAAAAATAAATTAAATAAAAATTTAAAAAAATTTAAAAAATTAAAAATTTTAAAAATGGATCTCCACCGTCCATCAATCTTGATGGACGGTGGAGATACATTTAAAATATAAAATAAAAATTTAAAACTAAATAATTAAAAAAATATTTTATATTAAAAAAAAAATTAGTGTTCTTGGTGGAGATCCAATCTGGATCTCCACCAAGAACATCAAGAACAAAAAAAAAAAATTGTTCAAACGCGTACCCAGATCTGGGTTCGCGTTCGAACCCAGCAGCTGGGTTCGAAGTCGAACCCAGCAGCTGGGTTCGAAGGCGAACCCAGCAGCTGGGTTCGAAGTCGAACCCAGCTGCTGGGTTCGACTTCGAACCCAGCTGCTGGGTTCGACTTCGAACCCAGCTGCTGGGTTCGACTTCGAACCCAGAAACTGGGTTCGAAGGCGAACCCAGTTCTGGGTTCGAAGTCGAACCCAGAAATCTGGGTTCGACTTCGAACCCAGAATCTGGGTTCGAAGTCGAACCCAGAAATCTCTAGGTTCGAAGTCGAACCCAGAATCTGGGTTCGAAGTCGAACCCAGAAATCTCTGAGTTCGAAGTCGAACCCAGAAATCTGGGTTCGACTTCGAACCCAGAACTGGGTTCGCCTTCGAACCCAGTTTCTGGGTTCGAAGTCGAACCCAGCAGCTGGGTTCGCCTTCGAACCCAACTGCTGGGTTCGAACGCGAACCCAGATCTGGGTTCGCGTTTGAACAAATTTTTTTTTTTTTTTTTTTTTTTTTTTTTTGTTCTTGATGTTCTTGGTGGAGATCCAGATTGGATCTCCACCGTCCATCAATGTTGATGGACGGTGGAGATCCAATCTGGATCTCCACCAATAACACTAATTTTTTTTTAATATAAAATATTTTTTTAATTATTTAGTTTTAAATTTTTATTTTATATTTTAAATGTATCTCCACCGTCCATCAAGATTGATGGACGGTGGAGATCCATTTTTAAAATTTTTAATTTTTTAAATTTTTATTTAATTTATTTTTTTTAAACCAGGGGCAATTTTGTCTTTTTACCAAAAATTTCTGGTCAAATATATTGTAACTACAAGCATGCTCTACCAGTAAATCATCATATTATTTAACTTGAATGTTTCAATCAATTGCTAAGTTTCAACTTTGAATGTAGTTTTTTTTTTAAAAGGAATGAGAGCACATTAGACAAAGACGTTAGCCAATAAGAAGCAAAAGATAAGTATTTAAGTACTCTAACATACCCTCACGTGCAAGATCAATGGGATGTCCTTGCACAATTTAATCACGTGAGGGGATTCGATTCGAACCAAAATTGATAGGTCAAACCAAGCTTTGATGCTTTGTTAGTAACCACTAGGCCCAACAGAAAATGGTCTTAGTAATGATATAAGACTTTCTAACAGTTGGAAGACATCAAAGTACAGAATTTATCTATATACATCCGCAGCTGATTCATAATTTGTTGAATTAATAACTTACAAGAGTTGAGGTGATCTTCACTAGTTTGAAGTAATGAAAGTGATAGATCATTATTACAATAAAAATGTTATCTTACTAGATAGATATTGTTCGTTTTGGACTTTTTTACCAGCATGTTTCATTCATCAGTACAAAGTTTGCTCTGATTCAATTCTACCAAACATGTATATCTATATTGAGCTTCATACTAGCAATATGAAGAATTTTTTAATTAAGAACATAAAAAAGGAATTTATTGGTAGGATTCTAATTGAAAAACAAAATGCATGATGTATATCTGTTACATCATCATGGGCATAATTATCAATATAGTATTATGCATCATCAAACATTTTTCAGAAGTAACTGTCCAAGAATAAGTCCACCAGAATTTTATATCCTACAAGGCAGATATCTGCAATTCACAAGTTGCTGTCTGATGCTCACTAACTACAATTTGTAGGTAAATAAATACCTTTAAAAATACTTGGAAATTGAATGGCTACTTGGTCCAAATTGCTATATATATATATAACAGACAGATTGATCCATATGAACCTGTCAAAGTAAAAGGAACATGTGAATATTCAAAAGCAAATATGTTATGACAAATCTGTAGTGATTTAACTATTTTGAATATTGATTCACAGAGATTTTAGCTATCTTGCAATGGATACGGAGATACGACACGACACGGTATGGGAATACGACAAGTCTACAAAAATTAAGATACGGGATATGGCAATTAAGATAATATATATTTATATTTAAAATATAAATAATTTCATTCATAATTAAATCTGTTAATTCATAAAATATCATTTGCACAAAAAAAAGAAGAAAAAAAACCCATAAAACATTCTTAATTCCTAATTAAATTCATTCATCAACATTTACATTATCAGGTGAACTAAATAATACAGTCTCTAGTTCTGGTTCATCAAGGGAAAGGTCTGCAATCTCGAGTATCCCGACATTCTCCAAGTCCATGGAATCAAAACCATCCCCTCCAACATCCCACAATTGAGACACACCTTCATTGTAGCTTGGGGATCTCCTTATGGGCTGAAATACTTAAGACGACAATGTATATATTAAACCGGGTTCCAACGAAGGCTGTTCCTAAAACTCCATTTGAATTATGGAAAGGTTAGAAATTAAGTTTGCGACATATGTGCGTTTGGGGATGCCCGTCTGAAGTGAGAATTTATAATCCATAAGAAAAGAAATTGGACCTAAGGACCATTAGTGAGTATTCCATTGGATATGCTGAAAGGTCTAAAGGTTACAGATTTTATTGTCTATCTCACAGCACTAGGATTGTGAAATCAAGAAATTCAAAGTTTCTTGAATATAACCTGATCAGTGGGAGCGGTCAAATTATGATCATAGTTTTTGAAATTGATCATTCAGTATCTCAACCTTCCACTTTAGGTGATAGATTGGTTATTGTTCACAGCACCTCTCAAGTACAAATTATTGTTAAACAACCAATCATTAAAGTTCCACAAGCTGTTGACAACATTCCAGTAGATCAGGTTGCTCAAGAGTTTCCTGAGACTTCTGAACAACAAGTTGAACCATATACTTCCTGAGAAAATATTGGTGCGACATTAAGAAAATCTACTCGAACTAAGAGGTCAGCAATTCCTAGTGATTATGTTGTGTATCTACAAGAATCTGACTACAATATTGGAGCCGAGAATGATCTCGAGTCCTTTTCACAAGCTATAAGTTGTAAAGAATCAAAATTATGGTACAATGCTATGATTGATGAGATGAGTTCCATGAAGAGTAACAGAGTCTGGAACCTTGTTGAGTTGCCTAATGGTGCAAAAACCATTGGTTGTAAATGGGTCTTTAAGACAAAGAAAGACTCATTGGGCAATATTGAGAAATACAAGGCAAGACTCGTTGCTAAGGGATTCACTCAGAAGGAAGGAATCGATTAAACAGAGACATTATCTATTGTATCTAAGAAAGATTTCCTTGAGATTTATTTTCGTATTAGTAGCCCATTTTGACTTGGAATTGCAACAAATAGACGTGAAAATGACGTTTCTTAATGGAGATCTAGAGGAGGAGGTTTACATGAAACAACCTGAAGGATTCCCCTCTAGCAATGGTGAGCAATTGGTTTGCAAGCTCAAGAAATCCATATATGGTTTAAAACAAGCATCCCACCTATGATATTTGAAATTCCATAATGTAATTTGTTCATTCGGTTTTGTAGAAAACTTTATGGATCAATGTATATACCAGAAGGTCAGTGGGAGTAAAATATGTTTTCTTATTTTATATGTGGATGATATTTTGCTAGCAACTAATGATAAGGTTTTGCTATATGAGGTGAAACAATTCCTCTCTAAATATTTCGATATGAAGGGTATAGGTGAGGTATCTTATGTCATTGGCATTAAAGATTCATAGAGATAGATTTCGAGGTATCTTGGGACTGCCTCAGGAAACCTATATCAATAAGGTTTTAGAGAGATTTCGGATGAAGGATTGTTTACCAAGTGTTGCTCATATTGTGAAGGGTGATAGGTTCAATTTGAACCAATGCCCGAAGAATGATCTTGAGAGGGAACAAATGAAAAACATTCCATATACTTCTACCGTCAGAAGCCTAATGTATGCTCAAGTCTGCACAAGACCTAACATTGCATTTTTTGTGGGAATGTTGGGACGATATCAGAGTGATCCAGGTTTAGACCATTGGAGAGCTGCAAAGAAAGTTATGAGGTACCTTCAAAGAACCAAAGACTATATGCTTATGTATCGACAGACGGATAATCTGGAAGTAATTGGTGAAAGACGTGGATTTGTATATTATGACAACCTAGAAAAGGAGGAGGGATGAGGAAGGAGGTCGGGGGGATGTGGTGTTGGGGTGTGTGGCTGCTCGGAGACTCCACGCGCTCAAAGACTTGGTTTCTTTCATATAGTCAAAGAAACAATAACCCCCACTTTATGAAATCAGATCTAAGTGCTCAATAAAACATGAACAATCAAATAACATATATGATCACTGACATGTTATGAATAGACTATGCAATTACGCTCAATGCAAAGATAATAGTTTATATGAAAATAACTCTCTCTTCTCTCACAATAACATAAAAATAATGAAACATCAAAACAACAAAGACATGTGAGATGAATAATATAATTTCAATGAAGAATAATAAAGAATAAATAGTGAAGCTAAGCAAAAGAGACTTACTTTAACTTAAGCAAAAATCAAAACTTAAGCTCACTATTTATAATGAACATTAGAAAACCTAATTCCAATAGTAGTGGGAAATAAACACCAATTAGACTTTCTAATTCAACAAGGAATGTATTTAATACTTTCCTATAATAAAGAGATATCATTCCTAAAAAATAGAAGACTGATTTAATAGGAGATCTTTTGCTTCAAAACTCAATAATCTAATCCTTGATGGACAAGTATGCATTAAAAACATGTAGAAAGACTTTAAGGAACATTACAAAACATAAAACACTCAAAAACCCTCTTTAGGTTTGGGCTAGACAGACCCCGCATGCCAGAGGCGCGCATCCATGCCTAAGGCATGAGGGTGCTGTCCTGCAGCCACGCCAAAGGCGTGCACCCATGCCCGAGGCCTGGAGCTGCTGCCCCTATTCCCCTGTTCAGCCCCTCAAATAGTAAAATTTATTTTCACATATATATAACATTATTTACCCGAAATCCGGGATGTTACAACTTGACTCCACTTTGAGCCAAGCAAACTCTAACCAAACGACATTGGATTTTTTTTCGTTCTTTATACCGTTGGAAAAATATAGATATCTAGTTTCATTTCCAAAAAATCAAAGACCAATTGGAAGTTTAGATAAAGCGTTATGCCCATCGAAGTATCCAAATGTCAGATTTTTAGGAATACAAAATATATGAATTTAAATTCCAAAACTAGACAAAACAAAAACAATAAAACTCAAACACTTATCAAACATTAAAACCAACATGTTAGCACCCAAATGCATATGCATGAACATGTTATAAGTGTGTATGTGAATCTTATCTGATCTTAAGAATAAAGAGTATCGTTTCTTCGAAACTTACTGATTGGTCATTTATTGTTATATATTTACGACCCTTGGATTGTTTCTTTTGATTGCATTTTTCAGTATTTTTGGTACGTTTGATGTATTTTGTGAGTATGTGCAGATATTAGGTGAGCCCCGTGAATTAATGCGAACACACGATGAGTCGAGGCAAAACCGGGCAATTCGGGACATGTATTCTTGGTATGAGGCATAAGAGCTTATCGAGGAAGTTTTGGTGGATTAAATTGAAGATGTACCGTACACATGTGGAGTTGCTTGCTATATATGTGGAGTTGGTGGACACGATTCTTCTGTGTGTGCATCCAGGGAGACCTTCTCGGAGTATGAGTATGAACAAGCACAATCGCTTAATTATTATCCTCTGTGGTCAGGGAATGATCCATACTCCAACAGCTATAATCCAAGATGGAGTAATTATCCAGACTTCTCCTGGAGAGATAGTCAGCAGCAGCCATGGCAGTATCAGGAGTGCCAACAACAGAGTTGGTTTGAGCCACTGTATTAGTACCAGTACCAGCCCAATGCACAAAGTTAATTTGATCAACCGGCTGATCAATCATCTCAACAGGTTCAAACATCGCAAAATGACAAGCTTAACGAACTCATGCAAATGATGCAGCAGAACAATCAGATAACTGGCAGGATAGAGGCACAATTCGGTCAACTGGTCGAGGCATTGCAAAATAAAGTGCTCGAAGAGTTCCCCAACCAGCTAGAGCAAGCAGAGGAGATTACCATTCCTCTGAGTGGTACGACAGTTACTGATAGGGTTAAGGATGAACTTTCTGATTCTGTTAATTTTGCTGTAGGTACAAGTACTCAGCTGGTGAAAGTATAGGCAAAAACAGGTTTAGGGGTTAAAACGGAAGTCAAACCTAAAGAGGAGCCCAAACCCGTTTCGACTAAACCACCTGATAACGGGACTAAATATGGAGATGATGGAGATTGCTTTAAGTTGAAAAATCTATTCTCCTTATTATTTCAGGTCCATGGAGAGCGTGTACGATCATGCAGGCATGAGCTGATTGCAGGTCATGCAAGAAACAGAGTCTGGGATGTATTTTGAGAGATAGCTCGAGTACGACGTTTTGCCTAGACGTTAAATAAAGCACTAGGAGGGAGGTAACCCTTTATTTTCGTTTCTTTTTGTTTTTGTTTTTTATTGTGCTTTTATCATTTTCATTCAATTTTGTTTTTCTAATAGAAGTGTTATGCCTTGTGTTGAGAAAACGAAGTACGGGGGAGTGAGGTTGGATGAAGTGATAGTTGTTGATATTTAGGATTGTTAGTTGTGGATACTAGGACTGTTGTTCTGTGTTCATGTTCTATGCGTTTTTTTTTTTCCTTGAATCTAGGATTTTAAACATTGAGGACAATGTTTATCTTAGATTTGAGAGTATTTTTGTCTTTTGTGTGCTTTTATATTTTGTTGGTTTATTTAGGCTGGAAACCTAGACTTTCCTCATACGCACTGTGTTTGGAAGATTTAGGCATAACAATGTCACGTACACCAGTTTTTTTAGTCTTTTATTGTATTTTTTGTATTTTGTTTATTTTAGGATAGCAAATCATATGCATGCTAAATAGATAATTGAGTAATAATATGTAAATGCTTAGGTCATTTAAGTGTACAAAGTTGTTAACTAGAATAATGCCGGTAAGTTTTGCATCTAATCATATAGGTCTGACATTGTTGCATTGTAGTATGTGAAAACTTCCAATTAGTAGCCCTGATTAATAGTGGAGACTACCCTTAGTGAGATTTTGAGCTTATCGTGTATTCATTCTGAGGGAATTTTTATTTCTACTCTTAAACACTTTCTTGAGCTTTATTGTCAATAGATTGATCTATATAGGTTTACATTGGATGTTAATGAACTGCATTATAAAAATCTTGTATGTATGTTTTGAATGTTCAGTTGAGTAGATTTTGGAGATATGATCCAGGCATTGTGTGTGAACTTCTAAATAGCTTGATTTCCTGTCCTTAAATTATATACTCCCTATCCCATTCAAAGCCAAACACTCGCATATTAGCCTTTTATTGTATGAACTACATGTCCAAAAATCTTAGCTGAAATTGTAAGACATTACCCTTGACACTTGGAAACTAGTGACAATTAAAAGAAAAATGTGTAAGTTTGAGTGAGAAAAAGGAGTGGAGTAGAAAAGATGAAATGGATGTGGAAATGTGCAGAAAAATAAAAAAATAATAGCCAACAGAAAAAAAATATATATATATATATATATATATATATATAAAGAGTTGACTAAAATGAGAAAAAGGAGTGAAGTGCACAAAGAAAAAAATTGAAGAAGGTTGAAAAAGAGGATGAAGGAGAAAGGTGTAGAAGAGGAAGGGAAGAAAAGTTGAACAAATTTGGTAGTCGTGAGAGAAATTGCACGAATTGAAAATGTTATGAAGTCTCTCAATAGGTTTCCAAATGAGTTGAACCCGATTTTCGTTCTTTTTAAGCTAATCACCCTAAGCCCTATTACAACCATATAAAGACCTGTTGATCTCCTTAGGAAACTTAATTGTAATATTTAACATGTATGTATATTGATTTTTCCGTTCTTAACATTTGATATCTTTCATGAGGTCATTTGCTTACTCTGTGCGTTCTTTCTAATTATTGATGCATACGACACATTTTGAAATTCTTTGCTCATAAATTCCAGTCGTATGCAGTTAAAAGTGTGATAGCTTAGGTTCTGAGTGTCATTGAGTGAAAACTTGTGAGACTAGAGTCGAGGCGAATTACATCAGTGGTCTGTTAGTACAGAAGGTGTCACGATTATAAATATATTACATGTCAGTGTCTTGTGTGATATAGGGTGTTTAGACTTATTTGCAGTGTTTTAGATTTCTAATTTTTGTGATGTTCTTATGCCTTTGTATTTGTGTGTATACTTGATTTGATGTGTAGCTATGTATGTGGTTAGCTTAAGACGTTTGTGGGTATTGTAGCTGGTAAACCCTCATGAGACTATAACTTATCCACTAGGGCCACCTAGGGGTTTAAAGGCTTGTGGCACGTGCTAAGTGCCATCGTTTCATCCTACGAAAATGGATATAGCTTAGTTTATTTATTTATTTTTTTAATTTTAGTTGCTTTTATTCTTGTTTTTGTTGTGGTGTGTGCCAATTTGCTTGAGGACAAGCAAAAGATAGGTTTGGGGGTATTTAATCGGTCATTTATTGTTATATATTTACGACCCTTGGATCGTTTCTTTTGATTTCATTTTTCAGTATTTTTGGTACGTTTGATGTATTTTGTGAGTATGTGCAGATATTAGGTGAGCCCCGTGAATTAATGCGAACACACGATAAGTCGAGGCAAAACCGGGCAATTCGGGACATGTATTCTTGTTATGAGGCATAGGAGCTTATCGAGAAAGCTTTGGTGGATTAAATTGAAGATGTACCGTACACATGAATAGTATATGGTGAACAATAATACCGCCATGAACAGTGATGCCGACGTGAACAGTAATTATGAACAGTAACCTGCCATCTCCTATAAATAGCCTCTATTTGTGAATCAAAAGGGATATCAAAAATAAAGAGTTCGTCTAGATTCGTTCCAGCGGCTCTTAGCTGCGGCCTAGGGCTAATTTTCACCCATTCGGAGACGTGTAGAGTCGAAATCTACTTTGGTCTGGCTGAGACTTCTCTTTCGCAAATCTTCGTCTTCTCTTGATGAACAGTCGATGTAATTCGTAAAACTAATCTTGTGTTGGTGTTTGGTGATGATGCTTTGTGATTTAGGAGGGTAAAGAATGGTGAAAATTGGCCTAGGCCGCAGCTAAGAGCTGCTGGAACGAATCCAGACGAACTCTCTCTCTCTTTGATACTCTTCCTCTCTTCTTTTTGATATCCCTTTTAATTCACAAATGGGGGCTATTTATAGGAGATGTCAGGTACTGTTCATAATTACTGTTCACAGGCGGTATTACTGTTCATCATGTACTGTTCACGTGTACGGTACATCTTCAATTTAATCCACCTAAAGCTTCCTCGATAAGCTCCTATACCTCATACCAAGAATACATGTCCCGAATTGCCCGGTTTTGCCTCGACTCATCGTGTGTTCGCATTAATTCACGGGGCTCACCTAATATCTGCACATACTCACAAAATATATCAAACGTACCAAAAATACTGAGAAATGCAATCAAAAGAAACGATCCAAGGGTCGTATATATAATAATAATAAATGATCGATCACTTACCTTTAAGCACTATTTTTGAGTCTTCTTAGAAGCTTTCCGTCTTAGCATAATTTCTTCGAATCTTCATTATGCTTAAATCATACTCTAACAAAGATAATTAAGAATTACATAAAAAGCCGAACATGTTAGCAACCCAAATGCATATGCATGAACATGTTATAAGTGTGTGTATGTGAATCTTATCTGATCTCAAGAATAAAGAGTATCGTTTCTTTGAAACTTACTTTTAAGCATGTTCTTGAGTCTTCTTAGAAGTTTTCCATCTTCGCATAATTTCTTCGAATCTTCATTATGCTCAAATCATACTTTAACAAGGTTAACTGAGAATTACATAAAAATGTGTTTGCTTACGGAATCACAGCCAACAAAATAATGACCTTACAATCTCCATCTTTGGCTATTCCGTGACAAAACATTATATACTCACGAAACAATCAAATGATTGTTTTTAGAGAGACCTAATCTAACATTCGTCAATGTCTTCAGAAGTCTTCACCTTGTGCCTGAATGAAATAAGCAAAACTATGTTCTTCACAGGAACATTGGTGAGCGAAACGATAATGATATCAGTTTGAAATAACTCAATTTTCAATATCAATTACCACAATAATCAATTTGTCGATTCTAAAGATAATATGCATGAGCAACAATCAAGCATATCGAGTCAAATATGATTATATATCTCCCTCTCAATAAGATCTCCTCCTAAGTATGCTAACAGTCACAATAGCAACTTAATCATGGGGATTATAAGAAATAATTCGAACAAATTAATATCCAAATTACTCCCCCTTTTTGTCATGGGATAAGACAAAGACCGATAAACACTCAAGTATTTTAATCGACAACTGATTTTAAAGATACTTGCACAAACAAACATGAGAGGGACCAACAAAAATGAAACAATAAAAATAAAATAGATCCATATAACCTTGAATGAGAATCCATTTACTCCTATTTGCAACAAACAATAGATAATTGATAATATGAAGATCAAATACAAGGTTATATATTATATGTCAAATAGATAAGTTCACAAAAATTGAAACAAAGTTCATGAAACATAAATAAAAGTACATAAGCATGTAAAGGCATTCTCAAATTTTAAGAATCTGGATCATTATTCATCTCCTCCAACGTTATTTCCATCATAGGAGGAAAACACGCCACTAGTACGTGCATGGGAGGTAGATTCACTCATATACATTTCTATATTTCGTAACCTTTCATCATGTGCATCGAGTCCTATCAAGATGGCTTCATTCCTATCCTTAAACATACCCATTAGTTGCGTCGCCCAAGGAGGTATCTCACTCTCAACTTGAGTGGCTTCAGAAGTTTGTGGAGCATTCCTATTCATCTCTTCCTTGGAAAGATAATGGAACTTAAAGAAATCCTTGTCAAACATTTGGACTTGCTCTTATTAGCACATTTACCAATGAGTCAAAAGATATAGGTTCCAACATTAAAGGGCTTCCTTGTCCTAATAACATAAAACAATTTTTCGGTAGCAAAATTGACTTCGGAAATGTTGGACACCGAATGAATATTTGAACATACAAATTTATTCAAAAGGCGATAGAATGGGGTACACTTGGCACGAGAAATAAAATTAGTACCTTCACCCCATTTATACTAATCCCTAGTCAAAGTGGGTGCAACATCTTGCTTAGTAACATGGATAGATTCTAGACAACAATCTCCATGATATAAACCATATAATGAGTTGATTAATTCACCCTCATTAAAACTCTAGTCCCTCTAACTAGTACTCCTAGGTTTTCTCCAAATTCATCACTATCCAAGTTAGCATAAAACTCTCTTGCTATGTTTTCACAAACATCATAGGGTTTCTCAACAAACTTCTCCCAACCTCTCTCTAGCATGAAACTGTAAACATCATCATTGATTCTAACACTCCTAAAATAAACTCTTTTTAAAAATCAAAGTTCTAAAGAAGTTATGTTCATACCTTTTCTCACATTCTTGGTTGATGAACTTTGGTTGTTGGGTAAATTCACCTCTAGTAGCTTTCTTTCCCTTGGAAGCTACTTGTTTTCCCTTACTAAACATCTTCAAAGCTAAATCAAACACTAATGGTAGCCTTTTATAGATGTAGAAGTAAGACCCAATATCAATCTCACACAAACAATTAAAAATCAAAGAGATTAAAAGATTAAGTGTGTAGAGGGAGAGTGATTTTCAAGATAGAATGATGGCTCTTTAAAGTGTGGCTCTTAGAAAAGTATGGGAAGTATGAGCAAACTAGGGTTGGGTTCCCTTTAAATAAAGAAAAGTGCACATGGAAGAATAAAAATAAAAGGTAGAAAAGAAATACCAATTTTGCCCATAATGAGAAGCCAAAATCCTGAGCAGCACCAAGTGCGCATTCCTTAGGTGCTCAGCCATGCCTTAGGCATGAGCTTGCTGCCCAGGCATGCATACCTGAGGCGCCCAGCCCTGCCTCTGATGTGCGCTTGCTACCAGGAGCTTCTCATTTCTCTGTTTTTCGCACTTCTTCACGTATTCGACTCTTCATTTGTCCTCAATACTTCACCAATGAGTTTTTCCACCTAAAACTTCAACAAATACAATCAAGAAGTATCGCTAAATAAGATAATATGAGTCACGATGAAAGTCAATCATCAAAAGACCACAATCAAAAAATTCTTTCGAAAATTTCAATCGTATTCCTTAGAAATTTGACATGTTCAATAATGCTCTTTAAATTAGTTTCTTCAAAACTTTAAAATAGATGTGGGCATGTTAAGAACAAATGTTTTAGAATTGCACCAAATTCACTAAACCTTTGTCAAAAGTGTATGGGTGTCACATTGTATAAACGATATATATATATAATGTTTGCTTATCAATCAAGAACAACACTACAATGTGATTTTGCTAGAAGCTTTCTACAAGAATTCAAACCGACCATTATCCTAGATGTCGTTTAAATAAAAATAGACTTATACAAGCAATTGTGTGTGCAAGTGTATTTCTTAAAAAGTATATTTTTCGATTTTCACTTTTCACCACTTCTCCATGTGTTTTAGCATCATGCTTAGCATGTTTTTTTTTTTTTTTCTGTTTATTGCTCTTTTTTTTTTCTACACCTTATTCTCCTTTCATTGTGCATGTTTTCTGTTTTTCATGCTCTTTTTCATTATGTAACTCACAAGATGGCTTTCACTAAAGCTTAAAAGCGTAGCCTTTCTTGCGTTGGGTGGCTTCACAACTAGTGTAGCCCAGTTTCAAGAGAGATGCTTAAGATATCTATGGGTGCAGAAACAACTTGAATACTGACCATTGGTCATTCATTGTATACTAGCTTCAGATATTATCACACTTTCATGTTATTGAAGATATCAATCCAAATATTTGGCATACATATATGAAGAATACAATATAACGCATATTTAATTTAGCAAATTGTTGTGAATCACATGCAATCGAAAAACAACATATTTACTCGCTACTCTTTGATAACGTATCTCAACGAGTATGATAGACAATTCAGCACTAGACTCGGGTTCTCAATTTATGAAAGAAAATTTATTCAAGTTCAGGTCTCATCTATGGACTCATCCAATTCCTTGGAATGTTACATAGATGGATCAAACAATGCATCACAATCATGCAAATTTTCTGTTTAAGCATTATCGATCAAATCAAGTTTCATAGGAATACTTACCTTGGCCCTTTTTAATTTCCTTTCATTGGCATCATATAACCATGTCTTGGTTATCTTCTTAACCTTTGAGCATACTAGTTGCTCAGCCTCTTCAGCATCTGCTCTATGGATTTTCTAGAAATATCTCTCGAGAGCATTCAAATACATATTAGGCACATCAATGTCAAGATAAAAGCAGTTATTTGATGCCTTTGACCCTTCAACAAGTAAATCATCATGTTTATCAAAGATTTGACATTTATTACCTCTAAACACGACATAACCTACTTGTTCACAAAGATGAGTCACACTCAAAAGATTTCCTCTCAATCCTTCCACAAGGACTGCATCATCAATCACACCTAAGTCAGGTACATTAATTTTACCTTTGCCAATTATTTTCATTTTATCTCCACTGACAGTAACGGTGTAACCTTCCTCCTTAAGTGTAATCTCAACAAAGATATCTTTGTTACCAGTCATGGTCCTAAAACATCCATTATCTAGACACCATTTAAGGGGGCTTATAGACCAAGACGTGACGCGCATCATATTACAACTAATGTTATTTTTCTCAACCCAAGACTTCTCACTAGATAGCTTTGAAGACTTTGGTTTTGAAAAACTACTAGTTGCTTTATGACTGCCTCTCCTATTTGCACTACTAATAGACCTATTGCTTCTCTTAATCAAGCTATTGTATTTATCACATTTAGGTCTAATATGTTAAGCAACATTACAGTAATGGCAAATAGGAATAAAATTAGGAGACTTACCTTGAGCTCCTTATGGCTTTTTGGACAGCTTGTGCTTTTGATCGTTTGTTTGAAGGTTGTAGCCTTGACAAAAATTGTCTTGTTTGTGGTAGTCTTAGATTCATCAGTGAACCTAATACCATGCTTGTCATTGCACACCTTCCCAAACTTAATGATGTCATTAATCATATTTGCACCTAGAGTTAGCCCCTTGATAGACACTTCCGCCGAAACCAACCTTTTCGTAACTTCTTCCTCACGTGATTACACAATCAATAAGGCTTTTTCTTTGCAACCCACTTTCTCTTTTAAAGCTTTGATCCTCTCAATGCAATTATCCACATCCTTTTGCAAATTGAGGGATCAATCCAAAGCTTCCCGTCTCTCAAGATCTACAATTTTATTCTTAGGCAAAAGAGAGAAGTATAATTTAGATACCTTGTGATTTTAGTTAAAGAGTTGCTCATAAGCCTCTTTAAGGCTTGTCTCGATAAGCACATCATTAACAATATCGTCTTCTGATGGAATTCCATCACCTGCAGACAAAAAAGATGTGAAAGCAACTATGTTGCATGTGTGCTTACCCGCATCTCAAGACTCATCATCGTCTTCATCATTGCTGTCACTTCAAGTGATGTTCAGCGCTTTCCCCTTCTTTGGTTTGTTTTGAATGTTTGCGCACTCCGATGCTATGTGTCCAAAGCCTTGAAATTCATAGCATTGAACACCTTTGCTTTTGCCTTTGTTATTATCGAACATTTTGGGCAAGTAATCTCTCTTGACATTGGCGCCTTTGAAACCACCATCGGTTCGTCTGCCGATGAAAAACTTCTTAAGTTTTCTTGCAACGTACGCTAATTCTTCTCCATCAGCATCTTCTGACTCATGAGATGTAGATTTTAGTGCGATCCCTTTTTGCTTTTTGCTCTATTTAAGATTTAACTCAAACGTTTGTAGGGATCCCACCAATTCATCTACTATCATACTATCTACATCTTTACTTTCTTCAATTGCAGTGACGTTGGCTTGAAACCTGTCAGGCAAAGAATGCAAGATTTTTATGATAATATCAGAGTTAGAATAATGCTTACCAAGTACAAAACTCAAATTTGTGATGTCCATGAGTTTTGTTTGGAAATCGAGGAAGGTCTCTTCTTCCTCCATATGCAAGGCTTCGAATCTCATCGTCAACATCTGAATCTTCGATTTCTTTACTGTTGATGTTCCTTCGTGCGAGGTTTGGATATTTTCCCATGCATCCTTGCTAGTTTCGTAATTCTGGAATATGCATATATTGATGTTTATCAACACCATTAAAAATACAATTCAAACCTTTAGAGTTCCATGTCGCATCGGATAGCTCAATTGGTGTCCATTGGACTCTCGGTTTCATGGAAACAACTCCTTCGACGTCGGTCACTGTTGGAAAGGAATAACCGGTCTTGACATACATCCAAACGTGCTCATCATTGGCTTTAAAATAAGCCCTCATGCGTGCCTTTCAGAATGCATAATTCGATCCATCCAAAAGTGGTGGTCGAGTACTTGATGCTCATTCTCTGATCATTACTGTCATAGAATAAACAAACAAACAAATCCAATAAAATATTGAGCCTTGGATCCTAGCCTATGTACATCTAAACTCTTGCTCTGATATTAATTGAAAGACGTAGATTTGTATACTATAGCAACTTGGAGAGGGGGAGGGGAGGGGTAAATAGGTTTATCAACAAATATTGCGAAATTAAAAACAATAAACCATTCAACACATTACGCAGAGATTTTTAGCGTGGAAAACCTTAACAGATCAAAAACCATGGGACCAACTCGTAGGTGTTATGCCTTTTTGTACCCGCAAGTATACGGGGTCGGTACAAGTAATACAATGATGAGTAAATTATCGCCTCCACAGGGATATTTAGAAGCTGAATACTAAAATTAATCAAGCCTACCTCTATTTGGATAATCGGAAGGTTGAAGAAAGAGGCAAATAAAAGATAAAAATATAAAAACATAAAAATAAAGTAAACAACCAATATGAGAGATTAGTTAGGGTATTTGAATTCACCTAATCCATCCAATTGAGTTTCATGAAAGCACATTATTGCAATTCAATTATCAGTGTTGATAATCGTGTTTATCTAAGTTAACCAACATATTCTCTCGAATTATGTCGGAGTTATTATTACACATCAATATCTATCTCTCGATGATTATTGCATGCATAACAATTTATTAAGCATCATAAACACATATAATGATCACACAAGTAAATTAGCATATCTCTATCTAATTCTACTTATGGTGGACATTACATCGAGCACGTTGTGGGTGTCTCCTCTCAGTACATAACACACAACCATAAAATCAACTAAATGCAGGCCATTATATTCAGAAGCATTAAGAACAATAATATCACTCAACGAAATAATAATCAATCACAATAAATCAAACTATCAATCCATTCAACTTTTAAGGAAAAGGATTCATCAAAACTCTAACTTACAAGTTTAAGTCATAATCAAAGATTTACAACCAAACATGTTTTTCAATAATAAAACAGAGTTACAAGTAAGAAAATAAAGAAGGAAAGGGATAGAAAAACTCTAAGTGCGATGAACTCTCGTCCTCCTTCCTGTTGTGAATTCGTCTAGCTTTCACTTTCTCTAAATCCAAGCTTGATGGTGAGAATATGGTTTAAGGATTGAATCCGAATCCTCTTGTTTCCAATGTGATCTTCTTCTCCCCCTTTGCCTCTTCTTCTCTCTATTTTTTTCCTCTTGGTGGTCTGTTTTGAGCCCTAGCCGAACTCTCTCTGTCGGATCCCCTTGAATATCACAAATGAAGAGCTATTTATAGGAGATGCCTGGTTACTATTTATGGTACTGTTCACGTGTATACTATATTGTTCGCGCGTACGGTATTGTTGAGGTCACTGCTGACATCACTGTTCCCGTGTGGCGGCGCCGCTGGTACTGTTCACACCGTCATTTCACTGTTCACAGTTAACACTGTTGACTGTGTACTATTCATATGTACGGTACTGTTTATCATGCACTATTCACGTGTACATTACTGTTCATGGACGGCTCCCACATCTTCAATGTAATCCACCAAGGCCCTTCAATTATGCATAAACTCTTAATACCTACACACTAGAATAAAAACAACCGGAATGGAACATAAGTAGGTGAAGAAAGGTACTAGTGAATGTCCATTTTTGATCAAGAAATGGAGCCAACAGTAGGCCACTTAACACATCAACACAAATTTTACTAGTTAGTATATCATTTACAACTCACGTTAATTGACCACTCAATCACACGACTCTTGCTATAACCCCATACTACCTACCTACAGGCCTTTTTCTAGCAAACTCTGTCAATGCTGCTCGGAGACTCCACGCGCTCAAAGACTTAGCTTCTTTCGTATGGTTAAAGAAATAATAACCCTCACTTTATGAGATCAGATCTAAGTGCTCAATAAAATATGAACAATCAAATAACATGTATGATCACATACATGTTACGAATAGACTATGCAATTACGCTCAATACAAAGATAATAGTTTATATGAAAATAACTCTCTCTTCTCTCACAATAACATGAAAACAATGAAGCATCAAAACAATAAAGACATGTAAGAGGGATAATATAATTTCAACGAAGAATAATAGAGAGCAAATAGTGAAGCTAAGCAAAATAGACTTACTTTAACTTAAGCAAAAATCAAAACTTAAGCTCATTATTTATAATGAACATTAGAAAACCTAGTTCCAATAGTAGTAGGAAAAAAACACCAATTAGGCTTTCTAATTCAACAAAGAATGTATTTAATACTTTACTATAATAAAGAGACATCTTTCCTAGAAAATAGAAAACTAATTTAATAGGAGATCTCTTACTTCCAAACTCAATAAACTAATCATTGATGGACAAGTATGCATTAAAAACATGTAGGAAGACTTTAGGAAACAATTGCAAAAACATAAAACACTCAAAAACCCTCTTTGGGTTCAGGTTGGACAGACCCCGCAGGCCAGAGGTGTGCATCCATGCCTAAGGCAGTGAGCGTGTTGTCCTGCAGCCACGCCAAAGGTGTGCACCCACATCTGAGGTGTGGAGCTGCTGCCCCTATTCCCCTGTTCAGCTATTTCCAACTGCATTTGGCTCCACTTTGAGCCAAGCAAACTCTAACCAAATGGCATTGGATTTTTTCATTCTTTATACCGTTGGAAAGATATAGATATCTAGTTTCATTCCCAAAAAATCAAAGACCAATTGGATGTCTAGATAAAGAGTTATGCCCATCGAAGCATCCAAATGTCAGATTTTTGGGAATACAAAATATATGAATTTAAATTCCAAAACTAGACAAAACAAAAACAATAAAACTCAAACACTTATCAAACATTAAAACCAACATGTTAGCACCCAAATGCAAATGCATGAACATGTTATAAGTGTGTGTGAATCTTATCTGATCTCAAGAATAGAGAGTATCGTTTCTTCGAAACTTATCTTAAAGCACGTTCTTGAGTTTTCTCAGAAGCTTTTCGTCCTCGCATGATTTTTTCGAATCTTTATTATGCTCAAATCATTCTCTAACAAAGCTGATTAAGAATTACATAAAAATGCATTTGCTCACGAAATCACAGCCAAGAAAATAATAACCTAACAATTGGCTACTTGGATTCTGACTTTGATGGCTGTGTTGATTCACACAAATCAACATCATGTTATATTTTTATGATGGCCTGTGGTGTAACACCCCCTGACCCGACCCGGCTGGATCGACCCAGGAAGTGCTACCGGGTTTTCAAAACTTTCTTAATGTTGTTTATAAACTGAAAACCATATAATTTGTAATTTAAAAATCTTTTCGAGTGAGCCCATCAAAAATTATTTTCAAAAATTTCGGTAGAGTTTCCCCTGTTTTTCGGATTTCCCAAAACCTGTTTTCAAATAAAACTCAAATCACAAACAGTTCACAAAAACACTTCAAATATCATTTTCAATCAATTGTGCACTCTGCTGTTTAGTGCGACTTTCCAACAACAGTTTATAAAATAAAACGATTCAGAATTCAATATTTACAAACATTCTAAAAATTAAAGACAGAAATCATAAAATAATTAATTACAAAACATATTTACAAACTCTCTGTATATGCATGCTTACAGAATATAAATATATATATGTACAACAACAATATAACTACCCAACTGTAATGACTTTGGGACTCTGTCAGCAACTCTCTCTCTCTTCAGTCTTTGGCCTCTTCAGGATCCCTGGTACCTACGCGTTAGAAACAAAACTAACGCGCTAAGCATATAGCTTAGTGGGTGTACACTAAACTCAAATATGAAAAATCATAAATAACTTTTAATAAGAAACAAATCACAATATAGATATATATTTCAATTCTAATCATTTACAAATCAATTTAACTTCAAAATCAAACCATAAAGCAGTTATAATCACATTAACCTCAAGAATAAAATCAACATGTGAAATCAATGAATAAAATTACTCAATTCACTTTTCAATTCACTTCAAATCTGGCCCGCTAGAATACTCAACATACTAGGACTGGAATATGGGTCGAACTCCCACCCTAAGAGTGGTACGTATCTCCCTACTCTAGGACCGAGGGTACGGAACCTAGAGAGGTACATAACTCCCTATCCCAGAAACAAATCCTTAGGAAGGTACGTGTCTCCCAACCTCAGGACGAATCCGTGAGGAGGTACGTGTCTCCCTGCCCCTGGACGAAGCCACTGAGGAGGTACATAATAATCATCAATAGCATATCAAGATCGGTGCAGTACTGCTCACTGAACCCAGCTGGTATACCAACCTCCTATATCCATTTCTATGTCTAAGTATCCTAGGGCCGTTACGATAAACTATTTTCAATATTCACTATATTTACAATCAACGGAAACATTCGAGTTCAATAACATAAATTTTTCATGGGAAAATCAACATTATTTATACAATAATCGAAAAAAAATAATTTCCACGAAATCGAATTAATGAAAATACGATCAACAATAAAAGCATTCCACGAAAATAAAATCAACACATAAAAACGAAAATCTTAAAACAAATCTCATATTCAAACTAAAAATACTTAATACTTTTCGTAAAGATTTCGAAAACGAAGGTACACCAACCTGGATACTGTTTTCTTTCGACAAATCACAGTTCTACGATTTTCTTTTCCTTTTTCTTCCCTTTTCTCTTCCTCCTACACTTCCTTTTCTCTTTCCTTCCTCTTTTCTTCTTTTTCTTCTTCCTCTTCTTCTTCTTTCTTCTTTCTCTTCTTTCTCACGGTCTCTCACTCTCTTTTCTCTCCTCTGTCTGTTTTGTGACTTCTCGCGGAAGCCAAATTTTTTTTTTATATTTTTCAGTCGTCGAGACCTGTGGTCGCGCCACCAAGTTGCGGTACTCACTGGAGCATTTCCACCGCCTTCATCGCGAGCACACCTCGCAGTACCATGGTCGCGCTGGTGGTCGCGTTGCTCACTGCCAGAATTTGACATTTTCATCGCGAGCAGTTCATTGCGATCTGTGGTCGCGGTGACTGGTCGCGATGCTCACTGCCAAAAATCACATTTTTCACCGCGAGCAGGTCGCGGTGACCAGGTCGCGATGCTCACTGCCTCGGTTTTCAATTTTTCATGTATCCTTTTCGACCATTCAATCTGGTTCACCTGGAAATCATAAAAATAAACATACTTTTAATTACATTTACACCCCCCTCCAATCACAAAATTTATATTTACATATTCAAAATTAATTATCCGAAATCCGGGATGTTACATGTGGAGCATTATCATGGAGGAGTGCCAAGCAGTCCTTGACTGCCACTTCCACTATGGAAGCCTAGTTCGTTTCCTATTTTAAGGCTACTTTGCATGGTGTATGGCTTAAGAGTTTCATATCTGGGCTTAGAATTATGGATTTTATCTCTAGGCAATTGAGAATGTATTGCGATAACTCAAATGCTGTTTTTATGGCTAAGAACAACAAAAGTGGAAGTCAAAGTAAACACATCGACATTAAATATTTAGTCATAAGGGAACGTGTTAAAGAAAAGAAAATGGTCATTAAGCACATAAGCACTGAGTTGATGATCGTTGATCCTTTGACTAATGCCATGCCACCGTTGAAATTTAAGGATCATGTAATTAATATGGGACTTGGTTACATTATGTAGTTTTTAATTGTATTAATAATGTTATTCATGAAACTCTTAATAATTATGATTTTTTTTCTCATATTTATGTGTACCTTAATTTAATTTTGAGAAATTCATCTGTGTTGAACCAGAATAAACATAGGGTTTATTCATTAAGAAATTGTTGTCACATAAAGTATAATATTTAAGAAATAAATACATGGTAATACATGGAAGGTAATACTCGTTATTTATATGACTTACCGCCTTGGTTCTTGCATTTATTACTTAATATAGATTATCGATGGGTTTATTATAGTAGATTAAGTTAGAAGTGTGGAGCAAATGGGAGAATGTTGAATGAGTCTATCTCTATCAACCTACAAAGTAGGAGCACATGAAGTGGTCCAGCTCTTCCCTAAAGATCAATCCATGATCTTGTTAGTGGCAACTGTCGATGACTGAATCTTGGCCGAGAGTTTGATGGGAACTTCGGCTAAACTTGACTATAAATACAAGCTTTGGTCCCCAAACTCATCACTCAATATATTCAGTAATACACCATCAATTTTCAAGTAAATAGAATTATGAAAGAATCAAAATTAGAGGAGAAGCAAAAATATTGCATTTGCTTTCATCAATGGTAGAAGTTAGTTTTTACTGTGTTATTTTATTATTGATCCTTATTCATGTCTTATTCCGCATTTAAGATCGTCTATAGATTACATCTTAATCAATTTCCTTCAACATTTCAATTTATTAGAATTCATTGGTAATAAAAAGAATGACGTATAGAACATGTTTGTCATAAAGATCACTAAAACATAGTTTTCTTTATATGAGACAATTGAAATCCATCCATACACACACATATAAAGTATCGCCATTTAATAGTTACAAATATTATCTCATAGTATATACACCCACATTTTCTATAAAGTTAGGGTACATAGTAAATGACTTACGGGTAACATTTATGTGAAAGATTTGTGTGATTTGCTAGGTTGGTAAGGGGAGAAACTTTAGCGAGCCGAAAGTACGGTGTGTCTTCTAAACGTATCAATATATCATGTCATGTGTAATGAGATTAAAATTAATTAGTTACTTATACCACATAAATAGTATAAGTATAGAGTGCATCTGAATTAGACGCATTAAGTTATGAAATTTGATGGATTTTAAAGCCCATAACAAATCTTCCCTTACTTCATAGAATTTGATCGATTTCATACTATTATCAACCAAATATTATTTTTTTAATATAAATTGTTAAAAATCTATCCAATCATATTAATATGTGAAAAAATCCAACAAATTCTATACAAAAAGATCATTTCAACGTAATATGTTTACTTTTTGAAGTGTTTGGAGAGTGGGTTTGGGGTTGAAGAAGAAGAGGGTAAGGGAAGTGACCAAATGGAGAGCATTTGGCTAGAAGTGCCATACGCATATCCACTTTAGTTTGATTAGATGATCATAAACGACCCTTTTACATTGCTTCTACAGCGGATTTTTCACACTTAATCTTGTCATGTCAATAATCACACATGTAACATTTTTTACTATTTATTTATTTTCTCGGCCAATTTCACTACAAAAAAAATATATTATTTGCCACAACTTTTTTTCTCGCGGATGCTAATTCGTGGTAAATATTAAAAATTTTAAATCTTTTGCCGCGTATGTTCCGCGGTATAAAGGTTTTTACAACAGTTATTATCCGCAGTAAAACTTTTTACCACGGCAGTATTTGCAGCACCTTTTGCTGCGAATTACATCATATTTTCTCCACGGTAAAAGATCACTTTTTTTGTAGTGTTTATTTGCAATTTTAATCATTCAACTAATTTTCAAACTATATTGTAAAAAAATTTTTTTTAAGGTTATGATCAGGTGAAAGATATGTCAGAATTTACCTAAATTAATCATCATATGTGATGTCCAGATATCTACTTTCATAATCGATAAATATTAATATGGTGCATGGTAAGATTTAAATTCCACCACTAACGTGGATTAGAAAGGTATACATCACTTGAGTTATGAGATAAGCGTATATAATGTAGTGGGCTAAATAGGACCCATGAGTAGGGTGATTAGATTCCTCTTATTGTAACGTGTTCTCTTCCTATTAAAATTCTTTGGATCATGACAATTCAAGTTAAAGATTAATTATACTTTAATTATCATCACTTTCAAGACCGTATATATGCATAGAACTCACCTAAACTTGTACTATTGAGAATATGAGAGAAAGTGATTGGATTTTCCCAAGAAAATAAAATAGAAAGGCAAGATGATTTTGGAAAATATTGGAGAAGCTTGATTTATTAATGTATTATGATCCACATTACAAATAAAAATAATAATTAAAAATGTTATATACACCGTACTGAAATTGTAATTTAATGCATGCATTTCCCTTGTATGATGTGAAATTTTTTTCAAGATAATACTGTAGTTAATATTCCACAATTTCAGAGTTGTAAGATTAGATCTATAACACACGATATATGAAATTTATAGATCAACATAAATAATTACTTTGAATCCGACACCTAAACCATAGCTAGAATACTCCAAATCGACTCTACATTAAGAAGATGTATTGAGAGGATACAATGCTATTAACATAATTGAACAATCTATATTAATCAGTTTCCTTCAACATTTCAATTCATTAGAATTCATTTCTAGTAAAAAGATGAAGTATAGAACATTTTTGTCACAAAGAGCCCTAAAACATAATTTTCTTTCTATGAAACAATTGAAATCCCTAAATACTTAGACATATAAAGTATGGCCATTTTATATATAGCTACAAATATTATCTCATAATATATATGTACACACACACACCAACATTTTCCATGAGTAAATGGTGAATGACAATTTGTGTGATTTGTTAGGTTGGTGAGGGAGGTTAATTAAGTACTCTAACTGATGGTTAGTACCTACCAATCACCTTGCACATTTAATTTAAACAAGCTTAACACAATCTTTATAATTAAGATTATATGAGATCAAAAAGTAATTACAAAAAAGAAAGCATACTGAGTTTTTGAAAATATAAGAAGATTCATAAACATATATACGGGGAGGATTTTTCATTTAAGTAATTTTACTGGCGTGATTAAAATATATAAAAATAAATTAAATGATAAATTACAGTCAACCTATTTGGGGTATGATTTTTTTACAGGCGGAATTAATATATTAAAAAACTCATAGTTAACTCTCATGTCATTAGTCAATATTACTCGTAGTCAACAATTTGAAAGATATTTTAGTCATTTTATTTTAAAAACATTTAAAAAATAAAAAATATTTAGATCTTCACCGTCCATCTCATATAATATAGACGGTGAAGAATTATTTTTAAAAAAAAAAATTAAAATCTCCACTGTCGATGAATGGTGGAGATTTTATTTTATAAAATTACAAAAAAAAAAAAAAGAAATTGTTTGAAGAATATTAAAATGGTTAACGATATATTTTCGATATTCAATGGGGTGTAATAAGATATTATATGCATTTTAACCATTAATGAGGTTTCTTTAAAACAAAGTGTCTTCATTTAATAATAGTAATGATAATGTGTGTGTAAAAAGAGTAATAATAAATTACTGGTATTAAATAACATTCTTCTAAATTTTTGCCAAAAGTTACTGTTTTGATTTTCTATTTGTATTTATATTTTAGTCTTTTAGCCTTTTAGGTCTCCAGTGGACCAGTCTCATTCAATACAAAAACATTAATTTTAGGGATAATTACACAACCAACCCTGATTTTAGTTTTAATTGTATGTATATAGATTTTTTTTTATCAAAATTATCACAAGCATTCCCTACCATTAGTTGTCAACATTGAGAGGATAATGGCCAAGGGATCAAACGATCTTTAAATTTTTAAATTAAATAAAATTATTTAGTTAATTAAAATAAAAAATTAATAAATAAAATTTTAACAAAATAAATAACCTCCATTTTTATTTTTCATCTTCTTTATCTTCATCTTCAGCATCTTTATCATCTTTATTTTTTTCATCTTCATCATCTTTATCAACCAAAATTTATTAAATCAAAAATAAAAAAACTTTATCTTCATCACTTAAAAAACTATCATTTCATCACCAATCGAATACCCAACTTCATCTTCATTACTTAAATCAAACAAAAGAAAATAAAATATTCATCACTCATCAAATACCCAATTTCATCTTCATCACTTAAAATCAAACCCAAAAAAAAACCTTCATCTCACTACCTATCAAATACATAACTTTATTTTCATCACTTAAAAATAAAAATAAAATAAAATAAAATCTTCATCACCCATCAAATATCCAATTTCATTTTTATTACTTAAATCAAACAAAAAGAACTTCATCTCATTACCTATGTAATATTCAATTTCATCTTCTCAATTAAATCAACAACAAAAAATAAAATATTCACCACCTATCAAATACCCTATTTCATCACTTAAAATAAACAAGTTTGATTGAAAAGAATGTGATAATGGTAGAAAAATGAAGAACACAGAACCCTAATAGAGAGTTCGAGAGAGATAAAGAAATTGGGAGAGAAAGTGGAATCAGATATTATGTTATCTGATTCCAATAGTAACATCATTTCAATATATATATGAGTGGTTACAATAATCACAGTTAGTTAACTAGAGTCATGAATAGCAACTACTTTAACTGAATACATTTCAGCTTACTAAGAGAACCCAGTGGGTTTGCTAAGGATACCAAAAGGGTTCAATTAATAGCTTTGTGCTGATGAATATTATAATTAGTATGTTGATCTCTAACACTCCCCCTCAAATGTAGCTGGTTCATATCAGCAAATTTGAATTTTACTTTTGAGAACTGATCAGCAGTAGTATTTGCATTAGTAGCATTTGCACCAGTAACACCTGAGATTTCATCAGCACTCCCCCTTAAATGCGAGGCAGTACTGTCAATAATGAGTTTGGAACACAACAGCTGAAAACAAGAGATAGGCAAGGACTTGGTGAAGATGTCAACTGTTTGAGCCATAGTAGGAACATATCGAATTTCTAATTTCTTAGCAGCAATGAGATCAAGAAGAAAATGAACATCAATCTCAATGTGCTTCGTTCGAGCATGAAACACCATCTTATGTGCTAGAGAATTAGCACTAATATTATCACACCAAAGCAAAGAAATACCAATTAAAGGAACTTGAATTTTTGCAAGAAGAGACTAAATCCAAATGATATTAGTGGCTGCAGAAGCAAGGGAGCGATACTCAGCTTCAGTGCTCGAACGAGCCTACTACTCGTTGTTTTTTCGAAGACCAACAGATTAGATTACCCCCCAAGTACAAACAGTGACCTCCTGTGGACTTGCGATCATCCGGATTATTTGCCCAATCAGCATCGACAAAACCTTCTAGAGATAGAGAAGCAGAAGGAGTAACTGCAGCCCATGAGTAAGAGTGCCTTTAATATATATCGAAGGACACGTTTACAGCTTGCTAATGGACTTGAGAAGGAGAAGCTAAGAATTGGCTGAGTTTATTCACCGAAAAAGACAAGTCTGGTCTTGTTAAGGTGAGATATTGCAAAGCACTCACTGTGCTGTGATATAACGTAGCATCAGGAAATGGACAGCCATCTGAGGCAGACAACTTGCAAGAAAGAGGCAGAGGAGCATGACAAGATTTGGCATCAGCCATATCTGTTTTCAACAATAGATCCCTAGCATACTTCGTTTGAGTAAATGTCAAACCAGTAGCTGTTCTATATGCCTCAAACCCCAAAATATATTGCAGTGAACCTAAAGCTTTGAGAGAAAATTGAACATGCAAGTCTTGAATAACCTTGGAAATCAAATTAGGATTACTTCCCGTTACAAGAATATCACCTACATAAATGAGAACCAAGAGAATAGCAGCTGAAGTCTTGAAATAGAACAGAGATGGATCTAATTTGGAATTTAGAAACCCCCAAGTTTGAAAAGCAAGCTTCAACTTATCATACCAAGCTCTATGATCTTGTTTAAGGTCGTAGAGAGACTTATAAAGCTTGCAGATTATATTTGGCTGTGAAGAGTTGACAAAACCATCCAATTGACTCATATAAACAGTTTCTTGAAGATCCTCATTTAAGAATTCATTATTCACATCTATATGTTAAATATACCAAGTAGAGGAGACTCCCAAAGCAAGGACAATACGGATGGTAGAGGACTTTACAACTGGACTAAAGGTTTCCTTGAAATCCAAGCCAGGGGTTTGATGAAAACCCTGGGCCACAAGTATAGCCTTGAACCTCTCCACAGTTCCATTAGCTTTCTATTTGACTCGAAAAATCCATTTGCAACCAACCACATTCATATCCTTAGAATAAGGCACTAAACTCCAAGTTTTATTCTTCTTTAAGGCTGCAAACTTAGCTTTCATAGCTGCAGTCCATTTAGGATCAGTAAAAGCAGTTGAAACTATGACAGGAACATCAACAGTAGATGGCAGGAGCTGTGAGGGAGCAAAACTAAGAAAATACTTAGGGCTTGAAGATTCCATTTTTAGATCTAGTGACAATAGGATGGCAAAAGAGGACTGAATAATTGGTGAAGAAGACTACATCTGGAGGAATCAAGGCTGTATGGATAAGAACTGAGTTGGACAGTATGTGGGCTGTTGCAACCAATAAACTTAGAAGGACCAGTAGAGTGAAGAAACAATTCTGAGTAGGGAAATTCCCTTTCATGAAATAAGACATGTCTCGAAATGTAAATCTTTCCCGAAGGGTGTAAATATTTGTAACCCTTATGGCTGTCACTGTAGCCAAGAAAGATGCACTTAAAGGAATGAAAGCTGAATTTATACCTATGATAAGATCTCAGCCAGGGAAAGCATGTTGTACCAATGACTTTTAAATCTGTATAATAAGGTATTCTTTTGAAATCTACAAAGAATGGAGATTGATTATGAAGGACGGGTGTTAACAGCCTATTAATTGTATAAACTGCAGTATGAAATGCCTCCCATTAATAAGATAGAGGCATACCAGCTTGAGCTAGAAAGGTCAAGCCCATCTCCACAATACTCCTATATTTTCTCTCAATAAGTTCATTTTATTGGTGAACATAGAGACAAGAATACCTAGCACTAATCCCATGTTGAAGTAGATAAGGAACTAGGGCTTTGAATTCACCTTTATTGTCACTTTGGAGTACCCTAAGCTTTGTATTAAAAATTCTTTCAACATGAGTATGAAATATCACAAAGACTTCCTTGACTTGAGACTTAGTAACTAAAGGATATATCCAAAAAAACCTAGTAAATGAGTCAACAAAGCTAACATAATATCGATATCCACTAGAAGATGTTATGGGTGAGGGACCCCACACATCACAACACACTAGTTCTAAAGGACCAGTAGCTTTATATCTAGATTGTGCAAAAGGCAATTGATGACTTTTGCCAATTTTACAAGCATCACAGGTATGTACAAGTGTAGAATTAGAAACTTTAACATTCAATAATGTAAAGACTTTAGCAAGAACTTGAGGAGAATGATTACCAAGTTTTTGGTGCCAACTACTTACAAGTATGTTAATAGGAGATGACAGAATTCCCTTTGAAACAGAAAAACTATTACATTCAGGTTTCTCTTGCTATATTATTTGTAGGCAGCAAGGAAGTAAGAGATGCATTAGCACTAGCATTACAAGAATAAAAACAATCAGCTGCAGCAGTATAAGCAGTATGAACAGATGTAGGAATGTAGTGTTTTCTATAATACTGTAACATCCTAAATTTCAAATAATTAATTTTGAGTATATACATATAATATTTATGATTTGAGGGGTGTAAAATGTAATTAAATGTATGTATATTTTTAGGTTATCAAATGGACCAATTTGAACGGTCAAAAAATAATGCACGAAGAGAAGAGTGAAAAAACTAAGCAGTGAGTATCGCGATCAGTCACCGCGACCAGGGCTCGCGATGAGCTGCTCGCGGTGAAAATTGTGATTTTAAGTAGTGAGCACTGCGACCAGTCACCGCGATCATAGATCGCGCTGAGAAGCTCGCGGTGAAAATATTAAATTTGGCCATTGAGCATGGCAACCAACGTCGCGACCAGACACCGCGATGGTTGATTACGATAAAAGCGGTGAAATTACTCCAGTGAACAACGCAACTAGGTGGCGCGACCACAAGTCGCGATGACCGAAATGTTATAAAAAAATAAAGAGGCGGTGGAAGCTTCACGAAGAAGCAAGCTAGAAAAGAAAGAGAGAGAGAATGGGAAAAAGAAAAAGGAAGAAAGAAAAAGAGAAAGAAAAGAGAGAGAAAGGAAGAGAGAGAAAGAAAAAGAATGAGAAGAAGAAGAGGAAGAAGAGAAAAAGAAGAAGAAGAGAAGAGGAAGAAGAAGAAGAAGAAAGAAAAAGGAAAATATGAGGAAAAAGAGAAAAAAAAAGGGAAAAAGAAATCCAGAAAAGAAATAGTTGGACAAAAAGGGTATCCAAGTTGGTGTACACTAGTTTTTGAAACCTTTGTGGTTTTATTATGTGTTTTAATTTGAAACTAAGATTATTCGAATATTTTGATGGATTTATTTACATGTTTATTTATTTGAATATTTTGATTTCATACGATTTTCGATTAAACTGTTAGATTAGAAGAAATTATATGAAATGTTGTTGTCGAATTACGAATATTATTTTGGATATATGCTTTGAAAATGAAATGATTTAGTATAAAGTCTGTGATTTGTGAAACTGTATGAAAACGGCCCTAGGATACTTGGACATAAAAAACGGATATAGGTGGTTGGTATACCAGCTGAGTTATTTCAGCAGTACTGCATCGTTATTATTAGTGATTGTTGTTGCGGGGCAATCTCGGACAATCATACCGATACTAGTGATTGGTGTTGCGAGGCAATCTCGGACAATCACACTGAGACTAGTGACTGTTGTAGCGAGGCAACCCCGGACGTCACATTGATATTACAGAAATCATACCCATATTCCAGTCCTGACAGTATGTTGAGTATACCAAAGGGCCAGGATTGAAATGAAATTGGATAAATTGTTTATAAATGAGTTTTGAAAATTGATTTTGTATGGTTTAAATTGTAAATTGAGTTAAATAGTAATTTGTTCTTGTATTATATCTTGTTTATATTTTATATTGAAGTTTATTTATTAATTTTGATAAATGAGTTTAATGTACACACACTAAGCTATATGCTTAGCGCGTTGATTTTTATCAAGCGTAAGTACCAAGGATATCAGTGGAAATAAAGATAAAGATTGAAGAGGGGATAGTTGCAGACAGAGATTCAGAGTCACCACATTTTGGGTAGTCATATAGTTTTGTCTATTATATTCAGTTAAGCACGCATATACAGTAGTTTATAAATTTGTTATATATACATGTTCTGTAAATAGTTGTTAAACAGTTTATGTTTTCATTTTCAGAGATTTGTAAATATTAATTATGAATTGATTTCATTTGAAAATGTTTGGAAAGTCGCACTAAACGATAAGGTGCGCAATTGATTGAAAGTTTGATTTAGAAGTGTTGAAATTATATTGTTTTGGACTTTTGTTTAAAACAGGTTTTGGGAAATTAGAAAAATAGGGGAAACTCTGCCGAAATTTTTAAAACTGATTTTGATAGGCTCACTAGAAAGGATTTTAAATTATAAAGTATTTGGTTTTCAGATTATAAACAGAATTAAGAAAAGTTTTGAAAACCCGGTAGCGCTCCCTGGGTCGATCCAGACGGGTCGGGTCAAGGGGTGTTACAGATACTCAACCCTTAGAAGGGTGAGTTGGTACAGCCCATCCTTCAGGACCCTTTGGAGCAATGCTCTCCCCGAAGTTTTATCCTTGACAAAGCAGTGTGTGTAACACCCCTTGACCCGACCCGACTAGATCAACCCAGGGAAGCGCTACCGGTTTCAAACTTTTCTTAACTCACTTTATAATTGAAAAGCCATTGAAAACCAAATAAGTTATAATTTAAAATCCTTTCCATAGTGAGCCCATCTAAAACTATTTTGAAAACGTTTTACCAGAGTTTCCTTTATTTTTCTGATTTTCCAAAAATCCTGTTTGCATCAAAAACTCAAACAATATATTTTCAACACTTCAAAATCAAATTCTTAATCATATGCGCACTCTACCGTATAGTGTGACTTTCCAAACATTTTCAAATAAAACAATTCATAATTAATATTTACAACCTTTGAAAAGTAAACCATTAAACAAATATTTATAAAACATATTTTTATAACAAATTTACAAACTCATGTGTATGTATGCATAACTAAATGATATATAACCAAAATACATGTATATATAGCTACCTAATAAGTATGGTGACTCTGAATCTTCAATCTACAGCTACCTCATCTCTAGTCCTTTTCTCCCTCTGTATCTCTGTTACCTACGCGTGATGAAATCAACGCGCTAAGCATATAGCTTAGTGGGTGTACACTAAATAAATAATTTCAAAATTCATAAAATAGCCTTTCAAGTAAAATGTCATATTAAATTTAAACATATTATCAATAAGCAACTTATTAAAACAACTCAATTAAATTAATAAATCATAAGAATTCAATTTTTCAATTCCTTTTTAAACATTTTATTCCATTTATTTCAATTATGGCCCTTTTGTATACTCAACATAATTTTTTGGACAGGAATATTGGCTGAAATAACTCTCTACCCTAGGACCGGCACTGGGGGCCTGAACCATCCTTAGGGAGGTACATAGTATCAATATCGGTGTGACGTCCACCTCCGAGATTCGCCTAAACTGGTCTATGCCAGGTTTACCCCGCGAAGTCCAACAGTCACTAATAATAACGATGCAGTACTGCTGAAAATAACCCAACTCGTATACCAACTTCCTATATCCATTTTCTATGTCCAAGTATCCTAGGACCGTTCCAATACAAAATATTTTTCTAATTTTCATATCAATTCATATCCTTCATTTCAAAATCAACAAACTTTCATTCGAAATTCTAAGTTAAATTCAACAATAAAATTTTCAAACGATATTTGTAAGTCAAACAATATTCTCAAACAATTTATTCTAACATAATCGTTATTAATCGAAAATCGAATTAACTCAAAATATTCAAATAAAGAACGATATAAGCATATATTTATCAAAATATTCAAAAATCTCAGATTCGAATTAAAACCCATATTAAACTTGTAAAGATTTCAAAAATGTGTATACACCAATCTGGTTACCGTTTCTACAACAGTTTCTTTTCTGGATTTCTCTTTTTCCTCCTTTTTTCTTTCTCCTTCTCTTTCTTCCTCCTCTTTTTCTTTTCTTTCTCCTTTCTTCTTCCTTTCTTCCTTTCTTCTTCTTCTTCTTCTTCCCTTCTTCTTCTTCCTTTCTTCTTTCTTCTTTCTTTCTCTCTCTTCTTCTTTCTCTTCTTCTTCTTTCTTTCTCTTTCTTTTTCTTTTTCTTTCTCTTTTCCCGGTCTCTATCTATTTTCTGTTCTCTCTTACTTTTTCATGAAGCTTCCACCGCCATCATATTTTTTTTTATAAAATTTGGCCATCGCGACCTGTGGTCGCGCCACCTGATCACGTTACTCACTGGAGTAATTTTACCGCCTTTATCACGATCAGCCATCGCGGTGTCTGGTCGTGATGTTGGTCGCATTGCTGACTGCCCAAAATCAACATTTTCACCTCGAGCTGCTCTGATCGCAGGTAACTGGTCGTGGTGCTCACTGCCTCAAATCATCATTTTCACCGCGAGCTGCTCATCGTGATCCGTGGTCGCGGTGACTGGTCGCGATACTCATTGCTAACATTTTCCTTTTCTTTCATAAATTCTTTCTGGACCGCTTCACCTGGTCCACCTGAAAACCTTAAAAATATACATACATTTAATTACATTTTCTACCCCGCAAATCATAAATATCATATTCACATACTCAAAATTAATTCAACTATACTTTTCATATTTATTTGAAATTAGGGATGTTACAATGTGCATCATAAAATATTACAACAATATTGTTGTCATGTGTAAGTTGTGCAATACTCAATAAATTTTTTGTGATTTGAAGTACACACAACATGTTATTCATGTGTAGACTAGCATGTGGAGTGGTGTGAGAATTGATCATAGAGCTATCTATATAAGAGATAGGAAGTTTATGATCATTACCTACTGCTAGTTGATTTGATCCCTTGTACTCATTACTGATATGTAGATTGCTGAAATCTGGAGTAATATGGTTGGTGGTGCCATTATCCATGTACCAGCTTGCATCACCAACAGTAGAAGGTGTTGCAATGTATGCATTCATCCCTAAATGTTGACCAGAATAGTTGTCAGAATAAGGACCAGAATATTCCAACTGTGGCTGCTGAAAATGCTAAGCTAAATTCCCTTGAGCAGTGATGAAAATTGCTAGACATTTGTTGCTAACCCTGTGAGTTTTCTTCCCAAAATTACCAGCAAAAGACCGGTCAAATCTGTAATAACAGATTGCAGAAAAATGGTCAGTCTTTCCATAAAGTTGACAAAAAAATCTCTGATTGTAGTATCTGCCACCTCTACTACCTCTTCTTCCCCTTGATCTACCTCTATTATTAGAAAATTGATCTCCTCTTGCAAAATTAGCATACTTAAAGGCTGTGTTAGCTAAAGCTTGGCTAATATCTATAGTTGCAGTAGAGTGATATTGTTCCAAGCCTAGACTCATATCCCATAAGTAGAAACTGTGCATCCTGTAAAGTAATTTCTTTTTTCTTCGATGCTATATTGCATACCATAGGATCAAATTCTAAACATAAACCTCCAAGTATAGAGGCTACTAAATCCTGTTCTGTGAGGACTTGACCAGTTGCCATAAGTGAGTCAGTTATGCCTTTAATTTTGACTATATAATCAGTTATCTTCATAGCTCTTTTTTTTATTAACTGAAGTTGAGCCCTAAGGTGCATAATCCTAACCATAAATTGTTGTGAAAACGTATTTGTCACTGTGTTCCACACCTCACAGGCTGTCACACATTGAGTTACTCTACCAAGAATTGAAGGACTCAATGTTGACATTAACCAGCTAACTAATAGTTGATCTATTTTCTTCCAATTAAGATAATCATCATTATAAGCTGATATCTGCTCACCTGACTCTTCATCGATGATCTGAACAAACTTGGCAGGACATGTTGTTGCTCCAAAGATAAAGTCCTCGAGCTCAAAAGCTCTTACAACTGGTGAGATTTGAGTCTTCCAGTAGATGGAGTTATCATCATCGAGCTTGATTGGCAGGTTGAATTTTAAGTTCTTTAAAATCATTAGAGACTGATTTTCTCTCTGCTTTTTGGTGAGTCTGGGAGTTTGAGTGAACGATTGAGGAAGATTATGCATAGGAGAGAAAGCATGAGACATTATGACCTCTAATCGAAGCTTTGATACCATGTGATAATTGTAGAAAGATGAAGAACACAAAACCCTAATAGAGAGTTCGAGAGAGATAAAGAAATTGGGAGAGAAAGTGGAATAAGATATTATGTTATCTGATACCAACAGTAACAGCATTTCAATATATATATATATATATATATGAATGAGTGGTTACAATAATTATAGTCAGTTAACTAGAGTCATGAATAGTAACTACTTTAACTGAAAACATTTCAACTTACTAAGAGAACCCAGTGGGTTTGCTAAGGATACCAAAGGGGTTCATTTAATAGGTTTGTGCTTATGAATATTATGATTAGTAAGTTGATTAAATAAAATAACTAAATAACAAAATATATATACGAGAGATATTTTTTAGAGTCAACTGGGGATATTGTGTGTGAATACGTTGAAAAATAATAATTTAATTGATGTTATGGAGGTGCGGGGAATCGAACCCCGTGCCTCTCGCATGCGAAGCGAGCGCTCTACCATATGAGCTACACCCCCAACTCATTAAGTTAACTATAAAATAATCTGTAGACTAATTATCATCTACATTTTTCATTACAATAACCATTTTGCTAATTGTAAATCTGGTGATGAATAATGCGGAAGAAAGTTTATTTTTGTAAATTAAAATAGAACGAAAATTAGATATAAAATATCAAATCAGTAATTATCACATCAGTTCGTAACCTGTGAATCAAAATATTATCATCGATGCAGTAAAACACTAAATCTTCTTCATGAGAAATTGAGAATAATGACAGTAGAAATATGGTCATACCTATTATTATGTATAGTTATTAACTTTTATATTTCGATTTACCAGTTAATTAAAATAAAAAAATTAAATTAACGAGAATTAATTTCAATTATTTGTGCATTTATCAGTATGTGTGGGTAGTTTTTTCACCTTATTATGGGAGTAAATATCTATCATTACGGAAGTAAATATTCGGACCGCATATTTAATAATTTATTTCAGTAGGTCCTAATAATTATTAATCTTATAATGTGAACCCTAAAAAAAAAAAAAAACTAGCCCTGAAAGTAATCTTGGATTTATGTTAATTATGTAAGTTGAGGCAACTCAAGAACGAACATGTTATATTTATCCACCTTTTCAATATTAATTTTTGGTACCATATATATTTAAAGTTACAGATAAATCCACTTTTATTTTCACATTAATAATTAGTGTTTAGAGAAGCTCAATAATTGATTAATAATTTATTTTTTCTTCATGTAACTAAACATATATAATAACAATAACGTTAACTAACCGAAAATATTAGCCTAAAAGTTAATCCAAATAATATGACAAGTAATTTGTCTTTACTATATCATTCACTACATAACCCATGATTTATTACTGATTACTCTATTAATAATACTAAATTGCCCAAATTCAAGTCTAAATGACATGGATGTGAGTTGTAATTACTATATTGTTCATGAGATGATTTAGTTACATGTCATATGTCATATTATTTGAATATAAATTTAAATAAAAAATTTGAACAACGTTACATCACTTACCACATTATTTTATAATTTATATATAGTGCTAAATCATATACCACATCATTTGGACAATCTAATATTACTAAAACATAAATACCCAAAACTGATCAACCCAAATAATATGGTAACTGATTTACTATATAAATTATCAAATAATGTGATAAATAATATAATATGAAAAAAAAAATTACTAACCTCATTATTTAGTTTATTTTCGGGTGATATTTTAGCTTGTTTAGCATTACTTCTTACTTTTTTTTTTTTTTTTTTTTTGAGTTCCTTGACTTATTAAGCGCAACCATGAGTTGGCTAGTTCCGACTATTTGAAAAATAATATATATTATAAAAATATAAATTTTAAGGACAATTTTGTAGAATTTTCTTTATTTTACAACTCAAATTTAACTTGATTTTAATTAATCATTGAATTGATTATTCAATTTAAACTAACTAGTTATAAAAGTCAAATTTCATAACACATAAAATTTATTGTTTACGTCTTAATTATTAATAATTAAAATTGATAAAAAAAATATGAATAATTTTCGTTGTATAAAATAAATTGTAAAATTTTATAGTGTATTCATGTCTAAGTGATCCACCATTATTTTTTTTATGCTTTTAACTACTTTTTATGAAATATTTTTTTTTATTAAAAAAAATTTCTATGCCTTTATTGACATCAGTCAAAAGTTAAATATTATCTTCTTAAAAAAAAAAAGGGTTAAATATTATGACATGAAAAATTGGTTTAGCTCAGACTAAAAATATTCCTTGCCACGCCATAGTTAATGAACATAAACATAAAAAGAAAAAGAAAATTACAAGGAATATAATTTCTCAATGATAACTCACATTTTGAAATACACGTGACTATGTGGGATTTCATATATTTTTTCACACCGATATATATATATATATATAATTATCGGGACCTGTTGAGATCAATGACTAAACGTACGGTCCGGATATTTATTCTCATAACGGGAGACATCTACTCTCACAATAGAAAGATAAAACTACTCACACATGCTGGTAAATACACATGGTGAGACTTGAACTCTTACTATTGATGTGGGAGAGAGGTGCACTGACGACTTGAGTTATGAGTGGTTATGCACCGAATATATATAGTTGAATATCTTTTTTTTTTTAAAATTAAAATAAACAAATAACATTAAACTACCTAAGGTTTGTAAAATTATATTCAAAACCAAAGTTTGTAGAAACTTTCACTAAATTCTTTTTGCGTTAAGTCTAACTGTTAAAAAGTAGTTTCAAGTCTCTCCTAGTTCGCGATATCTCATTTCTTCTTCTATTTTTTTTAACGATCAATCCTACTTTTTAACGATCAAACTTAACATTAGGGGAGTGCAGTATAAGTTTCTATAAATTTTGATTCCAATATAATTCAACAAACTTATAGCAAATTCAGTGTTATTTGTTCAAATTAAAATATATGAAAATTAAGGTAACACTTGATTTCTTTGGACACAAATTGCAGCCCTTATCAATTTGAATTTGTATCCTCTCTTGAAAGAGTTTAGATCATCATTATTAATTATTTTTACCTGTTCTTAATCAGAAAAAGCTAAAACTTTCCATTTTGAATACAACATAAATTCCATTTATAAAATGAATGAGAATGGAAGAAGCTGTCATGCAGATAAAATCCTATTTTGAAACTTATGGTGATTTGAAGCTTAAGTTTTAGTTCTGATTGACATCTATCATCTCCATCCACCATATCTCGGAAGAGAAATTTTCTTTTTCCATCAATTATTATACAACAAAAAATAATGATCTAAAAAATAATTTACTAGTTATGTAAAAAAGTTTTTTTTAAAGAAATATTTATTTATTTATTATTATGAGTCTTTAGCTAAATGTTTTATTAGATGGAATGAAAATTTAATTAAGTTGTATTGAATTAAGAAAAAAGAGCTACTAATTTGATAAAAATAATTATAAATAAAAAAAATAGTGGAGATTAATTAATGATTTAAACAAGTGGACAAACCTTGTAGGAGAAAGTGTATTATTTTCAACGGATAATTTTAACTAAATTAAAGTATGCCCCCACAAAAATAAACATTGCATGCAACTAACTTATGTGTTTCTTTTCCTCTATTTACAGAAACTTGAAAAAAGCAAACTACAAAAGATAATTTTAGTCTTTTTTACCGTTAAATTTGATCAACCGTTATATTGGATGAAATTTGCTAACGACAAAGGATGTCTTTATTAATAAACCCAAATGTTATTTTCGTTTGTAGAAGAGCAAACCTCAAAGAATCTAGGTGTTCTTTACTGTATATTACAGTATTCTAGTTTTTCATATATACGAGATTTTATACCTTGATTTGCTTTATATAGCCTATAAATAGACTCCCCATTGTACATTCATGTTTATACTGTGAAATATAATTCTTCCCAGTTTTACTATTATAGTATAGGAGGGAGAGGCTGTTCTGGTTACAATCCAGGCACTTGTGGATTACTTATAATTCTAAAACATATTTGGATTTTGCAGTAATAAAAAGGTTGAAAATGAAGATTAATAGAGACATGAAATAAACATCGAGATCAATGAAGATAGATAAATGTTGTACTGAAAGAAAAACAAATGCAAAAAGGTATAATAGTTAATATATAAATTTTCGGTAGCAATTTGTTGTCAGCGACTTATATTTAGGTGCATGAGAATATATATGTTGGGATTCTTTGTGTGCCGGATGCCATTGTTGTGGAAGAGAATGAGGAGGATGGATTTTGATTTTCCAATTTGATAAACTACCAAGATTTGTCAATATTGGCTTTAAGGAAGGTAGTGTGCACAAACAGTATAATCTTGGTAACGAGTAATTACCAAAAATGAAATAGAAGTGGGGTGCTTCAACAACGGACCAGTAAAGATATACCTAGTATTAGCGAGTGTCACCTTTTTTCTCGAGGAAGAAGTGATGAAAATTTTGATACTCAATTTATTTTCAGTTTCCTCCAACATTTCATTAATTTACACTTACAAAGAATAATATTTTAAACATTTTCATTTTATAACATGAAAAAAGAAGAAGCTCCTATTAAAGCCAACCATAAATCAATACTTATAGCACTTTCCATTGTTGTAAATATATCTCTTATGTGCGATCGGTAACGTTATGGTTTGCATTGAAAATGAGTAGGTAAAGTTTTAAGTGAGAGATTTGTATGATTATTTGGTAAATTAGGTGTGAGAATCAACATGCATGATATGAATTTCATTGCTTTAGCTAGTAGTTGCATCTCTAATCATTACTTTGAATTTTGAATTTGATCCTCTCTTGAATATAAGAGTTCAGATAAGAATTGAGACAGAATAAATTAATAAATAAATCACATATTTAAACCTAATTAAAACTAGTTTAATCCATTAATTCTTCTAAAGCTTTTGAAGAGTATTAGATATTTTAGTACATATGAAGTCAGGTAATTTCTATATGAAAATCAAATAAGTAATCTGGAAATGTCACAAAATTCATTTTCATTTTCATTATTTCTCTAAAAATTCATTGCCTATAAAATTTCTTTGAATCATGAAATCAACGCCTCTTAAAAAAGTGCAATAAAAATTAAACTCACAAATAATTTCGATCAATCAAACATAAATTTAAATATCAAATAGACTTACACCTAAATCCGAAATTCGGTGTACACATAAGAAGTGAAAACTTCTAACACAATATCATCAGATTAACAATCAAACAATCAAAAAAATTATACATCACATAAATAGAAATATATAGCAGTAAAAGTATATAGCTTAAAAAATGGCCAGATTTTACTGCTATCCTGATGGTGGTGGATTCATTTCTCTCTCAGTTTCTTGGTTAAAGCAAAGATTGCACCTGCCACAGCTGCAACCACTGCAGAAACTATAATGGCTGATTTCAGGTTCTGCATTGCATCCTTCTCTTCTATTTTCTTCTTATTCTTTGCTTCTTCAAGTTGTTTCTTCAATGCAAAACGAAAAACACCACATAATAAGTTTTTTTTTTTCTTCTTTTTAGTTAATTTATTACCATTATAAAAATAAAGTAATACTAAATATCTCACTACAAATCTTAACTCTTCAATTTCAACACACATGGTAGCAGAAGTGTCAATTAAATGTCATGTGTGTTGAGATTAAAGAATTAAAATTTAAGGTAAAATGTGTTGCATTAACCCAAATATTTAGACGTTAGATTAACATTGTTAGTTTAGTGGCGTCATTCTCTCATGGGGACTACCGGATTTAAATAAAACTGGGATTTTAAATCTCAATCGTTAAATAGATTTAATGGCTTAAAGTATTTTGACTTCGTTCTTTCTTCTGCACTGAATAACTTAGATTTAAAATTTTGAAGATTCAACCATTGAGAATGTCTATTATATATTTACTATCTATAAGGTTTGAGTGAAAGAAATTATGTCACCTTGATTTGCAATGAGGTAGAAATATTGGAAGATGTAGGATCAACTTCGAAATTCTGGTTCTGGCCGGGGTTCAAGTCTCCGGCAATATCTGCAGCTGGAAATTTATCTCCGGTTACTCCATTCAATACATCTGCTCCCTCCAAGCTTTCCATTCTCTTAACAAGAAAAAAATCTTCCTTTCCTTGCAAGTTAGTTGTATGTTATCCCTTTGCCTTACTAGTGAAGAAGAGGGAAAAAAAATAAAATAAGAAGAGAAGTGGCCAATAATTCTAGACTTTTGAAAATAAATGTCAATAAAGCAGTAGTTCGGATACGTGTCAGTCAGTGGCCCGGATGCTGAAATTTATGGCTATTATTTTGTGGGTCTCCATCAATTTGCTCTTTGGTTCTCAAAACTACCCGGGAAATCTGTTCAATCTTTGAACATGTAGAATGAAAATATCGCCTGGAAAGTTTATATTTTGTGTCCTTGTTTGGTGCCTATCCACACAAAAAATGAAGTAGATCTGTGTGATTTCTCTATTACCCAAATTGATGACATATTTTTATTTTTTTCATTTAATGTATCCAATCTTATTGATTATAAACTATTTTATTTAAAAAATTAGATATATTAAATATTTAAAGACATCTCGTTTTGTTAGAAACTTCATTCCATTTTATTTTGAAATTATTTGTAATTAATTTTAATAGAATCTTATATCCTTAGTAGTTAGTATACTCCAATGCAACTATAGATATGCATATACATCTCATTTTTAATTTTTATTTTACTTCCACAAGTTAAGTAATTTACTCTATCATTTGCTCTCTGAACCCAGTATTAATGTAAAAATAAATATTAGCAAAAATGAAAAATATAAAAAAAGATATGTTTAGGGTTTATGAAATGCGAAACAACTAAAAGAAAGTACGATGATATTAATTCTAAAGATTCGAGTTTAAATGTCTACATAACTTTTAGATTTTATTTTTATTTTTATCGTTTTAGTAATTTTAGTTACAGATAAGTTTACTTTTAGCAAAAAAAACAAAAAGTATGAAAAAATATTTTAAGAATTGTGAAGAGCACTCTTCTACAGTATAAATTAATATTGTTGACATGAGATTCTGAACTCTCTCACATCGTTGATCTAATGATGAATAATATGGCTTATAAGCATGACCCAACCTCTCCCTCACGAGACACCTTTTAAGGGTAAAACCATAATGTCGATGGCCAAAATGGATAATATCTCGTGACGAGACAAAGATAGGGTCACGGTATACACATGATGAAATTTAGGTGTGAACAAATATTTTTTTTGTAAATTGGAGTGTATATATAATAGATAATTTATGCAACAAATCAAATACTAATTACATCACTTAATGTATAAAAGTTGTTAAATAAAAAAGGGTAAATTGCATAAACACTTTTGATATTAGGTAAAATTGTACACATATAAAAATTCAGTGTAAAATTACATAAATATTTTTTGTCGCCTGTTGACTTCTAAGAACTTCAATCGTTGACTACTTTTTTAATGCAAATTGACTAAAGAGGCATGCTAGCCACAGTCACTTCGGCGACTGTGGCTGCATGGTAGCCACAGTCACTTCAGCGACTGTGGCTAGCAGTCGCTCCTTTTAAGGAGCGACAGCTGGTCTCTTTTTATTTTTTTTTCAAATTTAGTGTATAATTTCGTTTTAGTCCTTATATTTATACTTAACTTTTATAACTATTATATTGTTATAAATATATCAATTTAATACATATAATAAATTTTTTAATAATAAAATATAAATAGAATCACAATTAATTATTATTAAAATTTAAAAATTAAAAGTAAGAAAAAATTTTATGGTCAATTGATATAAATCTCAGTTGCTGTTAGTCAACTCCAGTTAGTTTTAATTATTAAAAATAATATTTTAATCTTTTACTTTATTATTATTTTTTTAAATATTAAAAATTTAAAATTAAAAAATATAATTTTAGATCTTAAATGGCAGATAGAAATTAAATATAATTTTTTTAAATCTAAATATAATTTTTTAAATTATTAAAAAAATAAATGTAGAGATGAGATCTCTATCTTTTTTTTATTTTAAAAAAAAGATGGGATCTTCACCTTAATTTTTAGCAACTCCACAAAGATATTTGAGACTTTATTTCTATCTGGAGACATGATCTCCATTGATGAAGACTAAGTATGACCTCGTCTCCATCTGGAGGCATGATCTCCATTTATGGAGATCAAGTCTGATCTCCATAATAGAGATCGTACTTGGTCAAAACAGAGGCATTGAGACCATACTTGGTCTCCATCAACAGAGATCATGCCTCCAAATAGAGACAATGGAGACATTGTCTCTGTGGAGTCGCTAAAAATCAAGGTGGGGATCCTATTTATTTTTAAAAAATGAAAAAAAAAAAAGATGGAGATCTCATATCCACCTTTATTTTTTTAATAATTTAAAAAATTATATTTGGATTTTAAAAAGTTATATTTAATCTCCATATGCCATTTAAGATCTAAAATTATATTTTTTAAAAATAAAAATAAAGTAAAAAGACTAAAATATTATTTTTAATAATTAAAACTAACTGGAGTTGACTAATAGCAATTGAGATTTATGTCAATTGACCATAAAATGTTTTCTCACTTTTAACTTTTAAATTTTAATAATAATTAATTGTGATTCCGTTTATATTTTATAATTAAAAAATATATCGTATGGACTAAATTGATATATTTATAATAATATAATAGTTATAAAAGTTAAGTATAAATATAAGGACTAAAACAGCATTTTACACAGAATTTGAAAAAAAAATAAAAAGAGGCCAGGTGTTGCTCCCTAAAGGGAGCGACTGCTAGCCACAGTCGCTAGCATGCCTCATTGACTAAAATATCTCTATTATTTTATCTTTTACTTAATTTAATTTTGAAATAATAAATTCAGGGAAAAAAATTCATAAGATCTGATGATCCATCAAATCAGACGGAGGAGATCTGATCTGACGGGGGAGACTATTTTCTCCATCAATCTGGTAAAGGAGACGATCTCTTAGTTCAATGGATATTTTGCTTTTTATTTTTCTAGTACTTTTATTTAAAATAAAGTTTACATGATAAAAATAAGGGGGAATTATCATTTTAGTTCCTAAGTTTTGGAGAATTATCAGTTTTTTAAATGATTTATAGTTAATAGTATATTTGGTCCTTAACTTTTAGAAAATGTATCAATTTGGTCCCTCTGTTAGTCAACTGTTAGTCAAACTTAATAGTTCTAAGAGTATTTTCGTCTTTAAACCTATCAATAACTCAACAGTAATTTTTTTAGTAAAATGACATATCTATTCCTGGTTAAAAATTTTAAAATAAATTAAATTAAAAAAATTAAAAATTTCAAAATGATCTTCTATAGATCTCTACCGTCCATCAATCAATCTTGATGGACGATAAAGATTATATTAAAAAAAATTTAATTTTTTTTTTAAAAATAAAATAAAATATTATTTTTTTTTAAATTTTTTTTTTTAAAAATTGAAATTGAAAATGATGGAGATCCATATTGGATTGGATCTCCACCATCCATATAGATCTGGATTTTCACTATTTCAAAAAAAAAAAAAAATCAACGAACCTAGTTTCTGGGTTCGTGGAGGATCAACGAACCCAGATCTGAGTTCGTTGAACCTCGACGAACCCATATGGGTTCGTTGAACCTCGATGAGCCCAGATCTAGGTTCGTCGAGGTTCAACGAACCCAGAAACTGGGTTCATGAAGATCTGGGTTCGTCGAGGTTCAACGAACCCAGAAACTAGGTTCGTTGAAGATCCTTCAACGAATCCAGAAAACTGGGTTCGTTGATCCTCAACAAACCCAGAAATCGGGTTCGTTGAAGATGAACGAACCCAGTTTATGGGTTCATTCATCCATCTTATTCAAACTTTGAATTTTTTTTTTTGGTGGAGATCCAATCAGGATCTGATTGGATCTCCACCATTTTCATTTTCAATTTTTTTAAAAACAAAAATTTTTTTTAAAAAAAATTATATTTTCACTTTAATTTTTTTTAAAAAAATTCAATATAATCTTCATTGTTCATCAAGATTGATGGACGGTAGAGATCCATTAAATTTTTTTAAATATTTTAAATATTATTTTTAAATATTTAAATGAAATGACCATATTACCCTTCTATTTATTAATAATTATTTTAAAATTTTGAGGTTAAAATTTTCATTTAACTTATTTAATTAGTATTAAGGGCAAAACTGTCTTTTTACCAATTTTGTTAAGTTTGACTAACAGAAATTTAGTCAGAGGGACCAAATTGATACATTTTTAAAAGGTAAAGACCAAGTGTACCATTAACCATAACTCATTTAAAAAACTGATAATTCTCCAAAAGTTAGGGACTAAAATGATAATCCCCCTAAAAAAAGGGGTAATTGCATGAAAACTCTCGAATTTAGGTGTAATTGCATGTATATTGACCTTTTATTAAAATTAATACAAATATCTCCTATCGTTATCGTTAGTGGTCAACGGTTAACTCACTTTTTCAACTAAAAGATCCAAAATTTCTCTTATATATTTTATTATTTACTTATTTTATTTATTTAATAAAAAATTAATCTAAAAAATCAATTTGTTTATTTTAATTGATGAAATTAGATATTTGATGGGTGGTGAATAATTTTTTTTTTTTTTGGGATTTAAGTGATGAAGATGAAGTTGGATATTTTATAAATAAGGAAGATTTTACATTTTTTTTTATTTAATTTAAGTGACGAAAATGAAGGTGAGTATTTGATGGGTTATTAGGCCCGGCGCCAGGCAGTCACCTAGAGCACAACAATTTTGGGCACATATTATTAATCTCTTGAGGGCCTAACAGTTATATATATATATATATATTATTTTATTTAATTTTGAGAGCCTAACATTTTTTTTTCCCTCAACAATCTTGAGGGCCCAACATTTCTTTTTTAAGGGCTTAATATTTTTTTTTACCCAGAGCCTTAAAAAACTATGAGCCGGCCCCGTAGGTGATGAGTTTTTTTTATTTGATTTTAAATGATGGAGATGAAGTTGGATATTTGATGGGCGATGAAGATTTTATTTTTTATTTGATTTAAGTGATAAAAATGAAGTTGGATATTTGATGGGTGATAAGATTGGAGGTTTTTTTTTTTTTTAATTTAATGAAATTGCATTGACGACGATGAAGATGAAGACAAAGATGAAGATTATTTATTTATTATTTATTATTTATTTTATTTTAATTAACTAAATTAATTTAATTAATTTAAAATATAAAAGACCATTTTACCCCTTGACCGTTATCCTCTAACCGTTAACCACTAACAGTAGAAGCTGTTTGTATCAATTTTAATAAAATATTTATATACCTACAATTAAGCCTAAATTCAAAGGTGTTTGTGCAATTACCCCATAAAATAATTAGTTAGTTTTTTGTCTTACTTGAAAAGAAAATTTTGACGATTGGGATTTAAAAGTAAACCGAGTAACTAGTAATAATTTTTTTTTTATGACCCTGATACCTACTCTCATAGTGGGAGATATCTTCCTCCATAATAAATGAGAAAAGTATCCATATACGCTGATAAATACACACGGTAAAACTTGAACCTTCATCACTGATGTGAAATAATGTGCACTAACTATTTGAGCTATGAATGAATATGCAATGATTGAATAAGTTTTCATCATTTATTAATTATTACAATTCAACTTAAATAATTTCAAACATTATTAAGGAATATCGTAATTTAAACAGAAAATTAGTTGATTAATTTGAGTTTTATATAACTGGATCTGAATTTGATATTGGCAGTGTTTTGTCTTTATTAGTGATTTAGAATTAATTTGATAGTTTATTGTAATTAATTAACCTATTAATTCCTCTGCTACTATTTCCCAGGAACCGAATGCTTTTATATTGAATTTATATTTTATTTTCATTGCAAATTATTAGATTAGAAATTAAATTTACATATTTAATTAATTTTTACTGATCTAATTGTTGTATAGTACAAGACAATCAAATTTAGTTAAAATTTACTAAATTGAATTGTATGGTGGCATGATTAAAAGAAAAATTGACTAATTATTATTAATATGTATTTATTTATTAATTATTACGATAAATTAGGATACAAGTTCATATCTTTATAAATATAAAATAAATTTATTTTAAACAAACAACAATAATTATTTGTTAAACAGAAAAATAACTGAGAGACACATTGACCCTCAAACCAGGCAAGACTGCATTGGCATGTATCATTCTTTTTGTTCAACATTATCTTTTGTGCAAACCGCCTATCTATTTTCAACCTCTTCCTATCTTGCGCATTTTTGTTTGAATGATAAAGAGACGTATACAATCGATTTTACTCACAAGTCACAACCTTTCCACATGGCAGATTAATTGAATGACTAGAATTCTATTGGTATGAAAATTATATCGATCATTTTAATCTAATAAATTGAAATCTAGATAAAAAATGAGTCAATTTACTTTTAGTTTTCTCCAACATTTCATCCATACAAAAATAATAATTGAAAGCATTAACACATTCATATAACCCTTACATGGTTGTAAATATCTCTCTTATATACCTACTAATTTTTATGATTTAAATTGTAAATGGTTAGTTAAAGTTTTAAATGAGAGATTTGTATGATTATTTGGTTGAAAAAATGAAGTAAATTAAGTGTGACAGTATTGTAAGATATAAAAGGGTGTGTTTGAGATTGTTGTATCTTTACAAATAATTACGGATTTCATAAGTTTTGACACAAATATTATTTGGTAAATTTTTCAAAATCCGTTTATTTTGAAAAGTTAGATGGAAATTACTTTTCAAATGTGATTATAAAAAAAACTATTCTAAAACTTATGAAATGAACATAATATTCTCATTATTATATTAAAAGACAATAATGTTACTATATCTGTTAAACTATTTTAAAATCTAAAAAATTAGAAACACAAAAAGTAAATTATTTTTATTTATTTATTTTAATAAATTATTTTAAATTAATAAAAAACTTGAAATTAAAAAAGGAGAAATTACGCTGAACCTACCTGAGGTTTGCAATTCTACAGCTAAAAATAACTTTATCAAAAATTGACAGCAAACCCCCCTCCAGTTAACTTTGACCGTTAAATATTGACAGTTGACCAACTTGAACAGTGAAAAGACGAAAATACCCCTAGAAAAAGACAAGGTCAGGGGTATTTTTGTCTTTTTAGATTTTTTAAATTTAATTTTATTAAATAATAATTAAAAAAATTAAGAAAAAATCTCATCCCTCCATCTTTAAAATAACGGACGGTTAAGATTTATTTAAAAAATTAAAATAATAATAATAATAAAATTAATTAAAAATAAAAAATTAATTATAATTAAATAAATCTATTTTTCAGATTGAATCTCAATCGTCCATCAAGATTAGTGGACGGTGGAGATCCAATCTAAAAAATAGATCTCAAAAAAAAAAAAAAAAAAAAATTTTTTTTTTGAAGAACCCATCTGGGTTCTTCGAAGAACCCATCTGGGTTCTTCGAAGAACCCAGAAAATGGGTTCTTCGAAGAACCCTTCTGGGTTCGTCGAACGAACCCAGAAGGGTTCGAATGATTCGAACCCTTCTGGGTTCGTTCGACGAACCCAGAAGGGTTCTTCAAAAAAAAAAATTTTTTTTTTTTTTTTAACTAATTCGAACCCTTCTGGTTTCGTCGAACGAACCCAGAAGGGTTCGATTCGAATCGAACCCTTCTGGGTTCGTTCGACGAACCCAGAAGGGTTCTTCGAAGAACCCAGTTTCTGGGTTCTTCGAAGAACCCAGAAACTGGGTTCTTCGAAGAACCCAGTTTCTGGGTTCTTGAAGAACCCAGAAACTGGGTTCTTCAATTTCTTTTTTTTTTTTTTTTAATTCGAACCCTTCTGGGTTCGTCGAACGAACCCAGAAGGGTTCGATTCGAATCGAACCCTTCTGGGTTCGTTCGACGAACCCAGAAGGGTTCGAATTAGTAAAAAAAAAAAAAAAAAAAAAATTTTTTTTTTTGAAGAACCCATCTGGGTTCTTCGAAGAACCCAGATGGGTTCTTCAAAAAAAATTTTTTTTTTTTTTTTTTTTTTTTTTTTAGATCTATTTTTTAGATTGGATCTCCACCGTCCACTAATCTTGATGGACGATTGAGATTCAATCTGAAAAATAGATTTATTTAATTATAATTAATTTTTTTATTTTTAATTAATTTTATTATTATTATTATTTTAATTTTTTAAATAAATCTTAACCGTCCGTTATTTTAAAGATGGAGGGATGAGATTTTTTCTTAATTTTTTTAATTATTATTTAATAAAATTAAATTTAAAAAATCTAAAAAGACAAAAATACCCCTGACCTTGTCTTTTTCTAGGGGTATTTTCGTCTTTTCACTGTTCAAGTTGGTCAACTGTCAATATTTAACGGTCAAAGTTAACTGGAGGGGGGTTTGCTGTCAATTTTTGATAAAGTTATTTTTAGCTGTAGAATTGCAAACCTCAGGTAGGTTCAGCGTAATTTCTCCATTAAAAAATTAATTAAAAGTATTAGAGCGTCTCCAACCGAGGCGCAAAATGGTGCAGTGCCAATTTCTCTTCCAACGCAGCACCATTTTGCTGTTTCCCATGCATATTTTTGGTGCAAGTGAACAGTGCTGCACTATATTTGGTGCAGCACTGTTCACTTGCACCAAGCACTGTGCATATTTCCAAATTCCAATTTTGCCCTTTATATTATAACTCCAACAAATTTTATTTCTTTTATATCCTTTAACTAATTTAATTAATTTATATATTTCAATAAATAAATAAATATATAAATTAACTTTATACAAAAAATATACCGTTGGGATTAATTTGTCGAGAGCTTCAAAATGAGTACAATATTGATATATATTATTAAGTTATTTAATTAACTTATTAATTAAATATTTAACTCATTTTTAATTTTTAATTTCACTTAAATTTTTAATGTATAAAAAAAAATATTTTATCAATTACTATTTTAAAAATATAATAATCAGTAATTAAATAAAAACAATAACGTTAAACTAACTTCAACAAAATACATGGATAAAAAAAGAGAAATTACAACATAGCTTAAACTTAAATAAAATACATGGATAAAAAAAACAAATTACAATATAGCTTAAACTTAAATAAAATACATGGATAGCTTAAAATAAAACAGTTGATAACAATAATTGTAAAAATACTATTAATAATCCGGAATGTTATCTCCATTTCCTCCATAACCACCAAAGCATTGGTTGAATGTGTTGGATGATTCGATTCCACCTTGAGATTGTCGATCTCGAGCCCTTCTTTCATAAATATTCATTTGCTCTTTTCGAAAAGCGTCACGTAGCATTGGATCTTCTGTGGAAGTTACATCTTTCAGTAAAAATTTATCCTCCCGACATCGTTCCTTCAACTCTATGTTTTTTACCTCATTTTGAGCTCGTAACAGCTGGAGCTCGTAATTCTTTTCGATCATAGTTTTGCTTTCTTGTAGACGGTCGTTGCTCTCTTTGAATATACCTTTCATTTCTTGATTTTCTTCTTTAAAAGATTTATAAAATTGTGTCATCTCGTCAGCTTGTTTCCTTTTCATTTTTTCTTTCTTTCTCCCAATAGGTCGTTCAAATGGATCATTATTATCATTAATTTGCTTTTCACTTTCAAAATCTGCATTTAAATCAATACAAAATGATGAATGTGCATTTGAAGTTCTCCAATCACGGTTTGCAATAGTGAAAGGTCCAGCACGTTTTTGGAACAAACATGTATTGCATGATATAATGTCATCGTGCATTATAATGCACAATATGATCGTTGAGGATGAACGTGATGTGGATGCAGACATTGATAATTGGAGAGAAGCATCGGCCCCTGAAGTTGATATGGCAGTAGATGAAAACACTCGGTTTCAACAATTCCTTGCTTGACATAGGGAAATTAGAGACAAAGAGGCTCACATCTCACTTCGTAATGCATTGATTGAACATTTGTGGGAGCAATATAGTAACTCACCAAATTATTAGATAGTGAAAATGTTTAAGAGTTTAGTAAATTATTATTATTCAGTTTTTATTTATGTTTTATGTAAGTCATGTTATTTAATGAAATATTTTTATTTGAATTTTTTTTTATATTTTTGGATAATGTAATGATTGACTAGAAAAAATATGTCGGTTAAAATTGATGAAAATTTAATGGTAGAAAAATAAGTGGGTGAAAAAACAGTCGCTCGAAAAATATGCGGGTAAAAATTAGATACAAATTTAATTAGTTGGAAAAAAATAATATTATATTAAAAATGAGAAAAAATTAATTTGAGTATTTAATTTTTTTTATATAATATATGTAATTATTTAATAATAATATTATAATACTAAATAAATAAATATTATTTAAAGAATTATGTATAAAATATTATTTAAAAATAGTGTTTGCACTAATTTGGTGCAAATTGGGTTGGAGATGAAAAAAATTTGGTGTAAAAATATTCTAAAAAGATGTTGTTTTTGCACCATTTTAGTGCAAAATTTGGTGCTGTGGGTTGGAGATGGCCTTAGAGGAGACGAGGAGTATCAGAGGATTCCTCGCCTCCTCCGATATTTTTGTTTTTAAAATTATTGATATTTTTAAATTAAATGTACTATTTTTAATTATTTATTTTTAAAATTATTACCGGAAAATGATTTAAAATATATATGGAAGATGAAAATTTTAAAAAAAGTTAGAAAATGAAAAAAAAAAGCTGTAAAAAAAAATGAAAGAAAATAAGTTCGAAAAAATAAAAAATAAAGATTAAAAAACTTCAGCTAAAAAGTAAAACAACTATCAATTTTTCTTTTAAACTGATTATTTTAATAAAGTTTACTAAACACAGTTTTCTTATTTTTGTTAAGTTAATTATTAGTAAAATTAATTTACTAAACACCTATTAACTTTTTTTTAAGCTGATAATATATTTAAGTTTAGTTATAAGTAACATTCACTTGATTATTTTGGTTAAAAATTCACCTGCCTGAACAAGTTTTTAAATTTTCATCTTTTATTAACTATTCCAATTCACTTCAGATAATTTCAAACATTGTTAAGGAATATTTAATTTAAACAGAAAATTTGTTGATTAACTTGAGTTTTATATACCAATAGGATCCGAATTTATTAGTATTTTTGAATTAATTTTGTAGTTTATTGGAATTAATGAACCTCTTAATTCCTTCATTAATGGAATATGAGTTTGAAGTCTCGATTTCTTCTTTATCTTGAATGTATATTTTATTTGTTATTACATTCAGAATTAAATTTACATATTTAATTAATTTTTTAATAATCTAATGGTTGTAGGGTGCAAGAAAATCAAATTTAGTGAAAAAAATTTACTAGATTTAATTGTACGTGGTATGATTAAAAGAGAATTTACTAATTATTATTAATGTTTATTTATTAAATTTATATTAAATTTGTTTCTATTGGGTAGCAGTGGGAGTGAGTTGCACTCTCTGTTGTCTACGTTTTGCTTATACTATAACTTTGTAGTTATATTTTATTTTATTTTAGAAAAAAAAAAAATGATTGCCGAGAACAAACCTTACCAACCTAATTTTCTGAAAAAAATAATTCAAATATAATTTTATGTTTTTGAAAATAATATATAATATAAACAATTGAGTGCAGTCAATATCTTCTCGTTCAAAAAAATGTATATATATTTTAATTTTATATATATATATATATATATATATATTTTATGGAAAAGAACACTAATATTTTCGTAGCTGTTGTACCAAAGTTAAAAACTGAAAATTGAATGCATCAATTCAGTGACACAAATACAGAGGGTAGAGTATATATACTAATCTTCCACAAAGGAATTTGTGTTTTAAAACCGTGCTAGACTTTTGGAATGAGTACGCCTTGATTCAGTTTCAAGTGCAAATGAATTTTGATTTTTTTTTTTCTTTCGTATAAATAAAATTCTATGTCCAAAGAACCAATAAAAAAAATTCATCCCTTGAATTGTACTGATGCGCCTGCAGCTAAGACTGCGATGGCAAACATCATCCCTTAAAATCAACATTCCCGTGTGCCCTTTTATTGAAATGATACAGCAAATCAAGTAATACGATTCTAAAACTAAATATTAAAACTTGTTCACACTTTATTTTTTCATGTGGGAGATTAATTGCATGGCTATGCGATTCTATTACTATAAAAATTGTATCCATCATTTTAATCTAATAACTTGAAAACTAGATAAGAACTGCAAATATTTGCATTTAGTTTTCTCCAACATTTCATCCATTTAATTCTACAAAAATAATCCTTAAGCATTAAGTCAATCGTAACATATAACACTTGCATAGTTGTAAATATATCTCTTATACACCTACTAATTTTTATGATTTGAATTGTAAATGGGTAGATAAAGTTTCAAGTGAGAGATTTGTATGACTATTTGGTTGAAAAAAGGAAGTAAATTAAGTGTGACATTTTTGCAAAATGTATAAGGGTGCATTTGACCCTCAATCCATATACAAACCTTTTTTATGGGGTAGATAGCTGCCTATCTATTTTCAACCTCGTTTATCTTGTGAATTCTTATTGAAATGATATAAAGACATATATAAACGATTTTATTCGCTAACTTTTTGACAAATTAATTATATGATAAAATTCTATTAACATGAAAATTATATCGGTCATTTTAATCTAATAATTTGAAATCTGTATAAAAAAATGAGTTAATTTATTTTTAATTTCTCCAACATTTCATCAATTTATGTCTAAAAATAATCATTAAAAGCATTAACGCACCCCTAAGATATAAATCTTCCTACTTTTCAAAAAAAAAAAAAGTATAAATTTTCCAATAGTTTGTAAATATATCTCTTATACCACCTACTAAGGTTTTATGATTTGAATTGTAAATGGGTAGGTAAAGTATCAAGCAAGAAAATTGTATGATTACTTGAATAAAAAAGGAGGTAATTTAAGAGTAAGAGTATATAATTAATTTGTCATTATTTTAAAATAGTAGAAAAGTTATTTACTACGGGCTTTGCCCGTAGTAGAAAGTCATTTACTACGTCAATGACTATGGACAATATTCGGGTTTTCCACTTCGAGTGGATTCATAGCGGGCTCCCACCCGTAGTGGATGAGCTGTTTTCTTCTAGTGTTTGGCCAATGATCACATCATTATAATTCCATTGAAACCTATTGATATTAATCATTGTATATACGATCTGGATATTTACTCGTTCCATTTTGAAAAAGTTTTAATTATAAATGAATTTCAAAATTAGTTTTGAGAAAATAATTTTTTTTTGTCTAATTATATTCACAGTATATTTTGCTCAATGCAGTACCCTATCTCTCACACATTTTGCAACTATGTTCATAAAAAAGATTACAACTTGTACTGAGATAATAAGGTCGATTTCATCATATGCTCTAAAACTTTCTATGGAGTTATATTGTATAATTATATATGCATATGTATTTTTTTAAAAAAAACAACACCATAGTGCTATCACAAAATTTTAAGAAAAACTGATGAAAATGTTTTGTTTTAATGGGAATTGTGAAAAATAACTTCCTAAATTTGTTAAAAATTATTTTTAACCTTATTGTTAAAAATGATTATTAGTGGCCTCTTTGAAAATTTTATTTCAAATCTTAACCAAATAATTACATAAGCAACCCCGAAAAAATTACAAAAGCTAGCTCTAATTGCATGTAAAATTACATATATACCTAAAAATTGTAAAATTATAAAAAAAAACCCTCCGCCCAAAATTTGAAATTGGAAAACCTAATCAGAATGTTTCCTTTACTTATTTTCTCCATTTCTCTTCTTTCTTCATTTCTTCTCTCTTTATTTCATTGTTGTATATTGGTTCCAAAATCCACCACCAATTTTGAGGTATGTTAATGCATCATATGTTATGAGTATTTGTTCTATTGATCTATTAATTGAGTGTAGATGGTTTAGATTGATTCTCAAATATTTTGTTCATTCTATAGAACATTTTACATTAAAATTTAGCGTGAAAAATATACAAATTGTAGTGTGATTCAAGCTAATATTATAGCGTGATTCACGTAAAAATTTTAGCGTGATTCACGCTAAAATTTTAGCATGATTCACGCTAATCGTGTTTTATGCAACAATTTATACATGTTTCACGTTAAAATTTAGCGTGAAACGTTCTATAGGATCAGGTATGTTAATGCATCATATGTTATGAGCATTTTTTGCATTTGATCTATTAATTGAGTGTATATATATGTTTTAGATTGATCCTCAAATATTTTGTTTATCCTATAGAACGTTTCACGCTAAATTTAAGCGTGAAACATGTACAAATTGTAGTGTGAAATATGGTTAGCGTGATTCAAGTTAAAATTATACTGTGATTCACGTAAAAATTGTAGCATGAATCACGGACAAATTTTAGCGTGAATCACGCTAATCATGTTTCACGCTACAATTTGTACATGTTTCACGCTAAATTTTTTGCGTGAATCACGTTAAAATTTTAGCTTGATTCACGCTAACCGTGTTTCACGCTAAAATTTAGAGTAAAATTTTTGCATGAATCACGCTCAAATTTTAGTATGATTCATGCACAAATTTAAGCGTGATTCACATAAAAATTTAACGTGAATCACGCTGAAATTTGGCTTGAAATGAAAGTTTATGAAATTTGGCGTGAAACACTCTGAAATTTTACGTAAAATCTTATGAATTCTGACCATTTTTTTTTTTAAATTTTTTAGAAAAATGGCTATACGCAGGCTGATAATTAACTACAACGAACAGTGGGATGAGTTGAAGTATATTAGTTAGGTGCTGTTCGTTCAGGTGGTTACAGATGATTTGACATATGTGCAGTTGTTAGATTTGATATATGGTTTGATTGGGGTTGATAGAAGTATGCATGACGTAGTTGTCAGTTCGGTCATCTCCAATGATATAAGTGAAAGAAGAAAATACATCATTCGACGTGACGAGGATATTTATTTTTTGTTGGTTTGTGACCGACCTGTTCATGAGATATATGCCGGTGTTGTAGAAAAGGTGGACAATCATTTTAGTTATTCTCCGCAAATACCTACACCGATTCCAGTAGGGTTCACTAAAATTCCAGATGCACTACGTCCTCCTTCTTTTGCAACCAATTTTGTAGGTGCTGGCACTAGTAATTTCACTTCTACTACGGATGTCCCATTATGGGAGGATGATCACGGGATCCCACCATCATTTGCAGATGATTATGAACAGACAGATGATGTTACTCATTCAGATTCGTCCGATGATGATGATATTCTGTTGCCTCCAACCTCGTGTCATACTCCAGAGCAATTGTCAGATGAGGATTGTCAAGGAATGGAACAAACAGATAATCAACCTGCCGGTGGTGTTTTTACTCCATATTACCCAGTAGTTGATGCGGTTCCATCCAGATGGGTCATTTCAAGGGCAGATCAGTATTGTATTGAACCTATCAGAAGTGAAACTTCTAATTCGTTATGTAGACCTTTGTTTACTGGGAAGATTTTTCAAACTAAGGAACAGTTGAAAGCTGCGCAAGGTAAATATGTTATGATGCAAAAGTTCAATCATAAGATAAGACGGTCGACGAATAGGCGTTTTGAGGCAGGGTGCAGAGACATTAATTGCAAGTTTGTCTTATGGGCCATCCGTAAAGAGAATTGCTTGATATGGCATGTCCGGAAATTCAATACGGTCCATTCTTGTTCATTGAATGCTTATAAGTCACACTTTCAGTCTGTTAGTGCTGTTGTTATTGCTGAGATGTTTGCACCTAAACTTAATATGAATGGTCATGTCATTCGACCCGTTGACATTATTTCTGAGATGACAGAGCACTATGGTGTACAACTAATGTACAGTAAGTCATAGCGGTCAAAAGAACATGCTGAGAAAATTCTTTATGGTAAACCTGAGGATTCATACAGTTAACTGACTTCATATTTTCATATATTAAGATTGACTAATCCAGGGACTATTACAGCGGTACAGATAAATGAAAACAGTCAATTTCTTTACTTATTCCTTGCACTTGGGCCATGCATACATGAGTTTCGATCAGTTATATGACCAGTCATAGCCATTGATGCTACCCATTTGAAGGGTGCATTTTCCAAGGTGATTTATGTGGCTACCAGTAAGGACGGGGACAAAATGTGCTACCCATTGGCCTTTAGTTTTAGGAATGGTGAATCAGAAGAAGGGTGGACTTGGTTTCTAAGACACCTATGAGATGCGTATGGTAATCCTGCTAACTTGATAATAGTTTTTGATCGACACAAAAGCATTGCAAAGGCAATGAGCAGCGTATACCCGGGTGTACCCCACCTAGTATGTTATTACCATCTGAGGCAAAACCTAAAAAATCATTGTAGGGGACGTAAAGATATAATGGAACTTTATGCTAAGGCCGCTTACTCATACCAAGTTCATTCATGTAATGCAAGCTTGACTCAAATTCAAAATTCTCACCCATCCTCATTTAACATGTTGGTTGAGGCTAGGGTTGATAGGTGGGCACGTGTATATTGCCCAGGCCGGAGATACCAAATGATGGCAATAAACATTGCAAAGGCACTGAATAATTGTATTAAGAGAGCACGGAGGTTGCCTATCACCACAGCTATGGAGTTCTTGAAGGATATGCTTCAAAGGTGGTTCTATGATCGATGGGAGAAGACGGCTAAAAATCCAACTCATCTTACAACTGTAGCTTCTAATCACTGCAAGGTTAGGTATGATGAGTCATTAACATTCCAGGTATATCTTATTGACCTGACCAAATACTTAGTAAAAGGTGGTGAGCACAATGGTTTGGTTAACATCGATGAGAAGACGTGTTCATGCTGGCATTGGGACCTAGATCAACTCCCTTGTACACATGCTTATTGCAGTAGCAAGGTATTTTCACACTATGTTCTTATTTTTACTTTTGTCAAATTATAAACATGTTATTGTGTTCATACTCATTTAATTTCATATTTATGTTTTGTTTTTAAAAGGTTCTCTTAAACAGACTTCAATTTGTTTTGCCACGAGTTCTATAGCACATCATGGCTTAAGACAGCATATGCCTCATCTATAAATCCGATTCCCAATCCATCCTCATGGGATATACCTAGTGATATTAGCAGTCAGGTAGTCCTACCACCAGAAGGTAGAAGGCAATCTGGAAGGCCTAGACAGTCTAGGATATCTTTGGCGGGTGAGACCTAGCGTAGAAAGAAATGCTCCAAATGTGGTGAAGCAGGACACAATCGCATGAGTTGTCCCAATCCACGTTGTACACCAACAGTTACAGACTCTTCTACACCTACCAGTTAGGATGTCTCGATTCGTAGGCAACATAAATGTAGTGCATGCAAGCAATTGAGACATTATCGTGTTACATGTCTGTTTGTTGACCACTCTCATACCGAGGATGACACAACCACTGAGACGCCACGAAGTTCTGATGCTTAAGTTATTCATATATTATTGTAAACCTTATGTTATTGATATTCAGTACGTATTTATATGGTTAACATAATTGATATTATGTTTCACGTTCTGTACTTGTTATGTTGTTGGTATAATTGATATTATGTTGTTAGTGAAATACATTGATATTAGTTTGAAACATATTAATATTAGCGTGAAATATGAACTTACTTTGCCATGAAACAAGTTAATAATTGCCGTGAAACACGTTGATATTTGCCGTGAAACACGCTGAAAGTTACCGTGAAATATGTTGATATTAGCGTGAAACACAAACTTATTTTCCCGTAAAACAAGTTAATAATTGCCGTGAAACACGTTGATATTAGCGTGAAACATATTGATATTAGCGTGAAACACAAACTTATTTTGTCGTAAAATAAGCTAATAATTACCGTAAAACACGATATTAGCGTGAAACATGTTGATATTTGCCGAAAAACACACTGAAAGTTACCATGAAACATGTTGATATTAGCGTGAAATATGAACTTATTTTGCCGTGAAACACAAACTGATTTTCCTGTGAAACATGTTGATATTAGCATGAAACACAAACTGATTTTGCCGTGAAACAAGTTAATAAAAAACTGTGAAACACATCTCTAGCTATTATGTAATAAATAAGCGATGAAACATATATACCTATTATGTAATCAAAATGCTGTGAAATAGATATTTGCCGTGAAACAAGCCAGCGTAAAGTCATAGACCTGGTAAAATAGATACTCATAAACATTGTCCCAATTTTCCACCATATATATACAATCTGAAAAGTTATTTATAAAAAATACACATCAATCAACTGGTTCACTATTTATAAAAACATCTCTATTTATTTCCTCTCGTATACGCTTTTCATCCTTCTCATCAAAGTTCCATTTATGGTCTTTAAACCTCATTATATTCTCCATGACCTTCAGCATAAATGCCCCGCACCTAACCCTAACAATGAGTTAAAAATTTATTTTCAATTTGTTAATAATTTACAAAAATAAGACAGTCAAAATATTTTTAAAGTAAATATATTTTTTTCTTACATCATCTTTGAATTCCTTAACAAGCCCTGTTGGTTTTTTCCTACAATACCATCTATAAACACGAGGTATTCCATTACCCAATCGTATCCCACACTTACCATTCAACGATGGAATAGCCTCCAATGCCCATATCTGAAAAAAAATAAAAAATTAAATTACATGTCAATAAAAAACGAATTTATGTCCCGTATACAAATGAAAAGCAGTTAAATTATTTTTAAAAAAACAAACCGTTAATGATCACGGCAATCCGTAGATGTTGATACCCAAATTATGTTTCTTGGCTGGCGAATTTTTTTCAAATTTATTTGCATCCTCTGCCACCAACACGGCTGCGAAGGATTTTCCCTAGCCAATACATAGTAATGCTGTAAACGTAAGTCCCGCACGGGAAGTTCTCAAATGCAACCAAATCTCGACCAACCCCCATAACCAACCAGGAACGGTGCACCGAGTCTCACGTCCAAGCAGGAAGCGATAAAGAAGACGTACGCTAACTTCATCAAATCATCATCTCTTGTGAAATTCCTCTCCTCTAGCTTTAATTTAACTTTGTTAATGTGGGTACGCCGCTTACCAAAGTACCTGTGGTGAACACTATCATTGCTGGCCACGTAATGCGACACAATTCCATCAGGCAAGGGACCAAATCTGAGTCCTGTACAAAGTAAGAACTCATCATTCCCAAACCTTATAGCTTTATCACCAATCTTAAACCACATCTCATCCTCCCTTGCACTTGGGTATTCGATCTTTCGACACAACAAGATGTGGCATAGCTTACCACCAAAGTATTGGTCTCCTCTCATCCTAAGGAAATGACCAAATACTTCATTCATCCATCGATCTATCTGCTCTTCTCTAACTAAAGCCTCTCGAAAAGTTCTCCATTTGCTAACGCGGCAATGCATCTTAATGCGAAGGTCAAATCATCGATCCTCATCATATTTATAAGCTAACTGAACAGGAATATCGCCCATCTACAAATAAACAACATACTTATTAGTATAGAAAAAATAATTCAAAACAAAATCATTAACTTTAAACAGTGAAATAATTTACGTGATTCACGCGAGATTTCAAGCATGATTCACGCTAGAAATCTCGCGTGATTTACACAGAAATTAGTGCCTGATTCACCTGGGAATTCGTGTGTGAATCACGAGGGAATTCCCGTGTGAATCATACAGAAAATCTCGCGTGAATCTCATGTTTCACGACAGATTTCCTGCGTATTTCACACGACATATCCAACGCGTTTCACGTGATTTCAAGCAATAATAACAAATTACAATAAAACGCTGGATTTATTGCGTGAATCACGCTAGAATTCTCGCGTGAATCTCGTGTTTCACAAGAGATTTCTTATGTGTTTCACACAACATTCCAAAGTGTTTCAAGTGATTTTTACAGCGTGTTTCACGCGAGATTTCAAGCAACAATAACAATTACAAAAATGTAACGTAAAATATGCGATTAATAAATGAAACAAGTTGCGTGAAACGTGATACGTGAAATGCGTTAATACCATTTTATATGAAACATGTGAATACCATTTTACGTGAAACGCGCGAATACAAACGGTAACTATTTGTTTGGCTCATTCAATAAACACCCAAATACCAACATTTAACGCCCAAATACCAACATTAAACACCCAAATACCAACATTATTCAATCAACACCAAAATGCCAAATATTCAATCAACAATATTTAAAAAAAAAAAAACATAATACAATTTCAAAAAAAAAAAATATATAAACAATTTGTCAAAAATAAATAAAAAATTTCAATAAATTGAGTAAACAATTTGTCCAAATAAAATCATGAATTATACCATCAAATTTTAAAAAAATCACCTACAAATAAGCAATGTTTTGTCTTCTGGTATAGCTTCAAGTCTGATCGAAAATATCGAATGAAGCCGTACAAAACAGAGCCTAACCTCGCCGTCATTTGAACGAAGCCGGACTCTCTCGCAGGTGAATGGGTCCGGTTCCTCTTCTCCTTCTCGCATCCAGTTCTTCTTCTGTCGTCTGCTTCTTCTTCTTCATCAGCGTTCTTTTCTCCAATGGGTGTTCTCTCCGTCGATCTCCTTGCGTCCGGTTATTCTTTTGATCAACAGTTACTTCTCCTTCTTCTTCTTCTTCTTCTTCTCCTTCTTCTTTTTCTTCGGCTTCTTCTTCTTCTTCTTCTTCACCGGCGTTCTTCTCTCCGAGGGGTATTCTCTCTGTCGATTCCTCTCTCTAAACACTCTCTCTCTCTCTAAAAAAACAGCAGCAAGAAAGGAAATGAATTAGGGTTAGGAAATCAGATTTTAAGTATCATTATATAATGGGTTGACCTGTAATTTTACATGGGTTTTTTTAAAAATTTGACAGGGTTACTGTAACACCCCTAACCCGACTCACCTGGACCGAATTAAGGAGCGCTACCCGTTTTCAAAACTTTTCTGACTTAAGCTAAAATAATAACTTTGAAACTATATATTATATTTTGAAAAACGGTTAAATCGAATTTTATAAAAATTTTGCTAGACTTTTCCTCTATTTTTCTGACTTTCCAAAAACTTGTTTAATAAA